>CM066606.1:94218117-94388117 GCA_033816785.1 Picus viridis | reverse complement strand
ATTGGCCTACAGAATATAGAGTCTGGGGAATGTTTATCTTTTGATTTATTTGCACTTTATACCTCATCCTCATGGTATTTGAGAGTGATGGGCAATTCAGAATTCATCTATGCTCACTATGGCTCATGCAGTGACTCAAAAATTCCCTTGAGACAGAGTGTAACTAATACTCCTTGTCCATGCACAAATAAATGGGCTTTTGCCACCATGCCCCCAGAAGTCAGGTGGTCAGGAAAAAGACTGTAAAACAGCTGCAAGGAGGAGGAAGAGTATACAATTTGGACACCTTCATTCATTTTATTATGTGTTTGCTGCAGTTGATGTTTTATAATTTGACTGTAAGTGTGGCAAAAATAAGAACGAAAAGTCAAATCTATAGTGATAATCTTGAGAGGGTCCATTCCAGTATATTTTTTTTTCCTAGATCCCTATGCTATCGCATGCTCTGTTTACATTTTTGGGAACCTGAAGGAAACACACTGTAACACTGTTAGCAGCCAGTGAATAAATAATTTAAAAAACCAAACAAACAACCCCAAACAAAAACCCCCCAAACTTATTTGTTCTACTTATTTTGACAGTGGTGAAAAAACAAACAGGATTTAATAAGGACATTGTGCCTTGATTAGTTCAACAGCTGGCACACAAAGACTTTAAGAGTAGATATGTGAGGAATAAGTTATTATCCTAGCATAAGCCCTTCTCTATATGCTTCTTACACTGTTACACTGGTAGGTCTAAACTTTGTGGAAAACTGATGTATTCAGTAGTTCAGAGCTCAAAAACTCTTTGTTCCACTGCAACAGTGCAGAGAAAACCAGAAAGTTACCCCTTATCTCAGTTCTCCATTTTCATAGAATTTCTTCTGGTGGAGCCAAGGATTCACAGTGAAAATCAAGGTTTTAGGGAGCTGGACAGAACTTAACCTACTTAATTTGCAGAATTAGCTTTTCATTCCTGCATTAAAATTTTCATGCTATTCACAGATAAATTCTCCTGCTATAAAACGTAAGTTGATTCTTGCTGTAAAGAACCAAAAGATGCTATTCCTCATATTAGTTCTCCATTATTGTCAGCAGCAGCTTCCACTAGGCCACTTCTTTTTAGATTTGCAGTAAAAGTCCTATCCACCTTTCTTCACCTTTCCATGAAAGTACCGTTAAGGCTCACAAAAGGTTCTGGGCTCACAACAGGACACTAACAGCTGAAGCCATCCACAGACTGAGAAAAACATCCTCAATGCCACTGACCTCAGTGCAAAAACTATCAAATATTGTCTTCATGTCTGGCAGCAAGTTCTGCTTACTGACACACTGAAAGCTGTATATGGCTTAACTGAATTCCAGTGTTTCACTGAACAATTTAAATGCCCTTTCCCTTCTCATGACCACAAGAATTTACCAAGCACTTAACAAATTTCTAAAATAATATAAATAGAATAGAATAGGAGTAGAATAGAATAGGAATAGGAATAGAATAGAATAGAATAGAATAGAATAGAATAGAATAGAATAGAATAGAATAGACCAGGTTGGAAGAGACCTTCAAGATCATCACGTCCAACCCATCAACCAATCAAACCCACCTAAACAACTAAACCATGCAACCAAGCACCCCACCAAGTCTCCTTCTGAACACCTCCAATGATGGTGACTCCACCACCTCCACGGGCAGCACATTCCAATGGCCAATCACTCTCTCTGTATAGAACTTCTTCCTAACATCCAGCCTAAACCTCCCCTGGTGCAGCCTGAGACCGTGTCCTCTTGTTCTGGTACTGGCTGCCTGGGAGAAGAGACCAACATCCGCCTGTCTACAACCTCCCTTCAGGTAGTTGTAGACAGCAATAAGGTCACCCCTGAGACTCCTCTTCTCCAGGCTAAGCAACCCCAGCTCCCTCAGCCTCTCCTCATAGGGCTTGTGTTCCAAACCCCTCACCAACTTTGTTGCCCTTCTCTGGACACGTTCCAACAAGTCAACATCCTTCCTAAACTGAGGGGCCCAGAACTGGACACAGTACTCAAGGTATGGCCTAACCAGTGCAGCTACAGGGGCAGAATGACCTCCCTGCTCCTGCTGGCCACACTGTTCCTGATGCAGGCCAGGATGCCATTGGCCCTCTTGGCTGCCTGGGCACACTGCAGGCTCATGTTCAGCCTACCATTGACCAGTACCCCCAGGTCCCTCTCTATGATTCTGAGAATCATTTGCCTCAGCTGTAAATATTGCTTTCTACTTCTAGGAAAAACAATTGTGCAACTGTGAAGATTAAATTTTATGTAAGAGAAAATCTGTGCAGCTAATATAAAATTTATGCAAAACTTTGTTTTACCGATCAACAACTCAGATGGTCTTCCTGTTTTGGTGGTACTACAGTCACTTCAGATGAATCTCAAAACCTTAGCATCTTTTTAATAAGTTAGAACCTCTATTGCATAGCTGAGCTGGCTTCATTTAGCTGTGTAATTGCTGATCTTGTTTACAAATATTGCTAAATATATAATTAGGAATAAGCTAAAGCAGGCTACTCAGTACATTCAGACAAAATTTGTTATTGCATTCCTTATCTCAAATATAGACAATAAGTCCACTTACCCAGTTCATAGAATGGAATGGAATGGAATGGAATGGAATGGAATAGAATAGAATAGAATAGAATAGAATAGAATAGAATAGAATAGAATAGAATTAACCAGAATTGAAAAAGGTTGGAAAAGACCTTCAAGATCAAGTCCAATCTATCACCTAATCAACTAAACCATGGCACCAAGTGCCTCATCAAGTCTCTTCTTACACACTTCCAGGGATGGTGGTTCCACCACCTCCCCAGGCAGCCCATTCCAATGGCCAATCACTCTCTCTATGAAGAACTTCTTCCTAACACCTAGCTTAAACCTCCCATGGCACAGCTTGAGACTGTGTCCTTTTTTTCTGGTGCTGGTTGCCTGGGAGAAGAGACCAACACCCACCTGGCTACAACATCCCTTCAGCTAGTTGTAGATAGCAATACAGTCTCCTCTGAGCCTCCTCTTCTCCAGGCTAAACAACCCCAGCTTCCTCAGCCTCTCTTCACAGGGCTTGTGCTCCAGACCTCTCAGCAGCCTTGATGCTATTCTCTGGACATGTTCCAGCAAGTCAATATCTTTCCTAAACTGAGGGGCCTAGAACTGGACACAGTACTCAAGGCGTGGCCTAACCAAAGCAGAGTACAGGGGCACAATGACCTCCCTGCTCCTGCTGGCCTGTGGTGGAGTAGGACACTATTCCTTTTACTGGCCAGGATGTCATTGTCCTTCTTGGCCACCTGGGCACACTGCTGGCTCATGTTCAGCCTACTGTCAACCAGTACCCCCAGGTCCCTTTCTGTCTGGCTGCTCTCCAGCCACTCCAACCCCAGCCTGTAGCACTGCATGGGGTTGCTGCGGCCAATGTATAAAATCTGGCACTTAGGTGTGTTGAATCTCATGTTGTTGGACTCTGCCCATCTGCCCAGCCTGTCAAGGTCCCTCTGCAGAGATCTCCTACACTCTAACAGATCAACTCCACTCTGTGCATGGCCCCCCAGCGAGTTCCTAACCCAGCACACAGTGCTGCTGTCCAAGCCATGGGCTGACAGCTTGGCCAGGAGTTTGATGTGGGGGATGATGTCAAAGGCCTTGATGAAGACCAGGTAGACTACATCCACAGGCCTTGCCCACATCCACCAGGTGGGTCACCTGATCATAGTAGAAGGAGATCAGGTTGGTCAGGCAGGACCTGCCCTTCCTAAATCCATGCTGGCTGGGCCTGATCCCTCATCCTGTAAGTGCTGTGGGATTGCACTCAAGATGACCTGTTCCATAATCTTACCTGGCGCTGAGATCGGGCTGACAGGTCTGTAATTCCCTGGCTCATCCAACCAGCCCTTCTTGTGAATGGGCATCACACTGGTCAGCTTCCAGTCATCTGGGACCTCTCCAGTGAGCCAGGACTGTTGAAAAGTGGTGGAGAGTGGCTTGGCCAGCTTGTTTGCCAGCTCTCCCAGCACCCTAGGATGGATTCCATACAGTCCCATGGGCTTGTGGGGATCCAAGTGGCTAAGCAGGTTTCTGACTACTTCCTCCTGGATCACAGGGGAACTATACTGCTCTCTGACTCCATCTGCCAGCTCAGGAAGCCAGTTCTCTGGAAGACAACCTATTCTGCTACTAAAAATTGAGGTAAAGAAGGTGTTAAGTATCTCTGCCTTTTCCTCATCTTTAGTTACTATACTCCTCTCCATGTCCACTAAGGAGTGGAGGTTGTCCTTGCCCCTTCTCTTGTCATTAAGATGTTTGCAGAAGAATTTTTTTTCCTTCACAGCAGTAGCCAGTCTAAGCTCTAAATGTGCATTTGCCTCCCTAATTTTTTCCTGCATGACCTAGCAACATCCTTAAACATTTAATGGGTAACCTCTCCTTCCTTCCAAAGATGATACACCCTCTTTTTCCCCCTTAATTAATTTAGAAGCTCATTGCCCATCCAGGCTGTCCATCTACCCTGGTGGCTCATCTTCCAGCACATTGGCACAGCCTGTTCTTGTGTCTTTAAGAGTTCTGCCTTGAAGTGGGTCCAGCCCTCCTGGACCCCTTTGTTTTCCAGGGCTTTGTTTTTAAGGTACCTTCTAAGTTAGTTCCTTAAGGAATCTGAAATCCACCTTCCACAAGTCCAGAGTGGACGTTTTGTTGCTGCCCCTCTTAGCTTGAGCACATATTGCAAACTCAGTTATTTTATGGTCACTGGCCCTCAGACAGCCTCCAACCACCACATCTCCCAACAGCCCTTCTCTGTTTGTAAAAAGAAGTTCAAGCAAAGCCTTACCCTGGTACATTCACTCAGCAGCTGTGATAAGAAGCTATCCTCCATACACTCTAAGAACCTTCTAGACTGCATCCTCTCTGCTGTGTTGAGTTCCCAGCAGATATCAGGCAGGTTAAAATTGCCCATAAGAACAAGGTCTGGTGATCTTGAGACAGCTTCTAGCTGCCTATGAAATAATTCATCAACCTTTTCATCCTGGCTGGGTGGTCTGTAACAGACTCCAACCAGGATGTCAGCCTTATTAGCCTTCCCTCTACTTCTCACCAACAACACTCAACTTGATCATACTTAATCCCTAATTCCATGGTGTCTAGAGCCTCCATGATGTACAGGGCCACTCCTCCACCCCTTCTCCCTCTCCTGTCTCTCCTGAAGTGCCTGTAGCCATCAATTACAGTGCTCTAGTCATGTGAGTCATCCCACCATGTTTCTGTGATGGCAACTACATCATAACTTTCCTGCTCTAACAAGGCTTCCAGCTCCTTTTGTCACCCATACTGCATGCATTACATGCACTTCAGCTGGGCTACTGGTTTCACCCCTGACTCCAGCTTACCATGCTCAGACTCCTGTCTGGAGGGAGTGTTTTCAGCCCCTCCCCCTTTAAATCTAGTTTAAAGCCCTGTCAATGAGACCTGCCAACTCCCTTTCTAAAACCCTTTTCCCTTTGTAGGACAGGCTGTTCTCTACAGTGATTGAGACATGGGACATAGCTTGATGCAAGCAAAGTGTCTACTTTATTGTACAAAGTCTTTTCTTTATATAGGCTAACATAATCAAAAGCAACTTGTGATTGGTTATTAGATATGTCCATGTGGCAGTTACAGATTCATGATTGGCTGCTGAGAAAATACCACAGAACACACATCTCTTAGCAAGACTCAGAGAGGTGTTAGACAAAAGACAAATGATCACACATCTTACCTAGGTTCAGACAAAAGACTGTTGCAATGTTTACCAGCTTCTATTTTCAAGTGCTTATGTAACTTCCCTGAGTCACATTGGCCATTGGTAGCCAACTAAATGCTTTTTTTTTTTCTCTACACAGCTGCAGTCTGTTCCCAGGGTTTATGACCCACAAGGGCTAAAACATTTCCTTCTATCAGCTGAGTAGTGCTTGAAGTTCTGCTCCCCAAATTCAATCCTTCAGTTCTCATGTGCTAGGACTTTTCTCCCCCTCTGGGACAGATATACTCCATCTGTTGCCCATGGACCTGGTCATAGAAAGTTTCCCAAGATTGAAAAACCCAAAATTCTGCTGGTGGCACCTGCCTCTAAGCCTCTTGTTAATTACACTTGCTTTCCTTTCAGTATTGCTTCCTGCAGCTAAGGGTATTGATGAAAAAATTACCTGTGCCCCTGACCCCTCAACCAGTTTTCCCCGAGCCTTGATGTCCTTTTTGATTGCCTTTGGACCTCTGGTTTGAACCTCATTGATCCCCACCTGCATGACTATCAAGTGATAGTAATCAGAGGACTGTATCAGACTAGGCAGCTTTCTGGTAACCTCTCTGACCTGGGCCCCAGGGAGGCAGCAGGATGGAACCACCAATAACTATTACCCTCCCCTTTTTTTTGAGGGAACACGTCCTGATGCAGGGGGCAGGCTGTTTTGCTTTAGGCAACACCTCAGATGGTGTGTCTTCTGTCTTCTCATTCAACTCACCCACAACTTCCAGTGCCCCATATTTGTTTTGCAGCTGGGACTTCCAGTGCTGAAAGCAGAAACATTTATGAGAGTGAGGCTAGAGACTGGATCTACACTATATGCTGCTCAACAAGCAAGCACACTGCCTGTAAAACATAACTGCTGATATGTTCTCATTTTTCTTACAGTTTCGTGAGCCAGTTTTAAAGTGTGAATGGAGGTCAGCCCACAGATCTGAATAATTTGGATGTTTTGTGTATAATTTGAAAGGAAGCCTGGACCATAGTCTGCACTGATTCATTTCAGGACAGAACACTTTATCACAGCCATAATGTACCTGCCAGCACTGGTAGACCATAGTCCTAGATAGTTCCTAGCTTTACACTAAGCTTATTTTTTTGAATGCCAGAGTCTGTCCTATGAATCTAAAGGTATTCACAAGATAGAAGAGTAATTCTTTGGACTCCCATCCAGGAGTGCTAAGGAAGACATCAACCAAGTTCATGCAATGCATCTCATACCAAATGATTACAGTGCGAAGAGGGAAAAGGAATATAGCAAAAGTCCTATAGTTTCATCTCTAGTAAATATTCCTTAGTAGTTTACTCTCAACTGAGAAGGTGGAGCTGAGAGCCAATAAATCACCTTCATTGACTCCTGTACCAACAATAATTCAGTGAACAGAGATGCAAAAATTAGATTTCCTGACTCAGATTTCTGAAAGCAAGAGGGAAGTGAATAAACACTAAGAAGAAGCCTTCACCCATATTAGTTTTGAAGATCATTTGGTTTTATTTTCATTTGAAGAAATTAGTATTTTGCTCAGACAAGGCAATTAACTGGCCATCTAGAATACTGGCAGGGATCATATTTCCCAGTATGAGATGCATTTCACACCAAAGGTTATAATCTTTCCATCTACTTTGTAGGAAATTACAGGGATCTTTTATATCATCAGTGGTTGATAGACACATTTCAAAGAAAGAAGTTATCTCTTCATAAAACAGTCCAGGTGAACTATTATGAGGGAATCTCTTTGTATAGCAGACCTATACAGAGATCTAGATGCTCAGATGAACACTGAATCACAGCGTCATGCAGTCTTACAATCTTCTACATTGGAAAACACCCTTAAATTCTACTACTAGCATTGGGCTAACACTACCAAGTCAATCTCTAAAATATGTCCCTCAGCACCATATCCACATGTCTTTTAAATGCCTCCAGGGATGGTGACTACAACATTTTCCTGGGCAGCCTCTTCCACTACTTTTTTTTTTTGGGTTTTTTTTTTGTTTGTTTGTTTGTTTGTTTGTTTGTTTTTTATTATTATTTTCCCTTAATAGCTGATCTAAATCTCCCTTGGTCCAATAATTCCTCTCATTGTGTCACTTGTTACTTGCTACCCCCACCCTGCCACAACCTTCTTTCATAGAATAGAATAGAATAGAATAGAATAGAATAGAATAGAATAGAATAGAATAGAATAGAATAGAATAGAATAGAATAGAATAGAATAGAATAGACCAGGTTGGAAGAGACCTTTGAGATCATCATGTCCAATCCGTCATCCAACACCATCTAATCAACTAAACTGTGGCACCAAGAACCCCATCAAGTCTCCTCTTAAACACCTCCAGTGATGGCAAATCCACCACCTCCCAAGGCAGCCCATTATAATGGGCCATCACTCTTTCTGTGAAGAACTTCCTCCTAACATCCAGCCTAAACCTCCCCTGGTGCAGCTTGAGACTGTGTCCTCCTGTTCTGCCACTGGTTGCCTCTACAATCTCCCTTCAGGTAGTTGTAGAGAGCAAGGTCTCCCCTGAGCCTCCTCTTCTCCAGGTTAAGCAACCCCAGCTCCCTCAGCCTCTCCTCATAGGGCTTGTGCTCTAAACTCAAGGTGCGGCCTAACCAGTGCAGTGTACAGGGGCAGAATGACCTCCCTGCTCCTGCTGGCCACACTGTTCCTGATCCAGGCCAGGATGCCTTTGGCCTTCTTGGCTGCCTGGGCACACTGCAGGCTCATGTTCAGCCTACTGTCAACCAGTACCCTTTCTGCCTGGCTGCTCTCCAGCCACTCTGACCCCAGCCTGTAGCACTGCATGGGGTTGTTGTGGCCAATTGCAGAACCCGGCACTTAGGTCTGTTAAATCTTATGCCGTTGGACTGTTTCCATATGGCCAGCATGTCAAGGTCACTCTCCAGAGCTCTCCTGACCTCTAACAGAACAACACCTGCCCCCAGCTTGGTGTTCTCTGCAAACTCACTGATAATGGACTCAATCCCCTCATCCAGATCATTAATAAAGACATTGAACAGGATGGGGCCCTACACTGATCCCTGGGGTACACCTCTAGTGACTGGCTGCCAGCTGGAGGTGGCACCATTCAACAGCACTCTCTGGGCTTGTCCTGGCTCACTGGAGAGGTCCCAGAAGACTGGAAGCTGGCCAGCGTGGTGTCCATCCACAAGAAGGGCCAGTTGGAAGATCCAGGGAATTATAGGCCTGTCAGCCTGACCTCAGTGCCAGGCAAGATTATGGAACGGGTCATCTTGAGTGCAATCACACAGCACTTACAGGATGGCCAGGGGATCAGGCCTAGTCAGCATGGATTTAGGAGGGGCAGGTCCTGCCTGACCAACCTGATCTCCTTCTAGGATCAGGTGACCCGCCTGGTGGATGTGGGGAGGCCTGTGGATGTGGTCTACCTGGACCTCAGCAAGGCCTTTGACACAGTCCCCCACAGCAAACTCCTGGCCAAGCTGGCAGCCCATGGCTTGGAGAGGAGCACACTGTGTTGGGTTAGGAACTGGCTGGAGGGCAGAGCCCAGAGAGTGGTGGTGAGTGGTGTCACATCCAGCTGGCGACCTGTCACTAGTGGTGTGCCCCAAGGATCAGTGCTGGGCCCCATGCTCTTCAACATCTTTATTGATGATCTGGATGAGGGCATTGAGTCCATCATCAGTAAATTTGCAGATGACACCAAGCTGGGGGCAGGAGTTGATTTGCTGGAGGGCAGAGAGGCTTTGCAGAGGGACCTCGACAGGCTGGACAGATGGGCAGAGTCCAATGGCATGAGATTGAACACATCCAAGTGCTGGGTTCTGCACATTGGCCACAACAACCCCAGGCAGCGCTACAGGCTGGGGTCAGAGTGGCTGGAGAGCGGCCAGGCAGAGAGGGACCTGGGGGTACTGGTTGATAGTAGGCTGAACATGAGCCTGCAGTGTGCCCAGGCAGCCAAGAGGGCCAACCGCATCCTGGCCTGCATTAGGAATAGTATGGCCAGCAGGAGCAGGGAGGTCATTGTGCCCCTGTACTCTGCTTTGGTTAGGCCACACCTTGAGTCCTGTGTCCAGTTCTGGGCCCCTCAGTTTAAGAAGGACATTGAGACACTTGAACATGTCCAGAGAAGGGCAACAAAGCTGGTGAGAAGCCTTGAGCACAAGCCCTATGAGGAGAGGCTGAGGGAGCTGGGGTTGATTAGCCTGGAGAAGAGGAGGCTCAGGGGAGACCTCATTGCTCTCTACAACTACCTGAAGGGTGGTTGTAGCCAGGAAGGGGTTGGCCTCTTCTCCCTAGCAACCAGCACCAGAACAAGGGGACACAGTCTCAAGCTGTGCCAGGGGACGTTTAGGCTGGAGGTGAGGAGAAAGTTCTTCACCGAGAGAGTGATTCGTCATTGGAATGGGCTGCGCGGGGAGGTGGTTGAGTCTCCGTCCCTGGAGGCGTTCAGGAGGGGACTGGATGTGGCACTTGGTGCCATGGTCTAGTTGTGAGGTTTGTGGTTACAGGTTGGACTCCATGATCTTCGAGGTCTCTTCCAACCTTGGTAATTCTATTCTATTCTATTCTATTCTATTCTATTCTATTCTATTCTATTCTATTCTATTCTATTCTATTCTATTCTATTCTATTCTATTCTATTCTATTCTATTCTATTCTACAGCCAGTTCCTAACCCAGTGCAGAGTGCTGCTCTCCAAGCCACAGGCTGACAGCTTGGCCAGGAGTTTGCTGTGGGGGATGGTGTCAAAGGCCTTGCTTAAGTCCAGGTAGACTACATCCACAAACTTTCCCACATCCACAAACTTCCCCACATCCACCAGGCGGGTCACCTGATCATAAAAGGAGAGCAGGTTGGTCAGGATGGGCCTGATCCCTTGGTGTTGTGGTTTAGTCTGGGTGCTGGCCCAGATGCCACTGCACAGGCCACACCTGGGAAGTCCCAAAAGGGGTCCCAGCCCAGTGGGTGGTCACAGGAAACCAGGTTTTTCATTTCCCATAATGCCCTGCTCCTATATAAAACATCAGCGCAGGGTCCCCTTGCTCTCTTTCCTCCCTCACCGATGCCTAGGTACAATGGCGTGAGCTGCCTCCCTTGGGCCTGCCCAGGCCCAAGGCTGGGTTGGGTTGGGGAATAAAGAGCCCTGGGCGGGGGGTTGTGTGTACCCCCAGGTGGGGATGGGGCGTTCTTGGGTATGTTCTGGGATCTCTCTCTCTCTCTTTCATGGTGCTTGTGGTTTTCTGTAAAACTTTCATTGTTTTTCCATTTAAACTTTCCACCATTTTTTGCAATCCATTTTGTCTGAGTCTTTCTTCTGCCTGTGGTGGGAGAATTGGTCTCCCAACCCACTACACATGGCTATCCTGTAAGTGCCGAGTGATTGCACTCAAGATGACCTGTTCCATAATCTTGCCTGAGGTCAACTTCTAGAGGACAATAAGGTCTCCCCTCAGGCTCCTTTTTTCCAGGCTAAATAACCCCAGTTCCCTCATCCACTCCTATTAAAACTTGTGCTCTAGATATTTCACCAGCTTTGTTGCCCTTCTGTTGACATGTTCCAGGAGCTCAATGTCACTCAAGGTAATGAGTGACCCCAAATTGAACATATTATTCAATATGCAGGCTCGATAGTGCTGAGTACATGCACATGACCACTTCCTCAGTCCTGCTAGCTGCACCATTCCTGATGCAGGCCAGAATGTGGTTGGCCTTCTTGGCCACCTGAGTACACATCTGGCTCATATCCAGCTGGTTGTCAATTGATGGCCCCAGGTCCTTTGCTGCTGGACAGCTTCTCAGACATTCTTCTCCAAGCTCATATTGTTGCATGGGGTTGTTGTGACCTCAGTCAGGACCTGGCACTTTGCCTTAAACCTCATATACTTGGTTTCCATTCACCTATCCATCCTGTCCAGATCCCTCTGTGGAGCTTTCCTACCACCAAGCAGATCAACACTTCCGTGCATTTTGGTGTTATCTGAAAACTTACTGAGGGTACCCTTGAACCCCTCATCCAGGTCACTGATAAAGATATTAAACAGAATTGGCCCCAATATTGATCTCTGGGGAACAGCACTAGTAACTGGTTACCAATTGGATGAACTCTGTTCATGTGGGCTTGACCATCCTGATAGCTTTTTACCCAATATTATGTGAGACAAATATCTCTTGTAATTATGCCTTCATTCCAGAAACACTATTAATTCGTGAGACAGTTGTATCATTTCTCTCGAGGTTTGAGTCTTAATTCCAATATAGTGGAAGGTGTCCCTGCCCATGGCAAGGGGATTGGAACTGGATGATCTTTAAGGTTCCTTGCAATCCAACCCATTCTATGGATCTATATATGATTTCTAAAGACAATTATGTATACCAAAACAAGAACACATGACCAAAACCTAAATACATTGCAAATTAAAATTGCCATGCTTTTCTCTATTCTGATCATTGCTTAGAGTAATTAAATGCTGCACTTTCTGGAGTGCTAGGCTTGTCATGGAAGAGAAGTCAGGCAAATTGCATGCTTTTAATATGAAGGCAATTATTAATATTGAGGCTGCTGAATAAAGATTACTCAGCAGCAATGTGGCTAACACTTAGTACACCTTGACACAATCTTCAAAGTTTAAGTACATTTGTTTCGTTAGTTGGTTTTTGCTTTCAGTTTGTTAGGGTTTTGTTGTTGTCATTTGGGTTTGTTTTGTTTTATTTTGTATTGTTTTTAATCCTATTCTGTTTTATACAATCATGGAAAGACTTGCTGGTGACCAGACTCTTATGTTCTCTATCTTCTGTTCAAAAAATTTGTTTCTAATGAAGGTCATAATTTTGTATTCCTAACAGTTTGACATACATAACAAACTCTGAAATAATTTGGAATTATTATCACTCTCATATTTCTGTAAGCTATTTTTAACACTTTTGTTCTTGATATTTACATGTTGTAACTCAATGTGCATATATTAACATATACATATGCCACTATATATATCTACCTTGTATGTACATAGGTACATATATATGTCTCTCAGGAAATGATGAAAATATTTATAACACTGATCATTTCAGTAGGATTAAAGTTTAGACCAGAACCCTACTAGATGGATGCTCATTAACAATACATATTATTTAAATATTTTATTCCTACTCATTAACATTTATTACCACTGCATGTAGTACATAGATAGTACTTAACAGTCAATCTTAAATAGTACACAGTGGCATAGAGTTCATACTATGTAGTTAGTGCTGACTGCAGTAGTGCTGACTGCAGTCCTTGATGATCTCAGTCTTGGGAAATTTATAAATACTGAAGCCTGAAGAGCCAGTGCCTGGTCTTGCAATTGTCCAAACTTTGGGAGAAGTCACAAGCCTTGCTTCGAATCTGAGCTGTGCTTCAGTTTACCCAGACAGGCTGCAAGACCCCTCACTGTAAGCATTGTAAAGCCCAGGAGAGGACAGACACATCTTGCTGGGCCAAGAGATGAACCCCAGGAGGAGCTAAGAGCCCCTGGGACAGTTTCATTTTGTTGGAAGAAGCAATGAGCACTGCCGCAAAAATTGCAGCTGAAGAACCTCTCCAAATAGGCAAAGCTACAAAGCCGACAAGCCCTGCAAGCCTCAACAGCAACCTCTTTTCTTCAAAGCTTTCAGCTACAAAGCCTTCAGAAATAGACCCTGCATGTGCTACAGCAACAAGCTGCAGAAGTCAACAGAACATGAAACTGTTCCTGAAGCTTTCATGTGGTTGACGCCATTTTGGTTTTGTTTAAATCCTCACACGTGCCGTGTGGTACCACGATCAGCGAGTAATTGCAAAATCTGATTTTCATAAACATCTGTTAAAGGTCTGTTGCCCTAGAGGGTTCTAGAGTTCCCCCCCTTGCAGGCAATCTCTGGCATGTTGCCAATGCTCTTCTCTTTTCTCTTTACAGTTTATATTACTGTTTGTTGTTTCTGGATTTTTGCTCATATTGTTTAAATTGTTACATATTCCTGCTGGTGAGATATCTGTTCCACAACTGAATATTTCAAACCAGTAAATAAGTTTTATTAATATTTTCCATGGGATTTTAAAAAATTAATAAAGTTATTAATTTTTTTATCAATTGTTCCACCTATTGAATATTAATAACCTTCATGTGATCATAACAAGAGGTTAGTCTGTTTTTATCAGTGCAAAAGAGTTCTTCATATTTAATCCCAGTAGTCATAAAGGATTGTAGAATCACAGAATGGGAGCAGCTGGAGGGGACTTCTGAAGATCATTTAGTCCAAGGCCGCTGTTGAACAGGACTGGGGAACACCACTAGCCGTGGTCTTCCAAGTAGACTGCACCACTGACCACAGCCCTCTGAGCTCTGTCCTTTAGCCAGTTCTCAGTCCATCTCACTGTCTGCTGGATGGAAACAAGGACCACAGACAAAGAAATATTGCCTCAAATTAGTTTTAATTCCCTGCTACTCTGTTTATCTTTCTGCATTCTCTGCCAGAAAAGCAATCAGCTTGTCCTGGCTAAAAATAATTAACACAATGTCTACAGCATCTTGTAAGCATATGATCTGGGGAATTCAGTCACAGCACCATTATGAGGTTATTTCAGATTAGCATCCCTTATGAAGTTCCTATATCTTTAAACAGCCTTGAAGAAATAGATTTTAACTGGCATGGTCCTTGTCTGTGTTGGCTTCTAAGCTTGTCCAGAGCTTTCATATTTCATCACACTGCAAGAAGAAACGGTGAACTTGAACATATCTTTCCATTTTTTTGTGTAATAAGCAAAACAACTCCTTTTGTCTACCACTAGTAAATTCACAGATGACACCAAAGTGGGGGGGATGTCAATCTGCTGGAAGGTAGGAAGACACTTCAGAGAGACCTGGCCAGGCTGGGTCGATGGAGGTCAACAGTACGAGGTTTAACAAGGCCAAGTTATCCTATACTTTGGCTACAATAACCCCATACAGACTGGCAGATGAGTGGCTGGAGAGTGGCCTGGCAGAGGGACCTGGGAGTGCTGGTTGACAACTGGATGAACACAATCCATCAATGTGCCCAGGTGGCACAAAAGGCTAATTGCATCTTGGCTTGTATCAGGAATAGTATGACCCTGTACACAGCACTGATGAAGCCTCACCTTGAGCACTGTGTGCAGTTCTGGGCCCCTCACTTCAAGAAAGATACAAAGGCACTGCAGTGGGTCCAGAGGAGAGTGATGAGACTGATGAAGGGACTGGAGGGAAAGTCTTACAAGGAGAGGCTGAGGGAACTGGGGTTGTTTAGCCTGGAGAAGAGGAGACTCAAGGAGGGAGGCCTTATCACACTCTACAACTACCTGAAGGGAAGTTGTATCAAGGTGGGGGTCAGGCCCTTCTCCCAGGCAACTTGTGACAAGATGAGAGACAGAGCCTGAAGCTGCACCAGGGGAGGTTCAGGTTGGATGTTAGGAAGTGCTTCCTCATGGAAAGTTTGATTAGACACTGGAATGGACTGCCCAGGAAGATGGTGAAGTTGTCATTCCTGGAGGTGTTTAAGGAAAAATTGGATGTGGCACATAATGACAGGGTCTAGTCAGTGTGGTGGTGTTAGGTCATAGGCTGGACTTGATGATCTCAGAGGTCTACTTCAGCCTCAAAAATTGTGTGATTCTGTGATTTTATTGCCATAAATTTAAGAACAATCTTTATGTATAGTCCAGCAAAATCTTCATCTGCATTTCTATTTGATTTGAGACAGGAAATTTTGGAAAATACTAAATTATTTGAGTAGAAAAAACAAACAAACAAATAAACAAACAAAACACCCACAGTTCGGATATTCGCACTTCCAAAGTAATCACATTCTTCTATATAAACAAAATTTGTTTATAACCTACATTTGTTTGTATCTGTTGTTTTAAATGTCTCTTTTCACCAAGGCTGCATGATGTTTTCCCTGTCATATGATTAGTAGGTCTGATAAACTAGCAGCTGTTCTGAGAATTACATAGCAGACTTGTAGCAGAATAGCAATTTCAATCTGACTTTACCTGCGTCACACACCTTAACTACAAGAAAACCTTCATTTCTCTAACAAGGAGTATACAATATCACAGTATCATAGAGTATCGGTAAGGTTGGAAGAGACCTCAAAGATCATTGAGTCCAACTTGTCACCACAGACCCCATGACTAGACCATGGCACTAAGTGCCATGTCCAATCTCCTCTTGAACACCTCCAGGGGTGGTAATTTCACCACCTCCCTGAGCAGCACATTCCAATGGTGAACAACTCTCTCTGTGAAGAACTTCCTCCTCACCTCGAGCCTAAACTTCCCCTGGTGCAGCTTGAGACTGTGTCCCCTTGTTCTGGTGCTGGTTGCTAGAGAGAAGAGGCCAACCCCTTCCTGGCTACAATCACCCTTCAGGTAGTTAGAATCATAGAATCATAGAATCATAGAATCAGTCAGGGTTGGAAGGGACCACAAGGATCATCTAGTTCCAGCCCCCTGCCATGGGCAGGGACACCCTACACTAGATCAGGCTGGCCGTAGCCTCGTCCAGCCTGGTCTTAAACACCTCCAGGGACGGGGCCTCAACCACCTCCCTGGACAACCCATTCCAGGGCTTCACCACTCTCACGGTAAAGAACTTCTTCCTCACATCCAGCCTGAATCTCCCTATTTCCAGCTTCATTCCATTCCCCCTAGTCCTATCACTACCTGAGATCCTGAGAAGTCCCTCCCCAGCCTTCCTGTAGGCCCCCTTCAGATACTGGAAAGCCACAATGAGGTCACCTCGGAGCCTTCTCTTCTCCAGACTGAACAGCCCCAACTCCTTCAGTCTGTCCTCATAGGAGAGGTGCTCCAGCCCTCTGATCATCCTCGTGGCCCTTCTCTGGACACACTCCAGCACGTCCACATCCCTCCTGTAATATGGGCTCCAGAACTGGACACAGTACTCCAGGTGGTGTCTCACCAGAGCTGAGTAGAGGGGGAGAAGCACCTCCCTTGACCTGCTGGTCACACTTCTCCTGATGCAGCCCAGGATCTGATTGGCTTTC
Organism: Picus viridis; assembly: GCA_033816785.1. Classification (NCBI taxonomy): domain Eukaryota; kingdom Metazoa; phylum Chordata; class Aves; order Piciformes; family Picidae; genus Picus; species Picus viridis. The sequence continues at coordinate 94,371,300 of CM066606.1, read as the reverse complement.
CGGGCTGCAAGCGCACATTGAGAGTTCATGTCGAGCTTCTCATCCACCAGCACCCCCAAGTCTCTCTCCTCAGGGCTGCTCTCCAGCCAGTCACTGCCCAGCCTGGATTTGTGCCTGGGATTGCCTCGACCCAGATGCAGGACCCTGCACTTGGTCTTGTTGAAGCTCATGACGTTGGCTTGTGCCCACCTCTCCAGCCTGTCAAGGTCCCTCTGGATGGCATCCCTTCCCTCCAGGGTGTCCACTGCACCACACAGCTTGGTGTCATCAGCAAACTTGCTGAGGGTGCACTTGATGCCACTGTCCATGTCACCCACAAAGATGTTGTACCAGACAGGTCCCAGGACTGATCCCTGAGGGACTCCGCTTGTCACTGGCCTCCACTGGGACATGGACCCGTTGACAGCCACTCTTTGGGTGCGGCCATCAAGCCAATTCTTTATCCATCTAGTGGTCCATCCATCAAACCCATGTGTCGCCAGCTTGGAGACCAGGAGGTGGTGCGGGACAGTGTCGAAGGCTTTGCTCAAGTCCAGGTAAACGACATCAGTTGCTCGCCCCTCATCTATTAATGCTGTCACCTGATCATAGTTGTAGAGGGCAATGAGGTTGTCCCTGAGCCTCCTCTTCTCCAGGCTAAACAACCCCAGCTCCCTCAGCCTCTCCACATAGGGCTTGTTCTCAAGGCCTCTCCCCAGCCTTGTTGCCCTTCTCTGGACACCTTCAAGTGTCTCAATGTCCTTCTTAAATTGAGGGGCCCAGAACTGGACACAGGACTCAAGGTGTGGCCTAACCAAAGCAGAGTACAGGGGTAAAATGACCTCCCTGCTCCTGCTGGCCACACCATTCCTAATGCAGGCCAGGACGCCGTTGGCCTTCTTCACCACCTGGGAGCACTGCTGGCTCATGTTCAGGTGGCTGTCAATCAACACCTCCAGGTCCCTCTCTGGCAGCTATCCAGCCACTCCAACCTCAGCCTGTAGCTCTGCATAGGGTTTTTGTGGCCAAAGCGCAGCACCCGGCATTTGGACTTGTTGAATGCCATCTCACTGGCCTCCACCCATCTGTCTAGTCAGTCAAGGTCCCTCTGCAGGGCCCTTCTGTCCTCTAAATGACCAACATCTGCTCCCAACTTGGTGTCATCTTCAAATTTGCTGATGACTGTCTCAATCCCCTCATCCAGATCATCAGTGAAGACGTTAATGAGGATGGGGCCTAGCACTGATCCCTGGGGGATGCCACTGGTGACTGGCTTCCAGATCACATCCTTACAACAGTCTCACAGCATGTAAGGGAGGTCTGTAAAAGGCAGCAAGAATTTTTCAGCCACCCACAAGTTTTGGACTTCTGATTCCTGATGTGTACTTGTTTTCTGGAAGTCCCAGATTCATCTTTAAAACTCACAGACACTTGTCACCTTTGCTCTTTAAAGACAGCAGAGCCACTGTAAGCTATAGATTTACTGCTGTAATCATGGGAAAGGCTCTTGGAAATGGTCTGGTTAAAGCAACCATGACGAAATGTTCACATACAGCTGTGCATTAAGGCATAAGAGTACATGAAACAGAGCATCTCAGAAAGCACAACTGGTACCAAGCAATCAATTAAATCATTGCAATAACCTTCAGACAAAAGAAGGTATCTTTTCTTCGAAAACAAGTCATCTTTCGACAGAGAACTTTTTGAATAGCCTCAGTTCCTACATTCAAAAGGATTGGAAAAATGGGAGTTCACCATATGCTGTCACTGGTCTTCTGGTCTTTAGTGCTCCTCAGAATTGTTTTCATATCTACACAACATTTTCTTTCTTAATTATGAACTCAGTGAATGGATAAGGAATTCAACAGTTAAGGTAACTTGAATTTATTCATGACAGGATGGCTAGAAAATAACAAGCTAACACACACAGCTCAGTGTTCAGCCAAATTCTTCCTGCACCGCTCTTCTCTCCATAGCATTTTCTTCTCACTAAAATATTTTCCCATCCAGACATGCACAATTCCCATGTGCAACTCCCAGTGCTGTCAAAATGTGCCAGGCATGTCAGTGCTGAGCTGATCAGTCAGGAGAGCCAATTCCAAAGGTGAAGCAATGTCTTTCCATTTTAGATAATCCAAATATTCTCTGAATGGAGTATCATCCTATCTCAGGCAGAGAGAAACAACAGAAAGGTGCTTCAGAGATTATGTAATGAATACAGTGGACTAATTTCAACACAGACAAGGCTCCTTTGCTGCTATATAAATTGTTTTATGACTCCTTTTGCATACTTTGCTGTACCCTTCGTATATATTATTATTAAACCAGTGTGGCCAGCAGGAACAGGGAGGTCATTCTTCCCCTGTACACTGCACTGGTTAGGCCGCGCCTCGAGTCCTGTGTCCAGTTCTGGGCCCCTCAGTTTAGGAAGGATGTTGACTTGCTGGAACGTGTCCAGAGAAGGGCAATGAAGTTGCTGAGGGGTTTGGAACACAAGCCCTATGAGGAGAGGCTGAGGGAGCTGGGGTTGCTTAGCCTGGAGAAGAGGAGACTGAGGGGTGACCTTCTTGGTCTCTACAACTACCTGAAGGGAGGTTGTAGCCAGGCAGAGGTTGGTCTCTTCTCCCAGGCAGCCAGTACCAGAACAAGGGGACACAGTCTCAGGCTGCACCAGGGGAGGTTTAGGCTGGATGTTAGGAGGAAGTTCTACACAGAGAGAGTGATTGCCCTTTGGAATGGGCTGCCTGGGGAGGTAGTGGAGAAACCGTCATTGGAGGTGTTCAGGAGGATACTTAATGGGGTGCTTGGTTGCATGGTTTAGTTGTTTAGGTGGGTTGGATTGGATGATGGGTTGGACATGATGATCTTGAAGGTCTCTTCCAACCTGGTCTATTGTATTATTATACATGATCTTATCTGGCTGGTGTTGTGTTTAATGATGTAGTTTTGACAAGTTAGTGATGTGCTTCATTAAATCAACATCATTTGAGTTCCACAGACCCATGGAGCAGATTTTCAGCTATTTCCTTACTTGAATTGTTTGCTGTATGTTAGATGTAGCTACACAATTTTACTCCTTCTGGCTTTGCTCTCATAAAATAGAATGAAAGAGGGGGAATGGTTGGCTTAGGACCCTGAAGGGGGAGGAAAGAGAAGAGATTAAAAAAAAAAAAAAAAAAAAAAAGGCACAAAAGCTTTAGGAGTCCATTACTCCAGGACTTTCTGAGTTTGATGGTGAATAACTGGGAAAATACAAAAATCAGCTGTGGAAAGAGCACATGAAGCTTTGAAGAGGGACTGTGTTACTGATCAGGTAACAAGCTTTTGCTGCACAAAAAAAAGAATGTTGCCATAGGGGTTGAAAAGAATGTGGACTCATCAAATGTGCTAGTTTGATAGTTTTGAGAGCTTCCTTGTGACAATCCTGTCAAACTGGAGCAAGAGCAGATGGCCCGGGGTGAGTCAGCCTAGGGTGGGTCAGCCCGGGGTGAGTCAGCCTGGGGTGAGTCAGCCTAGGGTGGGTCAGACTAGGGAGAGTCAGCCTGGGATGGGTCGGCCTGGGGTGGGTCAGCCTGGGGTCAGGCAGCCTGGGGTGAGTCATCGCAGGGTGGGTAAGCCTGGGGTGAGTCAGCTTGGGGTGAGTCAGCCTGGGGTTAAACAGCCTTCCCCTGACATCAAGACTTGCTCCCTTAAAAAAAAGAGGAGGGTGATTGTTATTGGTGATTCCCTACTGAGGGGAACAGAGGGCCCCATATGTCGGCCAGACCCTGCTCACAGGGAACTTTGTTGTCTCCCAGGAGCTCAAGTTGCTGATGTTACCAGAAGGCTGCCTAGTCTGGTGCAGCCCTCTGACTACTATCCATTAATAATTATGCAGTTAGGGAATGACGATGTTGCAACTAGAACTCCCAGGGCTATCAAGAATGACCTCAAGGTCCTGGGGGATCTAGTGGAGGACTCAGGTGCACAAATAATTTTTTTGTCTATACCCTTAGTTGCAGGAGGGAATATGAGAAGGAACAGGTCAGCAGCTATAGTCAACAAGTGGCTTAGAGGTTGGTGCAGTCAGAAGAATTTTGGGTTTTTTGATCTTGAAAAACTTTCTACTGCACCAGGCCAGCTGGTAACAGATGGAGTACATCTGTCCCAGAGGAGGGGAAAGGTCACAGTACATGAGAATGGCCTGTCCCCCAAAGGTAAAAAGATTCTGGGAAGGGAATTAGCAGGTCTCATTGACAGGGCTTTAAACTAGCTTGGAAGGGGGAAGGGGCTGAAACCAGTCCCCCCAGACAGGAGTCTGAGGGTGGTAAGCTGGAGTCAGGGGCAAAACCAGCAGCCCAGCTGAAGTGCATGTACACTAATGCACGAAGTATGGGCAACAAACAAGAGGAGCTGGAAGCCTTGTTGCAGCACGAAAGATATGATGTAGTTGCCATCACGGAGACATGGTGGGATGACTCGCATGACTGGAGCGCTGCAATTGACGGCTACAGGCTCTTCAGGAGAGACAGGCAGGGAAGAAGGGGTGGAGGGGTGGCCCTGTACATCAGGGAGGCTCTTGATGCCATTGAGCTAGAGATCAGGGACGATCGGGTTGAGTGCTTGTGGGTAAGAATTAGAGGGAAGACCAGCAGGGCAGACATCCTGGTTGGAGTCTGTTATAGACCACCCAACCAGGAGGAGGATCTTGATGAAGCATTCTATAGGCAGCTTAAGGCTGTCTCAAGATCGCCTAACCTTGTTCTCGTGGGAGACTTCAACCTGCCTGATATCTGCTGGGATCACAACATAGCAGAGGGGAGGCAGTCTAGGAGGTTCTTAGAGTGCATGGAAGACAGCTTCTTATCCCAGGTGTTGCACGAGCCTACCAGGGGTAAGGCTCTGCTTGACCTCCTCTTCACCAACAGGGAAGGGCTGATGGGTGATGTGGTGGTTAGAGGGTGTTTAGGCACCAGTGACCACGAGATAATAGAGTTTTCAGTATTCAGCCAAGCCAAGAGGGGGAACAAGAAGATCTCCACTCTGGACTTCCGGAGGGCGGACTTCAGGCTACTCAAGGAACTAACTCAGAAGGTTCCTTGGCAAACAGCCCTTAAAAAAAAGGGGTCCAGGAGAGCTGGACCTACTTCAAGAAAGAACTCTTGAAGGCGCAGGAACAGGCTGTGCCAGTGTGCCGGAAGATGAGCCGCCGGGGCAGACGGCCAGCCTGGTTGGGTAATGAACTTCTAAAGGAACTAAGGGAAAAAAAGAGGGTGTATTATCTTTGGAAAAAAGGGGAGGCAACCCATGGAATGTTTAGGAATGTTGCTAGGTCTTGTAGGAAGAAAATTAGGAGGCAAAAGCACATTTGGAGCTCAGACTGGCCTCTGCTGTGAAGGACAACAAAAAGTCCTTCTATAAATATATTAATAGCAAGAGGAAGGGCAAGGACAAGCTCCACTCCTTGGTGGGCATGGAGGGGAATATTGTAACAAAGGATGAGGAAAAGGCAGAGGTGCTTAACACCTTCTTTACCTCAATTTTTATTAGCAGGACAGAACGTCTTCCAGACAGCTGGCCTGCAGAGCTGGCAGAAGGAGCCAGGGAGCAGCATAGTTTTCCCCTGTTCCAGGATGGGACAGTTAGAGATCTTCTCAGCCGCTTGGACCCTCACAAGTCCATGGGACCGGATGGGATCCATCCTAGGGTGCTGAGGGAGCTGGCGGATGAGCTGTCCAAGCTGCTCTCCATCATTTTTCATCAGTCCTGGCTCACTGGAGAGGTCCCAGAAGACTGGAAGCTGGCCAATGTGGTGCCCATCCATAAGAAGGGCCAGTTGGAAGAGCTGGGGAATTATAGGCCTGTCAGCCTGACCTCAGTGCCAGGCAAGATTATGGAACGGGTCATCTCGAGTGCGATCACACAGCACTTACAGGATGGCCAGGGGCTCAGGCCTAGCCAGCATGGATTTAGGAGGGGCAGGTCCTGCCTGACCAACCTGATCTCCTTCGATGATCAGGTGACCCGCCTGGTGGATGTGGGGAGGCCTGTGGATGTGGCCTACCTGGACCTCAGCAAGGCCTTTGACACAGTCCCCCACAGCAAACTCCTGGCCAAGCTGGCAGCCCATGGCTTGGACAGGAGCACACTGCGTTGGGTTAGGAACTGGCTGGAGGGCCGAGCCCAGAGAGTGGTGGTGAATGGTGCCACATCCAGCTGGCAGCCTGTCACTAGTGGTGTGCCCGAAGGATCAGTGCTGGGCCCCATGCTTTTCAACATCTTTATTGATGATCTGGATGAGGGCATTGAGTCCATCATCAGTAAATTTGCGGATGACACCAAGCTGGGGGCAGGAGTTGATTTGCTGGAGGGCAGAGAGGCTTTGCAGAGAGACCTCGAAGGCTGGACAGATGGGCAGAGTCCAATGGCATGAGATTGAACACATCCAAGTGCTGGGTTCTGCACATTGGCCACAACAACCCCAGGCAGCGCTACAGGCTGGGGTCAGAGTGGCTGGAGAGCGGCCAGGCAGAGAGGGATCTGGGGATGCTGGTTGATGGGAAGCTGAACATGAGCCAGCAGTGTGCCCAGGCAGCCAAGAGGGCCGACCGCATCCTGGCCTGCATTAGGAATAGTATGGCCAGCAGGAGCAGGGAGGTCATTGTGCCCCTGTACTCTGCTTTGGTTAGGCCACACCTTGAGTCCTGTGTCCAGTTCTGGGCCCCTCAGTTTAAGAAGGACATTGAGACACTTGAAGGTTTCCAGAGAAGGGCAACAAGGCTGGTGAGAGGCCTTGAGCACAAGCCCTATGAGGAGAGGCTGAGGGATCTGGGGCTGTTTAGCCTGGAGAAGAGGAGGCTCAGGGGCGACCTCATTGCTCTCTACAACTACCTGAAGGGTGGTTGTAGCCAGGAAGGGGTTGGCCTCTTCTCCCTAGCAACCAGCACCAGAACAAGGGGAGACAGTTTCAAGCTGCACCAGGGGAAGTTTAGGCTGGAGGTGAGGAGAAAGTTCTTCTCCGAGAGAGTGATTCGTCATTGGAAAGGGCTGCCCAGGGAGGTGGTTGAGTCTCCGTCCCTGGAGGCGTTCAAGAGGGAACTGGATGTGGCACTTGGTGCCATGGTCTAGTTGTGAGGTTATGGTTACAGGTTGGACTCGATGATCTTCAAGGTCTCTTCCAACCTTGGTAATTCTATTCTATTCTATTCTATTCTATTCTATTCTATTCTATTCTATTCTATTCTATTCTATTCTATTCTATTCTATTCTATTCTAATAGGCAAAGCTTGTGAGCTGTTAGTTAACACACTTGTGTTCACAGTCCTGCAAGTATATTTTAACTTGATGTTTTGCATTAGGATTCTGCTGCTTAAATTCTTTCTTTTCTGATCTCTGTGACCTACACATGTACCTCTTTCTGCTTGAGCCTGACATGATCATGGGTTGAAGCAAATAAGAACTGTCCAGCAGTGAGAAGGGAAATTATGTTAGGAGTTACTGCAGATTAAATGTTAAAATAGATAAGGTAAGATAAGATAAAATCTGATTAGTAACTGGTTAGAAATAATTAGTGCAAAAGATGCAATATGATACCACAAGCATCAGCTCATTCTCTCAACAATCCAAACAATATGTCCTGATTAGAAACACTAGTATGATGGCATTTTTAGAATACCATCCCAGCTCAGCTTTTTCCTTAATTGAGGCATGTATCTATGTACCTGGGAAAAATACTGCGTGCAGAAAATTTTAAAGAGTTAATTGTGATTATTGCAATTGATACTCATGGAAGAATCGAGATTTCTGAATCCTTTACATGCCACTAATACAGTTGTGGTGGTTTTGTGTTTGTTTGGTTGTTTATTGTTGTTTAAATTTTCCACTTGTAAGTAATTTCCATGGAAGGAATATCAGATGAGAGTTTAAAGGACAGGAGATAAGGATGTGAAATCTAGTTCAGGTTTTAAGACTCCTCTTTAAGCTAAATTATGCCTTACCAACAGCTGCTGATTCTCATGACTCCTGTCAAAACAACTGCCACTGTTTGCTCACTGTGTTAGGGGCTATTCTCAACTCCTTGGCAATATCTGCATATGTGTGGTACGAAAAGCAGCTCATCTTCTTGTTTCAGCCCATCAAGCCTTCATTTGTCTATGCTGTTCCTACTGAATTAGTCTCTCCTCATCTCATATAAGGAAAGTCAGCTGGACTATGCTGAATGGTCAGACATGTCATCAAAATGTTTATACTCTGGGGTGAAAAGTAATCTTTTTATGTCCTAGTGTTTAAACAAAATGAGCAGTAAGGAGCACAGCATTGACTAAGTACCTGGTAGTTGCACCAGAGTGAAAACAACTGCATTGCAAAAATCTTTACAGTGGTTGAAATAACAGACTCTTGAGTCCATATGGTAATGTGTGACTACAATATTTCATAAATAGTAAGAAGACAATACTGTCATTTCTGAAAGGGTTTCTTTCTGCAGTAACTTGTATTAAAATCCACTGAAGTATTAAATGACAGCAATATGGTAATAAAGACCACAGTAGGACACCGTTTTGTATGTTTAGCTCCCACACTTTTCTTAGTGTTATCCCATAGAGGTAGCTTATAGGTATTTTGATAAGGCTGAGATCCAGGATCTTATTTTTTTTTCAATTGTTATTATGTTGCTCACATATTTAGCTTAATTTGCTATAGTTATAGCATAACACTTCCCTAGTATCATCCATGCTGTGACGAGTTAATGGCCATTTGCAAAGTTCCCTGGGATACTCATCTAAGAAACACTCTGAAGAGCATACATAGGTGTATATGACCAACGCTAGACACATGGAGATGGAACATGTATAATTCACTTGCATATGCAAATCTGGAACAAAGGAACATTAATTTCCAAGCAGAAATTTGAAAACAAGGATGTTTTACAATTTGCTATAAAGAAGTTAGAGTATTCCTGATGATTCATGTCCTAGCTAACTGGGGAGGTCCTAGAGTACTAGAAGTTAGCCAATGTGACACCCATCCACCAGAAATACTGAAAGGAGGATCTGAGGAACTACAGACCTGTCAATCTGACCTCAGTGTAAAGGAAGATTAGAATAGAATAGAATAGAATAGAATAGAATAGAATAGAATAGAATAGAATAGAATAGAATAGAATAGAATAGACCAGGTTGGAAGAGACCTTCAAAATCATCATGTCCAACCTATCAACTAATCCAACCCACCTAACCAACTAAACCATGGCACCAAGCACCCCATCAAGTCTCCTCCTGAACACCTCCAATGATGGTGACTCCACCACCTCCCCAGGCAGCCCATTCCAATGGGCAATCACTAAGGTCATGGGGCATGTCATCTTTAGTACTACTATACACCTATACACAGGGCAACCATATGATCCGGCCAAATCAGCATGGGCTTATGAAAGGCAGGTCCTACATAACAAACCTGACCTCCTTCTGTGACAAGATGACCTGCCTAGTGGATGAAGAAAAGTCTGTGCATGTTGTCCACCTGGACTTCCATAAAGCCTCTAACACACTTATTCATAACAATCTCACTAAAAACAAACCAAACATAAAAACACTGTCTGCCCATGGCTTAGATACACTCTGCTGGGTGAAACACTGGCTGGACAGCAGGGCTCAAAACCATCTGATGGCTGGTCAGAAGGCCTGTTCCTCAAGGCTCAGAACTGCGACTACTTCTGTTTAACATCATGTCAATGATCTTGATGAGGAGATACAGTACATCCTTACTAAGTTTCTGGACAATACCAAGTTAGGTGGGAGTATTGATCTCCTTGAGGATAGAGAGTCTTTGAAGAGAGACTTAGACAGACTGCATCAGTGGGCTGAGATTATTGTATGAAGTTCAACAGGGCGAAGTGCTGGGTCCTGCACTTGGACCACAACAAGCTCATGCAACATTACAGGTTTGGGGAAGAGTGGTCAGAAACCATTCTGTGGAAAGAGATGTATGGATGCTGATTAACCAACATATGAGCCAGCAGTTTGCTCAGCTGGCTAAGGTGGCCGATGTTGTCCTGGCTTGTATAAGAAATAGTGTGGCAAGCAGAATCAGGGAATGGATAGTCTGTCTGCTCTGCATTGGTGAGGCCACTTCTTGAGCATTGTGTCCAGTTTTGGTATCCTCACTACAAGACAGACATTGAGGTGCTAAAGTGGGTCCAGAGAAGAGCAAAGAAGCTGATGAAGGGCTGAGATAACAAGTCTTATGAGAAGTTGTGGGAAAGGGGGCTGTTTAGTCTGAAGAAAAGCAGACTTTCTGTTTTCTACAACTACCTCAAAGGAGGCTGTAGTGATGTGGGTCTTTTCTCCAAAGTGAAAGGACAAGAGAGAACAGTCTCAAGGTGTCCCACAGCAGGTTTAGATTAGGAAACAATTCTTTACTAAAAGAATGGTCAAGCATTGGAATAGGCTGCCTAGGGAAGTGGTTGAGTCACCATCCCTGGATGTGTTTAAAAGCTGTGCAGATGTGCTGTTTGGGGATATGGTTTAGTGGTGGACTTGGTAGAGTAGGGTTAATGGCCAGACACATTGGTTTTGAATGTCTTTTCCAACCTAAAAAATTGTACAATTTTTTTTCTAAACTGAATAGAGCATTTGATATTATATTTTTGTTGCAATTTAATCCCATCAGGCAACTAAGCCCCATGAAGCTCTTGGCTCACTCCCTTCCACTGGGGTGAGAGAGAGAATCAGAACAGTAAAACTGAGAAAATTCACACCTCAAGTTAAAGAATTTTTAATAGATAAAAATCACACATGCAAATGAAATAAAACAAGGAATATTGTTCAACACTTCCCATTGCCAAGAAGGTCTCCAGCCATCTACATGAAGCAGAGCTTCATCGTGTACAACGCTTGCCTGGGAAGACAAATACTGTTACTCCACATGTCCCACCATCCCTCTATCTTCCCTCAGTTTTACATACTGAGCATGTGCACTTAGAATCAAAGAATCAGTCAGGGTTGGAAAGGACCACAAGGATCATCTAGTTCCAACCCCCTGCCATGGGCAGGGACACCCTGCACTAGATCACGCTGGCCAGAGCCTCGTCCAGCCTGGGCTTAAACAATTCCAGGGACGGGGCCTCAACCACCTCCCTGGATAACCCATTCCAGGGCTTCACCACTCTCATGCTGAAGAACTTCCTCCTCACATCCTGCCTGAATCTCCACACCTCCAGCTTCATTCCATTCCCCCTAGTCCTATCACTCCCTGATAGCCTGAGAAGTCCCTCCCCAGCCTTCCTGTAGGCCCCCTTCAGATACTGGAAGGCCACAATGAGGTCACCTCGGAGCCTTCTCTTCTCCAGACTGAACAGCCCCAACTCCTTCAGTCTGTCCTCATAGGAGAGGTGCTCCAGCCCTCTGATCATCCTCGTGGCCCTTCTCTGGACACCTTCCAGCACGTCCACATCCCTCCTGTAATAGGGGCTCCAGAACTGGACACAGTACTCCAGGTGGGGTCTCACCAGAGCTGAGTAGAGGGGGAGAATCACCTCCCTTGACCTGCTGGTCACACTTCTCCTGATGCAGGCCAGGATCTGATTGGCTTTCTGGGCTGCAAGTGCACATTGAGAGCTCATGTTGAGCTTCTCATCCACCAGCACCCCCAAGTCTCTCTCCTCAGGGCTGCTCTCCAGCCAGTCCCTGCCCAGCCTGGATTTGTGCCTGGGATTGCTTCGACCCAGATGCAGGACCCTGCACTTGGTCTTGTTGAAGCTCATGACGTTGGCTTGTGCCCACCTCTCCAGCCTGTCAAGGTTCCTCTGGATGGCATCCCTTCCCTCCAGCATGTCTGCTGCACCACACAGCTTGGTGTCATCAGCAAACTTGCTGAGGGTGCACTCAATGCCACTGTCCATGGCACCCGCAAAGATGTTGAACAAGCCTGATCCCAGGACTGATCCCTGAGGGACTCTGCTTGTCACTGGCATCCACTGGGAGATGGACCCGTTGACAGCTTGCTTTTGGTTTTGCTTTCCTTGCTTTTTGGGAGGTAAGGGGCTGCCCACTGTTGGGAAAAAAAAAAAAAAAAAAAAAAGAAAGAAAAAAAGAAAGAAGAAAAAAAAAGAGGTGGAGAGGGTGATTAAGAGGGTGGTTACTGCAACATGGTTGCTACTAGAAGTAAGGCTAGTAGAAGAACAGTTGGCACCTAAACAGAGGCCACTCACAAGCATGCAGGTGTTCAGGTAGGTGGCTGCAGTAAGTGCTGAGACCTGGCACTTGATATGGAGGATGGAAGGAACAACTCCTGTGTGAGCTGTGAGCAGATCAGCGATCTGATGAGCATGGTGGCTGAACTAAAAGAAGAGGTAGAAAGGCTTAGAGCTATAAGAGACAGTGAAAGGAACACTGACTATTCCCAAAATCTAACTTCTACCAAACCAGAACGGGGTAACTTTTAGTGGAGCAGGGATTTTGATACCTTCCTATCAGCTAGCCTCTCAGCCTCCCTGCAGTAACCCACATGAGCAGGGCCAATGGGAGCAGGTCTCTGCCCGATGGAAGAAATGCAGATGGAGCAAGTGTGCTACTTTGAGCAGCACGCTGCCTACAGTGCAATTACAGAGTAGGTATGAGGCTCTGCAGGAGGAACAGGTCATATGTGAGGAAGAGGACTCAAGGAAGACAGAAGCTGCACCAATGACAGGTTGCCTCAGGCCAGCCATCAAAACTAGTCCAGAAAAGAAACCTCATAGGGTCATTGTTATAGGAGACTCCCTACTGAAGGGAGAAGAGGGCCCAATATGCAGACCAGACCCATTTCATAGGGAGATCTGCTGCCTCCCTGGTGCCCAAGTAAAGGACATAGTAGGCAAAATTCCCAAACTCGTGAGTCCTTCAGACTACTACCCACTGCTAGTCTTTCAGGTGGGTAGTGATGATGCAACAATGCAAGGCTCACAATCAATTAAAAGAGGTTTCAGAACCTTAGGGCACCTGCTAAAGGGATCAGGAGCTCAAGTAGTGTTCTCTGCTATCCCTCTAACGTCAGTGATGGATGAGGGAATATTGAGGAAGAGCCAACAGGTCAATTCATGGCTCTGGGGCTGGTGTCATCGACAGGGATTTGGGTTCTACAATCATGGCTTGTTTTACAAGGAAGCAGAGCTGAAAACAACTTATGTGACACACTTGTCCCAGACGGGGAAAGGGATCATGGGGCAGGAATTGGCAGGGCTCATTGACAGGGCTTTAAACTTGACTTGAAGGGGGGAAGGGGTTAATAGTATCCTGCTGGCCAGTGACAACCAGAGAGGCAGCTCACCTGAGGCAGAGGGATGGAGAACTGGTAAGGGCTCTCAACTTGCTGCCCTGAGGCAAGCCACGAATGACACACCAGGACACCCTGTGGAAACCAAGGGGAGTTGGCACAGGAGAACGACAGGGCCAGCCCAGCTGAAGTGCTTCTATGCAAATGCACGCAGCTTGGGCAACAAACAAGATGAGTTAACGGCCACCGTGCTGTTGGGATGCCATGACATAGTGGGCATCACCGAAACTTGGTGGGATGATTCCCATGACTGGAATGTAGGGATAGATGGGTATAAGCTTTTTAGAAAGGATAGGATACTTGTGTCATAGTATATAATATATCCCTTCGGTCAGTTGAGGTCAAATGTCCCATTGTGGACGGCTTCTTCTACACCCCCAGCGTGGTTTTGATGGTGTAAGAAGTAGACAATACCTTGACATTGTGTAAGGACTACTCAGCAATAATTAAAACGTCCTTGTATTATAGGACATTGGACAATATGATCTTTAAATGTTCATTCCAACACAGAGCATTCTGATTATATGCATTCTGTTAACAAAGTTTCCCTCACAAATCCATACATATCCCCTACCTGGATATGGAGAAAACAGTCCAATGCTCCTGAAAGAAGAGTGAGTAAATATTTTCAAATAACTTTGAATAGCTTATATTTTATTTTATAAGAGAACTGCTCAAGGCACTGTTGTATTCCTACTAATACTGGGGAAACAAAAAGTATTTACACGGAAAAAAAAACAACAACAGTAAAATAAACACAACAAAATCCCAAACAACATAATAATATTTTATCCATACAATTATATCCAAATAATTAGTGGTAAAATCCTTACAGGGATCATATCTGTCACTGAAAAAACACTCTCAAATATAATTTTTTGATAAAACTACTTCCTGAAAGAGAGGAAAAATGATTAAAACTTCAATTCACAAAATGACTTTTATTTTGACAATGAATAACATACAAGTCACATTGTAAAATGAGATTTTTAATCATTTTCTGCCATGTTATTTGTCAAAATATAGACAACAAAAAAACGATCACTCATAAATAAAAGGTAACTTTCTTTTTTCATTTGCAGGATGGGGGAGTAAATGCAGTGTTTGTTGAAGTTCTCAGCAAGGAAGGTGAGGGAAATAAATGGCTGAAGTGTGGAGAGGAAAAAAAAACAACTCTAATAAACTCAGTTTGATCCACATTCTGAGTAATCAAAAATTCATTATTTGTGGAAGCTATGGGGGGGAAAGTAGCATTTTTACTGGACTATTAAAACTGAAGGGTTTGAAAACATCAGAGATATAAGGTACTGTTCAGAGCCTTTCCCTAATTGTGACGTATAATCTCAGCCTCATTTAATGTTAATTTGATTTCCAAATGACATTGTCCAAATAGCATTTTTTGTTTAAGTGGTTTTTAGTTACAGAATGAAGTCACAGAAAAGCTTTAATATTAGAGATCTATTTCCAAAAGGCATGAGTAGCTAGTGTACAGTATTACACAAATTTGAACAAAGAATAGGGTTGTTTCATTCTTATTTTGGAAATTTATACACAGGATTTACATTTTTATTACAACTGTTAGGACTAAAGACAGCATCCTGTAACTGAAACTCTATCCAGCTGATTTCAACAGGGTATGTTATTGTGGTAACCATAGCCTTGGACTTCTGCATCCTTTACATATGCTTTCATGAAAAAGTGAAAAGGAGTTGGAAACAAATTAATACTTTTAGTTTTGGGGGCAGTGGATTATAGCTTGTATGTAGCAAGAAACCATCCCCTGTTAATATTATCCAAAATTTCCAGTAGATGATCACAATTGTTCCCCAATTTTCAAGTTTTATCATTCCCAGAAATGTCATTCAGGCCATTAATGTGAGTAAAAGGTTCAGTGATTCCAAGTGGCAGCCCTAATGATCTGAATTCATACTGTCACTTTAAACTAAACTCCACAATTAAAAAAAGCAAAACCAAAACCAAAACCAAACCAAACCAAAACAAAAAAAAACCCACCACCCAACAGGAGACCTCTTTCCTTAATCATCCTATCTTTCCATATTAACATTACAAGGAAAAAAACAAACCAAAAAACTATAATTTAAAAAAAAAAAAGGGGGAACCCCCAACAAAACAAACAAGCAAATAAACAAAAACTACTGACAAAACAAAACAGGGGAGGTCATCTTAAGAACTTGCTTTACTTCAAAAAATTACAGAGCTCACCTGGAAAGAAAAAAAAAAAAAAAAAAAAGGGGGGGAAGTGGGAGGGGAGGGAAAGTGGCAGAGGGAGAGAGAAAAGGAAATGCAAGTTAATAGAGTTACTAGAGTTGTTAGTCCAAACAGTGCAAACACAAATTGATAACTATATCAGTTGTATGTGGCTTTTTTTTTCCTTGAAATGAACCTCACAGAAATATCAATTACATAGTACACACTAAGAACCCATGAAGCAGATCATTAGTTTTATGTCCATATTACAGGTAGCTAATCTCAGTTTGTACAAGGAGCAAAATACTTGAACTTCTGTAAAAAAGCACATCAATCCAGAAGTTATCATGCTCTGGCAGTGCTATTAAAAATGTCAGGTTTAACTGAAACTGTTTAAATTAATATGAATTCTACCATTGGTGCAAATGACATCAAGATTTCACCTAGAGTCATACAGCACTAAAAGGCAGACTTTTTAAAGCTTCTGTGGAGTAAGGTGAGAACTACGAATGAAGTCATAATCAGCACAGAAGCAATAGCTACAGAACTGGAGATGTAAAATCAGTGTTCTGAAATAGCTTTAAATTGTTCAAATTCAACATACCGGTTTCACAATTGATAACTCATTGAAGATACCCATAAGTTAAGATGTGGGAAAATGTGAAGCAGAATGAAGCCAGATTAGTAAAACCTCAGTTCCAGACTTTCTGCCACAGATTTCAGGTAAGACAGAAGATGTTCCTGCATCTTATATAATACATTGCTACATTATTGCTGTTTCCAGTGATTACTATGTCTATTTATATATTCTATGTCCATATTTGAAGAAAACTCTGACCAGAGAATGGATGCAAGAACAGGTTTAATTGTGAGTCTTTCAACTGCTGCAGAATTCAGAAAATCTTTTGGCTACACCTGTATTGCTTAAGTAAGAGCAGTTCCACATAGAAGGCCTGCAAAAGAATCATGTATGTTGACTTCATGGTCACAAGAGAGACTCTTGCATCTCACCTTTCAGAACAGAAGAAAAAATCCAGCTTACAGACAAGGCATCTTTGTTCACTGCCAGAATTTACTGAAAAGAACCAAGGTGTTTCTAGTCGAATTCAGTGAATCTGTATGTTTAACCTCAGATGAAGTAAGAGGGATAGGATAGTTTCCTCCATTTTTTTCTGCTACCATATTCAGCAAATCTTGAAGACTCTGGGTAAATATCTCCCCAAGGAGAATTTCACCTGGGTAGGTTAATTACACTGTCCACAATGTCCCTGTGATACTCAGCTGTTTTTGAAAGTACTTTCCCTCCAGGGTAGGCCATCAGGTCTTCCATACTTAGATTTGGATGTTGAATCCATAAAGACTAATGAGTCATGAAGGCTGGAGCTCAAGTCTGTTATTCCTCTTGAACAGCTCTTGGGCATTTTGTTTTCATTACAGGTGAACTCAAGCAACAAGCATGTTTTTTATTTGCCTAGCAAGGAAAATGCATCTGCTAAAGATGTGTGCATCTTTATAAAGTGTGTCAATTTATATGCAAAATAGGTTTAGCACTTGTGACCATGGACATCTGCCAACACAGCCCTTAGCATCTGGGGTCTGGATGACCAGACCCCAGACTCTTCTTCTTTCAGTATGTTTCTTTTTTTCTCTCTCTCTCTCTCTTTTTTTTTTTTTTTTTTTTTTTAGCTATTCCCCATCTCTTGTGATCTCGTTTGGAAAATAATATTCTCAGATTCACCCATTAAAACCTTTCCCATGTAGATTTTTTTTTAGAGGTCTGAATGAAAATGAACAGCCATATCTTATCACATGGAGCAGAGGAAGTTACCAAAGATTTTGTATAATGCAGCACATTTGCCATTCTTAATGAAAAATAATCCAAGCCTTGCCTCGGCACTGAGAAATTCTTTCTCTTAATGTGATAAAGATTGGTCTCTTTGGGCCAAGGTAGTGATACGTTAAGAAGGAAAGACTAAAACCTACCTTTTACCCATCTATATTTAACCTTTCCTACAACTGACAAGATTTCACTCTTCTGTGTTCTCACTTTTTTCTTCTTTATTC
This sequence comes from Picus viridis, assembly GCA_033816785.1. NCBI lineage: Eukaryota > Metazoa > Chordata > Aves > Piciformes > Picidae > Picus > Picus viridis. The sequence continues at coordinate 94,353,759 of CM066606.1, read as the reverse complement.
TCAAATACTGAATTTACATTCAAATGTTAAAAAGATAAACCAGATGTTACAGTTACTAACTTTTGGAATCAGCTATAATCTCCTTATTAGATCCTTCCATCCAGGTACAGGCAATTATTTGCTTGATCTAAAAGTGCAGAAAATGTAGATGCACCGGGTTTTGGAAAGTCCAGTTTAATAAGACAGGTGGGTAACTAATAATGTGGAAAATTACCTGCAGATTGAGGGTATTGGGAATGACTAATGGCCAAAACTAAGGGAGTAAATTAGTTGCAAAATGATACCATTTGCAGTAGTTGTGTGAGTAGGGGACTGGATGGCACAGTGGCATGTGGCAGTGATCTGAGCTTGAATGCAGCCCAAATTCTGGAAAACATACCATCCACTTATGTCTTTTGTTTGCTTGTTTCTGTTAGTTTGGTTTTGGTTTATTATTATTGTTTCAGTGTACTCTGAGCTATTTATGAAAGGTTTAACAGCACAGGCACAGAAGCCTAGTTAGCTTTGTGAAGTTTAACAACAAAGTTGTAATCAAGGTCAAATGCATTGAAGCTGAAACTTTAGTTTTCTTTACAAACCAAACAGATTTCAGATAAGCAAAACACTTGGTTCATTGGGGATGATTGTAAAATGAAGAGAAGGGAGAATTTCAAAGAGCCTTTTTTCCCTCTATTTTAAGATGTTCTGTAAATTTCTGATTCCAAAAAAGGCACTCAAATGTTGCCTTCAGTGGGACTGTTTATGTATTCAGAATTAGCCACATGCCCAAGTACTTGGGGTTTTAATTACCTACCCCAAAACACACAATTTGACAGTTTGATCATGGGTAATATCCAAACAATTTTAGCTAGAGATTAACCCAAGAAGAGACAGCTGGACTGATTCCCTCGCAGAATAAATTATCTTCTCCAAAAATCTAAGTACTTCCGTACTTCTCACTTAGAGACACAAACACATCCCAGGTCTTCATGAATGTATTATCAAAATACTTTGTAAAGGATAAATTATTACCTGTCTGTAAAGGGAAAAATACAGCAGAGAGAGTAAGGAACATATTTAAGGAAACTAGTGACAGAAGTGAGAAAGGAATCTGAATGTTCATCTGATTTTAGATTTGTCTGCTTGAGGTACCAATCATGTATTATTTCTGACGGGGTTAGCAAGATAATGAATAATTTATAATATTATTTGCAATGCTACTTATTATTCTGAGAGTATTTTTAAAAGTAATATAGTGATATAGTAATCATGCATGAGCTTTTTCCATTATGACCATCCCATCATGTTGACAGCCAGAAGTACCCAGAATAAGCAAAGAATTAGATGTAAGAATTGAAAGGATTAAAACCATATCTCTTTATGGATAAAGAACTGGCTTGATGGCTGCACCCAAAGAGTGGCTGTCAATGGGTCCATGTCCCAGTGGAGGCCAGTGACAAGCAGAGTCCCTCAGGGATCAGTCCTGGGACCAGGCTTGTTCAACATTTTTGTGGGTGCCATGGACAGTGGCATTGAGTGCACCCTCAGCAAGTTTGCTGATGACACCAAGCTGTGTGGTGCAGTGGACACGCTGGAGGGAAGGGATGGCATCCAGAGGCACCTGGACAGGCTGGAGAGGTGGGCACAAGCCGTCATGAGCTTCAACAAGACCAAGTGCAGGGTCCTGCATTTGGGTCGAAGCAATCCAAGGCACAAATCCAGGCTGGGCAGTGACTGGCTGGAGAACAGCCCTGAGGAGAGAGACTTGGGGGTGCTGGTGGATGAGAAGCTCAACAGGAGCTCTCAATGTGCACTTGCAGCCCAGAAAGCCAATCAGATCCTGGCCTGCATCAGGAGAAGTGTGACCAGCAGGTCAAGGGAGGTGCTTCTCCCCCTCTACTCAGCTCTGGTGAGACCCCACCTGGAGTACTGCGTCCAGTTCTGGAGCCCATATTACAGGAGGGATGTGGACGTGCTGGAAGGTGTCCAGAGAAGGGCCACGAGGATGATCAGAGGGCTGGAGCACCTCTCCTATGAGGACAGACTGAAGGAGTTGGGGCTGTTCAGTCTGGAGAAGAGAAGGCTCCGAGGTGACCTCATTGTGGCCTTCCAGTATCTGAAGGGGGCCTACAGGAAGGCTGGGGAGGGACTTCTCAGGATCTCAGGGAGTGATAGGACTAGGGGGAATGGAATGAAGCTGGAGGTGTGGAGATTCAGGCAGGATGTGAGGAGGAAGTTCTTCAGCATGAGAGTGGTGAAGCCCTGGAATGGGTTATCCAGGGAGGTGGTTGAGGCCCCGTCCCTGGAGGTATTTAAGACCAGGCTGGACGAGGCTCTGGCCAGCGTGATCTAGTGCAGGGTGTCCCTGCCCATGGCAGGGGGTTGGAACTAGATGATCCTTGTGGTCCCTTCCAACCCTGACTGATACTATGATTCTATGATCTCAAAATTTTTTAAGTTCAAAAAGATGTTTTCTTTAATATTTTTTTTGCATGGAATAAGGCTGAGTTTACAGTTTTCCTTAAATTTTAAATAATATTGTAGTTTCTCTGGGAGCTCTGTGTTTATGAAACTGAAGGACAGAAAAAACATGCACACTGTGATTTATATGCATCTTTTGGAAAAACTAACTGCCTAGAATGTGAATAGACAAACAGACACAGACACATGTGTGCACACATACGTTAGCTATACGTTCCTATGCAGACAGCTGTATCGCATGAAAAAAAGACAAATTTTATCTTATGCAACAAATTTCTAGAAATTTATTAAGAAAAATTAAATTAAAAAATATATTTGCTTGCAGTCATTGAGGAAATTTTATGTTAATATTAACATCAGTATTAGAAGCAATGAGACTGAGGGGTGACCTTATTGCTCTCTACAACTATCTGAAGGGAGGTTGTAGCCAGGCAGAGGTTGGCCTCTTCTCCCAGGCAGCCAGCACCAGAACAAGAAGACACAGTCTCAGGCTGCGCCAGGGCAGGTTTAGGCTGGATGTTAGGAAGAAGTTCTACACGGAGAGAGTGATTGCCCATTGGAATCGGCTACCCATGGAGGTGGTGGAGTCACCTTCATTGGAGGTGTTCAGGAGAAGACTTGATGGGGTGCTTGGCTGCATGGTTTAGTTGTTGGGTGGGTTGGATTGTTTGATGGGTTGGACGCGATGATCTTGAAGGTCTCTTCCAACCTGGTGTATTGTATTGTATTGTATTGTATTGTATTGTATTGTATTCAATAGCTTCAGTTGTGCCTTCTACCAGTTGGAATTGAGCTCCAGATCTTCCCCAACTTCTCTTATTCTTGACAGCCACTTCCCTTCTGATTTATTCTTGCTGCTTCTCATGTGGAGACCCCCTTAAGACCCACTCTGGGTTAGCAGAAACACACTATTTGAAGTGGTTAATATTTAAACACAGGTTAAATGATTTTTCTAAGGCCTCGACTGTATTCTGCAAATCCTTTCTGTTAACTTTATAAGGCTGAGATAATTTTGCAGAAACTCTCAGGTAAGTGCTGCATGTAATACTGAAATACAGCTCTCAGGAGCTGAATTTCCCTTGCTGACTCCTTTCTGTGTTTGGGTGATGATTATCTCTGTGTTCTTATCTTTGTTTCTAATTCTCTGTCTTTCTTTTTAATCACAAGATATCAATGAGACTGATCCACAATATTTTTCACACCAACTACTTCTTTATTTATGTACTTATATTTATACAGGTCACAGTTTGATTTCTTAATCGGTGAAAAAAACAAGCAAACAAACAAAAAAACCTCCAGCAACTTTTGGCTCTTCAGGACCTGAAAATTGTGATTTAAATCTTTTAAGTAAGTGGCATTTATGACTTTTGTATTTTTTTAAATATATTGAGGGCCCAAACACATGAAATTCTTGGTACAAAGTAAGTCAGATTTCATAGAATCATAGAATCAAAAAGGTTGGAGATCAAAGATCAACAAGTCCAACCTGCCACCCAAGACCTCATGACTACTAGACCATGGCACCAAGTGCCATGTCCAATCCCCTCTTGAACACCTCCAGGGATGGTGACTCCACCACCTCCGTGGGCAGAACATTCCAATGGCTAACAACTCTCTCTGTGGAGAACTTTCTCCTCATCTCCAGCCTAAACTTCCCCTGCTGCAGCTTGAGACTGTGTGCTCTTGTTCTGGTGCTGGTTGCCTGAGAGAAGAGACCAACCACCTCCTCGCCACAACCACCCTTCAAGTAGATTTAGACAGCAATAAGAGCCTCCTCTTCTCCAGGCTAAACAGTCCCAGCTCCCTCAACCTCTCCTCATAGGGCTTGTGCTCCAAATCCCTCACCAGCTTTGTTGCCCTTCTCTGGACACGTACCAGCTAGTCAACATCCTTCCTAAACTGAGAGGCCCAGAACTGGACACAGTACTCAAGGTGTGGCCTAACATGTGCTGAATACAGGGGCAAAATGACTTCCCTGCTCCTGCTTCTATGGGAAGATTTTCCATTGAAGTAAATTGTCATTGATCTAGTAATTACAATGTGACTGTAATCATTTACACTGGCATGGTCTAATCACTCATATATTGTAACACAGGTCACATCTTGCTGACCTGTTTATTTCCCTTGAAGAACTGAAAAAGAAAAAAGGAGAGAGAAAAACACAAAAAGGGGGAAAAAAAGAGAGAAGAGGGAATGTTTTAGTTGAAACACATCACTAGCCAGTGTGTCAGTGTCAGAGGAGAGCTTATTGCTGTCTACAACTACCTGAAGATAGGTTGTAGCCAGGTGGGGGTTGGTCTCTTCTCCAAGGCAACCAGCACCAGAACAAGAGGACACAGTCTCAAACTGTGCCAGGGGAGGTTTGGGCTGGATGTTAGGAAGAAATTCTTCACAGAAAGAGTGATTGTCCATTGGAATGGGCTGCCTGTTATGAATATGCCCTCAGAAATGAGCAGCAGACATATCAATGAAAAATATATGCTAAGTTTATTTTATATATATATATATATATATATACAAACTCTGCAACGGGGTATGTACAGTCCCCCTTCACAGGTATCAATATTCAGTTAGTGGAACTATCTTTACAGAATGTTTAGGTATAGGCACTTAAACCAAAAGATTCACAGAACTTGGAATTGAAACTGATTCAGAAAGCGGTGGGGGAGGGGGTTAGTCAGTGACCAGCGATCCTCCACCTGGGGCGGTTTGAATCATAGAATCATAGAATCATAGTATCAGTCAGGGTTGGAAGGGACCACAAGGATCATCTAGTTCCAACCCCCTGCCATGGGCAGGGACACCCTGCACTAGATCACGCTGGCCAGAGCCTCGTCCAGCCTGGTCTTAAATACCTCCAGGGATGGGGCCTCAACCACCTCCCTGGATAACCCATTCCAGGGCTTCACCACTCTCATGCTGAAGAACTTCCTCCTCACATCCTGCCTGAATCTCCACACCTCCAGCTTCATTCCATTCCCCCTAGTCCTATCACTCCCTGAGATCCTGAGAAGTCCCTCCCCAGCCTTCCTGTAGGCCCCCTTCAGATACTGGAAGGCCACAATGAGGTCACCTCGGAGCCTTTCCTTCTCCAGACTGAACAGCCCTAACTCCTTCAGTCTGTCCTCATAGGAGAGGTGCTCCAGCCCTCTGATCGTCCTCGTGGCCCTTCTCTGGACACGCTCCAGCACGTCCACATCCCTCCTGTAATAGGGGCTCCAGAACTGGACGCAGTACTCCAGGTGGGGTCTCACCAGAGCTGAGTAGAGGGGGAGAATCACCTCCCTTGACCTGCTGGCCACACTTCTCCTGATGCAGGCCAGGATCTGATTGGCTTTGCGGGCTGCAAGTGCACATTGAGAGCTCATGTTGAGCTTCTCATCCACCAGCACCCCCAAGTCTCTCTCCTCAGGGCTGCTCTCCAGCCAGTCCCTGCCCAGCCTGTATTTGTGCCTGGGATTGCCTCGACCCAGAAGTTTGCACGCTACCCCAACTGTAACTCTATGAAGAAAGGCTTTGATTACTCACAAGCTAAGAACTTCGTGAAGTCTTCCATTAATAATGTTTATAGTCTGCAGAACGTGGCACGGATATTGCATAATAAGGACACAGGAAATGGCGCCGACCGCGTGGCTGCGTTGCGTGTGTGAGAGACTAAAGCTTGTGTCTCCTGGTGACTCAACAAAGATAAAATCACTTGCTGTTTGTCCAGACAATTGCTGATGTGCATTGGGCAGAGCCACTGGGAAGGACTCTTGGAAGGTGCAAAGATAACATTGCTCACGGGACTGCAGCTGGCCTACAACAATGGCCCAAGGGCTCAGCATTCCACACCTTCAGGACAAGATCATTTCCAGCCATCAGATACCCCAGCAAAGGACAATGGTTCCTGAGGTGAAAAGAGTGTGTGGGTAGCTAGATGGAGCAGGAGGAGGTGGAGGCCTTCCCCCCTCTATCCAGTGGCTGCCCAAACTCACCTGAGTACACAGAAAGATTTCCTGGGGAATGATACCTGGACCTAAAGATGATTTCCCAGAACGATATCCTGGGAACAACACCTGGACACTTGCCTAAGGCCTAAAAAACTGTATAAAAGACTGGAGCAACTACTGGCTTGTAGGAGGAGAAAATTGGAGAAGCAAGATGCAGAAGAAAGCAGACGGCAGCACACGCTGGAAACATCCCGGGGCCAACACAATGGATCTTGGACTCTCCGTGCCCTAAGTTCCGCCTGCTGCAACTCATGGAGCTGAAGAAGCTGCCCGGAGGACCTCATCCCTTCTACAGTCAAAGCCTCAGCACCCTTCCTCTACAGACCCAACATCTCCTGCAGCACCGTTTCTCTACAGACCCAACATCTCCTGCAGCACCTTTCCTCCACAGACTCAAACTGTCTTGGGGGGTGAGAGGTGTGGTAATATAATTCCTTTCCTTTAATCTCCCTCTTCTCTCTTCTCTCTTTATTTTCTCTCTCTCTCACCTTATTTATGTAATAAATAGTCTAGCTGTTGATATTTTGGCCTCGTTTGTGCCTCTAATTTCACAACATGGGAATATTCATTAAAAACCTCAATCTCTTTCCCTCTCCGGATCGAGACAGCGTGGCTGCTGCTTCTCCCAGGATACAGAGGTTCCCCACTGGGGGGGGCTGGGGGGCACTGTGACAGTTCATCAATGCTGGTTCATACGGGCTACCAGGTTTTCTCCTGCGGCGATGGATCAGGCAGCGGTTGATCCCACGGGGTACTGTCCACAGCACTGCACGCAATTGGGTGAGGGTGGCAAAGTACCACGAAGCCTCTTGGAGCACTGTCTTTAGTCCCGGACAGGGTGAACCACAACAACACTGGTGCGCACACAGATACAGACTCAAACACAAATGTGGGGGGGCTCATCACCAAACAACCCCTATTTACCATTTGCCCCAGTGAATACTGGTCCAATGAGCATCTGTTGCTAACACAAAGGTTAACCAATGAACTGGCATCTACCAAATATGGTGGAAGCTTATGCTATAAACAGGGAAACAAACATATAGCCTGACCCTTGTGTACCACAGGGGTGAGACCATGCCCAGGCAGGCAGTTTACCTGGACTCAGTGGTGCCAGGATCCCCCTGCCACCTTCAGAAAGGGAGGGGAACAAAGGATGGTTAACACAGAGGAAAGTATGTCCTAGAAATATTTGGGGCACATTTCTGGCCGCTACACTGCCCAGGGAGGTAGTGGAGTCATCATCACTGGAGGTGTTTAAGAAGAGACTGGATACAATACACTACAATACAATACACCAGGTTGGAAGAGACCTTAATCATAGAATCATAGAATCAGTCAGGGTTGGAAGGGACTACAAGGATCATCTAGTTCCAAGCCCCCTGCCATGGGCAGGGACACCCTGCACTAGATCAGGCTGGCCAGAGCCTCGTCCAGCCTGGTCTTAAACACCTCCAGGGACGGGGCCTCAACCACCTCCCTGGATAACCCATTCCAGGGCTTCACCACTCTCATGGGGAAGAACTTCTTCCTCACATCCTGCCTGAATCTCCCCATTTCCAGCTTCATTCCATTCCCCCTAGTCCTATCACTACCTGAGATCCTGAAAAGTCACAGTATCACCAAGGTTGGAAGAGACCTTGAAGATCATCGAGTCCAACCTGTCACCACAGACCCCATGACTCAAGCATGGCACCATGTCCAGTCCCCTCTTGAGGAGGGAGGACATTGCTTGCCCAGAGAGAACTCTCCTGCCCACTGCAGGCTTGAACTCACAACCTTCCCAGTAAGAGTCTTATGTGCTACCAACTTAGCCACATGGTCCCCCTCCCCAGCCTTCCTGTAGGCCCCCTTCAGATACTGGAAGGCCACAATGAGGTCACCTCGGAGCCTTCTCTTCTCCAGACTGAACAGCCCCAACTCCTTCAGTCTGTCCTCATAGGAGAGGTGCTCCAGCCCTCTGATCATCCTCGTGGCCCTTCTCTGGACACCTTCCAGCACGTCCACATCCCTCCTGTAATAGGGGCTCCTGAACTGGATGCAGTACTCCTGGTGGGGTCTCACCAGAGCTGAGTAGAGGGGGAGAATCACCTCCCTTGACCTGCTGGCCACACTTCTCCTGATGCAGGCCAGGATCTGATTGGCTTTCCAGGCTGCAAGTGCACATTGAGAGCTCCTGTTGAGCTTCTCATCCACCAGCACCCCCAAGTCTCTCTCCTCAGGGCTGCTCTCCAGCCAGTCCCTGCCCAGCCTGGATTTGTGCCTTGGATTGCTTCGACCCAGATGCAGGACCCTGCACTTCGTCTTGTTGAAGCTCATGAGGTTGGCTTGTGCCCACCTCTCCAGCCTGTCCAGGTGCCTCTGGATGCCATCCCTTCCCTCCAGCGTGTCCACTGCACCACACAGCTTGGTGTCATCAGCAAACTTGCTGAGGGTGCACTCGATGCCACTGTCCATGGCACCCACATAGATGTTGAACACAACAGGTCCCAGGACTGATCCCTGAGGGACTCTGCTTGTCACTGGCCTCCACTGGGACATGGAGCCGTTGACAGCCACTCTTTGGGTGTGGCCATCAAGCCAGTTTTTTATCCATCTAGTAGTCCATCCATCAAACCCATGTGTCACCAGTTTGGAGACCAGGAGGTGGTGCGGGACAGTGTCGAAGGCTTTGCTCAAGTCCAGGTAAACGACATCAGTTGCTCGCCCCTCATCTATTAATGCTGTCACCTGCTCATAGAAGGCCACCAGGTTTGTCAGGCAGGATTTGCCCTTGGCAAAGCCATGCTGACTACTCCCAATTACCTCTTCACTGTTCTTCTGAGTCATTAGTGCCTTCAGGAGGATCTGCTCCATGATCTTTCCGGGCACAGAGGTGAGACTGACTGGCCTGTAGTTTCCCGGTTCCTCCTTCTTGCCCTTTTTGAAAATGGGAATAATGTTTCCCCTTTTCCAGTCTGTGGGGACTTCCCCAGTCTGCCATGACTTCTGGAATATAATAGAGAGGGGCTTGGCAACCTCATCTGCTAGTTCTCTCAGCACCCATGGGTGTATCCCGTCGGGTCCCATGAACTTGAACACTTTCACGTTCATCAGGTGATCACGAAGCTGATCTTCACTTATGATGGGCAGTTCTTCCTCCCCGTCCCTGCCATCATCTTCCATGACACCAGGAGTGTGGCTGGAGGCCCTTGCAGTGAAGACTGAGGTAAAGAAGTGATTGAGTACCTCAGCCTTTTCCACATCACTTGTGATTAATTCACCACTTTCCTTTCTGAGGGGGCCCACACCTTCCCTAGTCTTCTTCTTGCCATTAACATACCTATAGAAATTCTTAGTGCTCCCTTTAACCCCCTGGCTAGATTCAGTTCAAACTCTGCTTTGGCTTTCCTAACCAGGCCTCTTGCTGCTCGGGCAGCTTCCTTATATACCCCCTGTTCTAGCTGTCCTTCCCTCCACTTCCTGTAGAGTTTCTTTTTAAGTGATAGTGTGTCCAGCAGCTCCTTGTTCATCCAGGCAGGCCTCCTAGCATTCCTTCCTGCTTTTCTCCTTGTAGGTATACATAGCTCGTGGACACAGAGGAGGTGGTCCTTGAATACTGACCAGCTGTCCTGGGTCTCTCTTCCCTTCAGGGCTTCTGTCTCGATCTGGAGAGGGAAAGAGATTCAGGTTTTTAATGAATATTCCCGTGTTGTGAAATTAGAGGCACAAACGAGGCCAAAATATCAACAGCTAGACTATTTATTACATAAATAAAGTGGAGAGATCAGAAGGGGAGAGAGAGAGAATAGGAAGAGAGAGAAGAGAGGGAGAAGAGGGAAAGAATTATATTACCACACCCCTCACCCCCCAAAGACAGTTTGAGTCTGTGGAGGAAAGGTGCTGCAGGAGATGTTGGGTCTGTAGAGAAACGGTGCTGCAGGAGATGTTGGGTCTGTAGAGGAAGGGTGCTGAGGCTTTGGCTTTAGAAGGGATGAGCTCCTCTGAACAGCTTCTTCAGCTCCATGACTTGCAGCAGGCGGAACTTAGAGCACGGAGAAAGGGTTTTCAGAGTCCAAGATCCATTGTGTTGGCCCCGGGATGTTTCCAGCGTGTGCTGCCGTCTGCTTTCTTCTGCATCTTGCTTCTCCAATTTTCTCCTCCAACAAGCCAGCAGTTGCTCCAGTCTTTTATACAGTTTTTAGCCCTTAGGCAAGTGTCCAGGTGTTGTTCCCCAGGATATCATTCTGGGAAATCATCTTTAGGTCCAGGTATCGTTCCCCAGGAAATCTTTCTGTGTACTCAGGTGAGTTTGGGCAGCCACTGGATAGAGGGGGGAAGGCGTCCGCCTCCTCCTGCTCCATCTACCTACCCACACATTCCTTTCACATCAGGAACCATTGTCCTTTCCTGGGGTATCTGATGACTGGAAATGATCTTGTCCTGAAGGTGTGGAATGCTGGGCCCTTGGGCCATTGTTGTAGGCCAGCTGCAGTCCCGTGAGCAATGTTATCTCTGCACCTTCCAAGAGTCCTTCCAGTGGCTCTGCCCAATGCACATCAGCTATTGTCTGGACAAGCAGCAAGTGATTTTATCTTTGTTGAGTCACCAGGAGAGACAAGCTTTAGTCTCTCACAGCTTCATCCCACGACACTTTGGCTAGCAGATCAGGAGATTCTTGCTTCTGAAGTGCTTGCAAATATTCTATTATTAACTTTTATATTATTGATAAGTCACTTTTTCATACTTCTCCAGTCTGCCTTACTGTAATTTTGCATGTAATGTCCCAGAGCAAATGTTCCAAGAGCTTTCTGTTCTCCTTTACAATACAATACAATACAATACAATACAATACAATACAATACAATACAATACAATACACCAGGTTGGAAGAGACATTCAAGATCATCGTGTCCAACCCATCAAACATTCCAACCCACCCAACAACTAGACCATACAGCCAAGCACCCCATCAAGTCTTCTCCTGAACACCTCCAGTGAAGGTGACTCCACCACCTCCACGGGTAGCCAATTCCAAAGGCCAATCAATCTCTCCGTGCAGAACTTCTTCCTAACATCCAGCCTAAACCTGCCCTGGCGCAGCCTGAGTCTGTGTCCTCTTGTTCTGGTGCTGGCTGCCTGGGAGAAGAGGCCAACCTCTGCCTGGCTACAACCTCCCTTCAGGTAGTTGTAGAGAGCAAGAAGGTCACCCCTCAGTCTCCTCTTCTCCAGGCTAAGCAACCCCAGCTCCCTCAGCCTCTCCTCATTGGGCTTGTGTTCCAAACCCTCACCAGCTTTGTTGCCCTTCTCTGGACACGTTCCAGCAAGTCAACATCCTTCCTAAACTGAGGGGCCCAGAACTGGACACAGGACTCAAGCTGTGGCCTAACCAGTGCAGTGTACAGGGGCAGAATGACCTCCCTGCTCCTGCTGGCCACACTGTTCCTGATGCAAGCCAGGATGCCATTGGCCTTCTTGGCTGCCTGGGCACACTGCAGGCTCATGTTCAGCCTACAATCAACCAGTACCCCCAGGTCCCTCTCTGCCTGGCCACTCTCCAGCCACTCTGACCCCAGCCTGGAGCACTGCCTGGGGTTGTTGTGGCCAATGTGCAGAACCCGGCACTTGGATGTGTTCAATCTCATGCCATTGGACTCTGCCCATCTGTCCAGCCTGTCAAGGTCCCTCTGCAAAGCCTCTCTGTCCTCCAGCAAATCAACTGCTGCCCCCAGCTTGGTGTCATCTGCAAATGTACTGATGATGGACTCAATGCCCTCATCCAGATCATCAATAAAGATGTTGAAGAGCATGGGGCCCAGTACTGATCCCTGGGGCGATCGAAGTCTGCATGCCTAAAGTCTAGTCTCCTAAGCTTAGAATAGGTACTCCTGATTGCCCTGAGGAGATTAAATTCAACTGCTTCATGGTCACTGCAGCCAAGGCCGTCTCTGAGCCTCACATTTGTTACCAGCCCTTACCTGTTGGTGAGAACAAGGTCCAGCGTAGCACCTTTTCTTTTTGGTTCCTCGACCATTTGGAGGAGGAAGTTGTCTTCTATGCAGTCCAGGAACATCCTGGATTGCTGATGCCTTGCTGTGTTGTCCCTCCAACAGATGTCAGGGTGGTTGAAATCACCCATGAGGACCAGGGCTTGTGACCTGGAAGCTGCTTCTATTTGCCTGTGCAGAGCCTCATCTGCTTGGTTCTGCTGGTCAGGTGGCCTGTAGGAGACCCCCACAGTAATATCTCCTTCCCCTGTCTTGCCTTTAATTCTAACTCTCAACCAACTCATCATGACTCCCCAGGTGGAGTTCTGCTGATTCCAGCTGGTTGTTGACACAGAGGGCAACACCTCCTCCTCTCCTTCCCTGCCTATCCTTCCTAAAAAGCTTATACCCGTCTATCCCTACGTTCCAGTCGTGGGAGTCGTCCCACCAAGTTTCGGTGATGCCCACTATGTCATGGCGTCCCAACAGCACGGTGGCCCTTAACTCATCTTGTTTGTTGCCCAAGATGCGTGCATTTGCATAGAAGCACTTCAGCTGGGCTTGCCCTTTCGTCCTCCTGTGCCAACTCCCCTTGGTTTCCACAGGGTGTCCTGGTGTGTCATTTGTGTCTTGCCTCAGGGCAGCAAGCTGAGAGCCCCTACTGGCTCTCCATACCTCCACCTCAGGTGAGCTGCCCCTCTGCTTGTCACAGGCCAGCAGGAGACCACCAACCCCTCCCCCTTCAAATCTAGTTTAAAGCCCTGTCTATGAGCCCTGCCAATTCCTGCCCCAGGATCCTTTTCCCCCTCTGGGACAAGTGTGTCCCATAAGTTGTTTTTAGCTCTGCTGCCTTGAAAACCAAACCATGATTGTAGAACCCAAATCCCTGCCGATGGCACCAATCCCGGAGCCATGAATTGACCTTCAAGATCATCGCGTCCAACCCATCAAACAATCCAACCCACCCAAAAACTAGACCATACAGCCAAGCACCCCATCAAGTCTTCTCCTGAACACCTCCAGTGAAGGTGACTCCACCACCTCCACGGGTAGCCGATTCCAATGGCCAATCACTCTCTCCGTGTAGAACTTCTTCCTAACATCCAGCCTAAAATGAGGCACTTAGTGCCATGGTTTAGTTGATTAGATGGTGTTTGGTGATGGATTGGACTTGATGATCTCGAAGGTCTCTTCCAACCTGGTTAATTCTATTCTATTCTATTCTATTCTATTCTATTCTATTCTATTCTATTCTATTCTTTTATTCTATTCTATTCCCATTCTATGCTATTCCGTTCTATGCTATTCTGTTCTATGCTATTCCATGCCATTCCATTCCATTCCATTCCATTCCATTCCATTCCATTCCATTCCATTCTATACACTGAGAATTCAAAAAGGTAGGTGAACAATTCAAACATGAAGTGCTGCCGTTATTTGAGAAAATGATAAATGCAGGTTTAGCAGGATAAGAAAATATGAAGATAAGTGAGAAAATATGAGGAAATATGAGGAAATACACTATCCTTAGTAACATCTTTTTTCCAAGATATATGGTTATAAGTGTTAGTTCCTGTATAAATATAAACACACATAAGATTATAACAATTTCTTTTCATTTGATAATAAATGTTGATCTGTATAGAATTTTATAATAATGATATGTTTATCACAGTATCACAGTATATTAGAGGCTGGAAGGGACCTCAAGAGATCACCAGGTCTAACCCCCACCTGCCAAAGCAGGGTGACTTAGGGTAGCCCACACAGGAATGCATCGCAGTGGATTTTGAAAGTCTCCAGAGGAGACTCCACAACCTCTTTGGGCAGCCTGTTCCAGTGCTCCATCAGCATCACTGTAAAGAAGTTTCTCCTCATGCTGAGGTGAAATATTCTGTGTTCAAGCTTGAACCCATTGTTTCTTGTCTTATTGCTGTGCACCACCAAAAAGAGCTTGCCCCCCTTTACTTGACACCCACCCCTCAGATGTATAAACACATTGATGAGATTCCCTCTCAGTCTTCTCAAGACTAAACAGCCCCAGGGCTCTCAGTCTCCCTTCACAGGGGAGATGCTCAAGTCCCCTAATTGTCCTGATGACTCTCCTTGTTTGACTTTCTCCAGCAGTTCTATTTTTTTCCTGAAGTGGGGAGCCCAAAACCAGACACAGTATTCCAGGTATGGTCTCACCAGGACAGAATAGAGAGGTAGAAGAACTTCCCTACACACTTCACACTGGACACACTTTTCTTGATGCAACCCAGGATACCAATGGCTCTCCTGGCCACAAGGACACATTGTTGTTCCATGGAGAACTTGCTGTCCACTAGCACTCCAAGGTCTTTCTCTGTGGAGCTGCTTTCCAGCAGGACAGCCCATAACCTGTACTGGTGCATGTTATTCCTTCCCAGATACAGGACCCTGCAGTTGTCCACACTGAACTTCATGAGGTTTGCCTACACCCATCTCTCCAGCCTGTCTAGGTCACATTGGATGGCTGCAGAGCCTGACGGGATGTCAGCCAATCCCATCACTTTCCCCCCTCACACCTCTCCTCCCCCCACCAAGTTTTGTATCATCAGCAAACTTGCTGAGGGTACTCTCAATCCCCTCATCCAGGCTGTTGGTAAAGATAATGAGCAAAACTGCACCAAACACTGATCCCTGGGGAACACCACTGGCCACAGACTCTCTGCAACTGATGACAACCCTCTGAACTCTGTTGGTAAACCAGTTTAAAATCCACCTCACTAACTAGCTGTCTACATTTCTTGAGCTATTCTAGAAGGATGTTATGGGAGACAGTATCAAAAGCTTTACTGAAGTCAAGGTACATGACATCCACTGCTCTTTTCTCATCTACCCATTTGGTTATAATTTCATAAAAGGCTATCAGATTAGTCAGGCAGGATCTCTCCTTGATAAATCCATGTTGGGTACTCTTGATAACTTTCTTGTCTTCCATGTGGTTAGAGATGACCTGCAGGATGACCTGCTCTATCGTCTTTCTAGGGATGGAGATGAGGCTGACTGCTCTGTAGTAACCTGGGTCATCCGTCTTGCCTCTTTTGAAGACTGGAGTAACATTTGCTTTCTTCCAGTCATCAGGCACCTCTCCTGTTCTCCATGTCTTTTCAAAGATGATGGAGAAGGTTCAGCAACAGTATCAGCCAGCTCTCTCAGCACTCATGGATAGACCCCATTGGGGCCCATGGATTTGTTTGCCCTTAGTTAGTATAAGAGACCTCTAACCCAGTTCTGACTTACCAGTGGAATGTCCACATCTCTCCAGTTCTGCTCCCTTGCTTCACAGTATCACAGTATCACAGTATCACCAAGGTTGGAAGAGACCTCAAAGATCATTGAGTACAACCTGTCATCACAGACCCCATGACTAGACCATGGCACCAAGTACCACGTCCAATCCCCTCTTGAACACCTCCAGGGATGGTGACTCCACCATCTCTCTGGGCAGCACATTGCAATGGCGAACGACTCTCTCCGTGAAGAACTTCCTCCTCACCTCAAGCCAAAAATTCCCCTGGCACATCTTGAGACTGTGTCCTCTTGTTCTGGTACTGGTTGCTAGGGAGAAGAGGCCAACCCTTTCCTGGCTACAGCCACCATTTAGGTAGATGTAGAGAGCAATGAGGTCACCCCTGAGCATCCTTCTCTCCAGGCTAAACAATCCCAGCTCCCTCAGCCTCTCCTCATAGGGCTTGTGCTCAAGGCCTCTCCCCAGCCTTGTTGCCCTTCTCTGGACACCTTCAAGTGTCTCAATGTCCTTCTTAAACTGAGGGGCCCAGAACTGGACACAGGACTCAAGGTGTGGCCTAACCAGTGCTGAGTACAGGGGCACAATGACTTCCCTACTGCTGGCCACACCATTCCTAATGCAGGCCAGGACACTGTTGGCCTTCTTCGCCACCTAGACACACTGCTGGCTCATGTTCAGGCAGCTGTTGAACAGCACCCCCAGGTCCCTCTCTGTTTGGGAGCTCTCCAGCCACTCCTACCCCAGCCTGTAACTCTGCATGGGGTTGTTGTGGCCAAAGTGCAACACCCGGCACTTGGACTTGTGGAATGCCATCCCATTAGACTCCGCCCATCTGTCTAGTCGGTCAAGGTCCCTCTGCAGGGCCCTTCTGTCCTCTAAATGACCAACATCTGCCCCAACGTGGTGTCATCTGCAAATTTGCTGATGACTGTCTCAATCCCCTCATCCAGATCATCCATGAACATATTAAAGAGGATGGGGCCCAGCACTGATCCCTGGTGGACACCACTGGTCACTGGCTTCCAGCTGGAGGTGGCACCATTCACCACCACTCTCTGGGCTTGGCTCTCCAGCCAGTTCCTAACCCAGCACAGAGTGTTGCTGTCCAAGCCACGAGCTGACAGCTTAACCATCAGCTTGCTCTGGGGGACGGTGTCATAGGCCTTGCTGAAGTCCAGGTAGACTACATCCACAGGCCTCCCCACATCCACCAGGCGGGTCACCTGATCATAGAAGGAGATCAGGTTGGAGAGGCAGGACCTGCCTCTCCTAAATCCATGTTGGCTGGACCTGAGCCTTTGGCCATCTTTCAGGTGCACAGTTATTGCCACCAGGATAATCTGCTCCATCATTTTCCATGGCACTGAGGTCAGGCTGACTGGCCTGTAGGTTCTGAGTTCCTCCATCGGACACTTCTTGTGGATGGGGATTACACTGGCCAGTTTTCAGTCATCTGGGACCTCACCGGTCAGCCAGGACTGGAGCAAAATGATGGAGAGAGGCTTGGCCAGCTCATCTGCCAGCTCTCTCAGCACCCTAGTATGGATCCCATCCGGCCCCATGGACTTGTGAGTGTCCAAGTGGCTCAGCAGGTCCCGAACTGATTCCTCATGGATTTGCAAGGCATTACACTGCTCCCTGACCCCATCACCCAGCTCAGGAGGCCACTCGTCCTGAACTCCTCCTGCCTTGCTGTTAAAAATTGAGTCAAAGAAGGTATTCAGGACCTCAGACTTTTCCTCATCTTCAGTCACTGTGCTCCCCTCCAGGTCCAATAGGGAGTGCAGGTTCTTCTTGCCCCTCTTTTTAGCATTAACATATTTATAAAAATGCTTTTTACTATCTTTCACAGAGGTGGCCAGCTTCAGTTCCAACTGTTCCTTTGCCTCTTGTATTTTTTTCCTACATAATCTAACAACTTCCTTAAACATACCTCGAGAAGCTTTCCCCTCCTTCCAAAGGTGATACAGCCTCTTTTTTTTTCCTTAATTCCTCCAAGAGCTGCTTATTCATCCAGGCTGGTCGCCTTCCATGCTGGCTCATATTTCGGCAGATGGGAACCGCCAGTTCCTGTGCCTTCAAGAGCTACTGTTTGAAATAGGTCCAACCCTCCTGGAGCTCTCAGTTCTTGAGGGCTGATACCCAGGGAACTTTTCAAATAAGTTTCTTAATCAGGCTGAAGTTTGCCCTCCGGAAGTCCAAGGTGAAGGTTCTGTTGGTGCTCCTCTCTATCTCCCTGCATATTGAAAACTTCACTGTCTCGTGGTCACTGCACCCTAGGCAGCCTCCCACGGTCACGTCTCCTACCAGCCCTTCTCTAATGGAGAACAGTAGGTCAAGCAGAGCCTGACTCCTGGTAGGCTCACTTAACAGCTGCACCAGGGAGTTGTCCTCCATGCGCTCCAGGAATCTTCTGGACTGCCTCCTCTCTGCTGAATTAAGTTCCCAGCAGATGTCTGGCTGGTTAAAGTCACCCACAAGGACAAGATCTGATGATCTTGAGACAGCCTCCAATTGGTTATAGAATAATTCGTCTGCCTCTTCATTCTGGTTGGGTGGTCTATTACAGATTCCAACCAGGATGCCAGATTTGTTAGGCTGCCCTCTGATTTTAACCCACAGGCTCTCAATCCCTTCATCTTCCACCTCAAGTGCTGTGGCAGAGACTGTTTCCCTAATATACAGAGCCACCCCTCCTCCTTTTCTCCCTCATCTGTCTCTCCTGAAGAGCCTGTAACCCCCCAGGGTAGCACTCCAATTGTGCGTTTCATCCAACCATGTTTCTGAGATGGCGACTATATCATAGTCACCCTGGTGGACCAGGACTTCTAGCTCCTCCTGCTTATTGCCCATGCTGCGTGCATTGGTGTGCATGCACTTCAGCTGGGCTCTCGACTTCCAATTGACCCTATTTTGTGTCCCACTCTTTCCTCTTCAGAGGGACTGATTTCCTCACCCATCCCCTTCAGACCTAGTTTAAAGCCCTCTTAATGAGCCCTGCCAACTCTAGTGCTAGGACTCTCTTACTCTTTCTAGATAATTGCACCCTATGAGGACCCAGCAGGTCGGGTGCAGTATAAGTTGCCCCATGATCAAAGAAACCAAAATTCTGCTGCTGGCACCATTCCCTGAACCAATTGTTGATGGTGTGAGTTCTCCCGTTCCTCTTAGTGTACACCCCTGGCACTGCTTCTGGAGACTGAGGTTCCTGAGGGCTGGTCTTAGGAGTAAAGACTGAGGCAAAGAAGGCATTCAGCAACTCTGCCATCTCTGCATCATCAGTTCCCATATTTCCCATATAATTCAGTAGTGGGCCTACCTTTTGCCTGCTCTTCCTTTTATTATTGATGTATTTGAAAAAACTCTTCTTGTTCTCTTTCACCCCTCTGGAGAGATTCAGTTCCAAGAGGCCCTTGACCTTCCTTGTTGCATCTTTGCATTCTCTAGTTATATCTCTATAATCCTCCCAGTTGACTAGTACTTTTTTTCCAAATATTGTAAGCCTCCTTTGCTTTTTGAGTTTTACTTGCTTATCCATGCAGATCTTCTGCCTGCCTTATTTGATTTTTTTTTCAAGGAAATACATGTCTCTTGTGCTTGGAGGAGGTAATGTTTGAATATTAACCAGCTCTCTTGGGAGGCCCTTCCTTCCAGAGCCCTAGTCCACTGGATATTTCTGAGTCTCAAAGAGGGGAAAGTTTGCCCTCCTAAAGTTCAGGGTAGAAAATTTACTTATCACCCTGCTTCTTTGTGTGTTGGTATTAAACTCTAACATGTCATGGTCACTGCAACCAAGATTACCTCCAACCTCAACATCTACAACCAGTCCTTCTTTGTTTGTTAATACCAGGTCCAGCATTGCACTTCTCCTTGTTGGTTCTCCAGCTACTTGCAGGGAAAAGTTGTCATCAGTGCACTTCAGGAACCCTTTGGACCGGTTGTGCTTTGCTGTGTGATCTTTCCAACTAGTATCAGAGTGGTTGAAATTGCCCAGGAGCACCAAGGCACTTGATCTTGAGGCTACTTCAAGCTGCCCATAGAAGGCCCATCTGCATAGAATTAATACATTGACAAATAAACCCTCCCCAAATCAGTGTTTTTAGGTGAGGCAATGATGATGGATATAAATCAACAGAGAAGAAAGCAAATCATATCCTGGACTGTATAAAAAGAAGTATGGTCAGCAAGTCAAGGAAGGGGATTCTGTTCCTCTTGTCTGGTGAGACTGCACCTGAATATTGTGTCCAATTTTAGAGTCTTCAGAACATGAAAGATGTGGATGGGCTGGAGCACCCACAAAAAGGGTCAGAGGACTGGAACACTTCTGGTATGAGGACAGGCTGAGAGAGTTGGGGCTGTTTAGCCTAGAGAGAAGGTGGCTTAGGAAAGACCTTACTGTGGCCTTTCAATATTTAAATTGGGCTTATAAGAAAGATGAAGAGAGACTTTTTACCCTGACCTAAAAGTGACAAGGGATAGTGACTTTAAACTGCAAGAGAGTAGATTTAGTTTGTGTGCAAACAAGATGAGAGTGGAACAGGAAGCCTGTAAAAATCACAAACTCCTCATTGCTGGAAAGGTTCAAAGTCAAGTTGGACAAGGATTTGAACACCTGATCTAGCAAAAGATGTCTCTGCCCCCCTACATGGAAGTTGAACAAGATGAGTTTTAAAGGCCTCTTCTGACTCTCAGGCCACTCTGTATTCTAGGGTTCTATGATTTGCCACAGCAAACTGTTCCTAGTTTATGTCCTTTTGCTTACTTTCCCCAAAGGCTGCAGTATGAGATGTGCCTGTACCTTTAAGTGGCATAACCAGGACTAAATGTTAACTGAAGTTATTACTGACACAAGGCTTCATTAGAGGAAGACACTGAAGTGTAGGTTTCTACTATACTTTCAAATGTCTGGGGAATCAACATTACTCACAGATGTACTTGATGTCCAAAACCAGGAGTAACTATTGTAATTTTTATGGAAGCAAACGCCAACATTTCCATAGCTTACTGAATGATGCTATGGTATTTTATGTAATGGCATAGCCATTGCTTTATTTCTCATGGGCAAAGGAGGGAAAAGAAAAAAGTTGGGGAAAAAAAAAAAAGGAACCAATGCTGTACTTGATACCTGATCTAGTGGAGGGTGTCCCTGCCCTTGGCAAGGGGTTTGGAGTTAGATGATCCTTGGGGTCCCTTCCAGCCATGACAATTCTGTGATTCTATGATTTATAGATCAGATATTTCTTTTATCCAAGTGATACAGGCGTAGCTGAAGCTTCTATTATTTTTAAATATGCCACCATGCCCTTTGTGTCATAGAAAGGAATTAAGACCTTGATTTTGACCAGACATTAAAGTACAAAAGCCCAGATCCTTTAAGATATGCATATAAGCCCAACTCCTACTGAAATCACCACATGATCAGCAGGTGATATACATAAGTGACCTATCAAACCTGCACAGAGAATTCATGATTAAAAAGGCATTATGTCAAGTTTCTTTACACAAAGACTAAACCAGAAACAGGCCTTTTCATTTACTTTGGTGTTCCCATTCCTCAGGAAAAATTGCCTCTGATACTAGCAACTTAAAAAAAAGTAATGACACAGAATTTGAAGACAAGTAGATAACTGAGAAATGTGGCTAACAAAGATAAAATTCAACCATGGCTACTTCCACTGGCTTTGAAAAGTATACACACTGACTGCAGGGTGTGGAACACAGACTGGCAATTATGCATCATTTTCAAAGAAGCAAATAGCATGGTTGCTTGATCAGGAAGGTAATCCCTCATGACGTTTCCCTGTGTCTTTCTCTATCCTGGTCAAAAGATTTTTGAGACTTTATTTTTTATTAAAACATCTTATCCCTTGTTCAAAATGGAAAAAAAAATAAATAGGAAAGCTAAAGTACATTTTTATTTAATACATAAAAGGTCCCTTTTCTCCCCCCTTCTTTCTCATCTATAGTTCCTGTCAAATTCAGTTGTTTCTTGCAGTTAATTTGCTGTAAAAGGTAATCCTCATCTCAAATCACTCTTCTGGCAACATGAGCATTTGATACAGTAAATAAATCTTCAGTTATCTTCATATTCCAGCAAGTATACCAAGTACTACCCCACCACAAATTATTATCAAATATTAAATAGTCCTGAGAACTAAATGATCCAAGCTCAGAAAATCAGAAGCTCAGAACCTATAATAAATTATACAAAAGGTGCACTTGAAGAGATTTCTAACTGATTTTGCCACTCAGAACACCTGCATTTCAATTAGAGGCAACCAAGAGGCATGATACTGAAGTGCAAAATCCGAAATACCTTTCACCAATGTCAAGAAAGGTTGTGGGATGTGAGGGGTTAGGATCAACAGTTTCCAAAAATTAGATGCAACATAAGTCTTTGTCCCTGTTTTAGGTCCTTGGAGAGGAGAATGACCATTTCTATTTTGCTTCTACCCAACAGCTGCTGCACTGCTCTGAAGAATGGAGCCAATCCACTGCAGAATAACTTTGGTCCCAGGAAAGATCAGATTAAAACAGAAATATATTAATTTCACTGGTTCCAGATAAAAATTACGTAGCTAGTTTCATAGTCAAGATTTATATCCCTACATGTACATGATGGAAATTCCTAAAATTAAGACAATCAAACCCACAGTATTTGTAATTCCCCTGGGAATTTCCCCTGGGAAATTGCATCAAGAATTTTGGCAATTGCCCAAATTTTGACTGCTCTAACTACCAACTTTTGGAAACCTTTGGCCCGTACAATACCACCCCATGGACTTCAGACATAGCCACTCCCTCTGCCATAGCTGCAGCATCTGTTTCTGGTAAAGCACATCAATTCTGTCCTCATGCTCTCTCTTTTAGACAGGGCCTATTCAGCTCAGCACAAAACCAAAATTCCTTCCCACTTTTATCAGTTTTAGTGGATTAACCTGTGTTGGCCAATGGCAGGTATAAAAGTAGAATACAGGATAAAGAATTGACCAGGTGACAAAAGATCTTCGAGATCTTCAAGTCCAATCCATCACCAAATACCATCTAATCAACTAAACCATGCACAAAGTGCTTTATCCATTCTCTTCCTAAACACCTCCAGTGATGGTGACTCCACCACCTCCCTGGGCAGCCCATTCTAATGGACAATCACTCTTTCACATCTGCGTCCAGCTTGGTGTCATCTGCAAATTTACTGGTGATGGACTCAATTTATTCATCCAGATCATCAGTAAAAATATTGAACAGGATGGGGCCCTGCACTGATCCCTGGGGGACACCACTAGTTACTGGCTGCCAGCTGGATGTGGCACTATTCACCAACACTCTCTGGGCTCAGCCCTCCAGCCAGTTCTTAACCAACTGCAGAATGCTGCTGTCCAAGCCACGGGCCATCAGCTTGGTCAGGAGTTTGCTGTGGGGGATGGTATCAAAGGCCTTGATGAACTCCAGGCAGACTACATCCACAGCCTTCCCCACATCCACCAGGTGGGTCACTTGATAATAGAAGGAGATCAGGTTGTTGAAGAATGGGTTAAAGAGAGAGGACATGGACCCCTAGAAGCACTGCACAACCCAGGCTTTGACGGTGATCAAGTAAATAAGTTGGTAAGCTTGGGCTGTTAGCATAACTATAGGCTGAGCCGGATGTCAGCCAGCACAGCAAGCCTTCAAGGACAGTGTGTCCTTGAGAACTTGGTAAACAAACTGCCCTGAAAGACAAGAGGTGGGGACCACTGTGAAAGACCATAGGTGGAAGGAGTATGCAATCAGGACCCTTTATGTTAGAACCAATAAGATTGCACCGGGCAGGTCCAGGTTTGTTATAAAGTCTGATGCCACAAAAATAAAGTTGGACTTGTTTTATCACTCATATTGAGTTGGTCGTTTATCCGAGCCACGGGGAAAAGGTTCCTCCGCCCACATCAGGTTGGTCAGGCAGACCTGCCCTTCCTAAATCTGTGCTGGCTGGGCGATGTCTTGGCTACCCTGTAAGTGCTGTAAGTGTATAGGCACAGTTTAAGTATTTTCCATAAAGCATTACAGAATCAAAGGATGGAGGAATGTCTGGGGACAGTCATATTGAGAATAACTAGGAAAAGACATTGTCTTCATGCTAAGACATACAAAGTAATTCTATGGGGAAAAAAAGTGTTGAGAAGGAAGAGCTCACAGTATCACAGTATCGCTAAGGTTGGAAGAGACCTCGAAGATCATCAAGTCCAACCTGTCACCACAGACCCCACGACTAGACCATGTCACCAAGTGCCATGTCCAGTCCCCTCTTGAACACCTCCAGGGACGGCGACTCAACCACCTCCCCGGGCAGCCCATTCCAATGGCGAATCACTCTCTCGGTGAAGAACTTTCTCCTCACCTCGAGCCTAAACTTCCCCTGGTGCAGCTTGAGGCTGTGTCCCCTTGTTCTGGTGCTGGTTGCTAGAAAGAAGAGGCCAACCCCTCCTGCTACAATCACCCTTCAGGTAGATGTAGAGAGCAATGAGGTCACCCCTGAGCCTCTTCTTCTCCCGGCTAAACAACTCCAGCTCCCTCAGCCTCTCCTCATAGGGCTTGTGCTCAAGGCCTCTCCCCAGCCTTGTTGCCCTTCTCTGGACACATTCAACTGTCTCGATGTCCTTCTTAAACTGAGGGGCCCAGAACTGGACACAGTACTCAAGGTGCGGCCTAACCAGTGCTGAGTACAGGGGCACAATGACCTCCCTGCTCCTGCTGGCCACATTATTCCTAATGCAGGCCAGGATGCTGTTGGCCTGCAAGTGCAGCACCCGGCACTTGGACCTGTTGAATGTCATCCCATTGGACTCTGCCCATCTGTCCAGTCGATCGAGGTCCCTCTTCAGAGCCCTTCCACCCTCTAACTGACCAACATCTGCTCCCAATTTGGTGTCATCTGTAAATTTGCTGATGACTGTCTCAATCCCTCATCCAGATTGTCAATGAAGACATTGAAGCTCCATGCACCAATATAGATTGGGGATGGACCTTCTGGAGAGTAGTGCAGGTGAAAGGGACTTGGAGGTCCTGGTGGATGGAAGGAAGACTATGAGCCAGCAATGTGCTCTTGTGGCCAAGAAGGCCAATGCCATTCTAGGGTGGATTAGAAGGGGTGTTATTACAAGTGGTTATTAGAAGTTTCCCCTCCCCCTCTGCTCTGCATTGGTGAAGCCAGATCTAGAATACTGTGTCCAGCTCTGGGTGACTGTCTCGATCCGGAGAGGGAAAGAGATTGAGGTTTTTAATGAATATTCCCGTGTTGTGAAATTAGAGGCACAAACGAGGCCAAAATATCAACAGCTAGACTATTTATTACATAACTACAGTGGATGGACATAAATAAAGTGGAGGGATCAGAAGGGGAGAGAGAGAGAATAGAAGAAAGGGAGAAGAGGGAAAGAATTATATTACCACACCCCTCACCCCCCAAGACAGTTTGAGTCTGTGGAGGAAAGGTGCTGCAGGAGATGTTGGGTTTGTAGAGAAACGGTGCTGCAGGAGATGTTGGGTCTGTAGAGGAAGGGTGCTGAGGCTTTGGCTGTAGAAGGGATGAGCTCCTCTGAACAGCTTCTTCAGCTCCATGACTTGCAGCAGGCGGAACTTAGGGCACGGAGAGTCCAAGATCCATTGTGTTGGCCCCGGGATGTTTCCAGCGTGTGCTGCCGTCTGCTTTCTTCTGCATCTTGCTTCTCCAATTTTCTCCTCCTTTAAGCCAGCAGTTGCTCCAGTCTTTTATACAGTTTTTTAGCCCTTAGGCAAGTGTCCAGGTGTTGTTCCCCAGGATATCGTTCTAGGAAATCATCTTTAGGTCCAGGTATCGTTCCCCAGGAAATCTTTCTGTGTACTCAGGTGAGTTTGGGCAGCCACTGGATGGAGGGGAGGAAGGCCTCCGCCTCCTCCTGCTCCATCTAGCTCCCCACGCACTCTTTACATATCAGGAACCATTGTCCTTTCCTGGGGTATCTGATGGCTGGAAATGATCTTGTCCTGAAGGTGTGAATGCTGGGCCCTTGGACCATTGTTGTAGGCCAGCTGCAGTCCCGTGAGCAATGTTATCTTTGCACCTTCCAAGAGTCCTTCCAGTGGCTCTGCCCAATGCACATCAGCTATTGTCTGGACAAGCAGCAAGTGATTTTATCTTTGTTGAGTCACCAGGAGAGATAAGCTTTAGTCTCTCACAGTGACTCAGTTCAAGAAAGACAGTGAGCTGCTTGAAACTGACTCCAGCGCAGAGCCACAAGGATGATTAAGGGAATGGAACATCTTCTGATGGACCTGGGGCTCTTTAGCTTGGAGAAGCGGAGACTGAGAGGTAACCTCACCAATGTTTATAAATATGTAAAGGGTGAGTCCCAAGTGGATAGAGCCAGGCTCTTCTCAGTGGTGCCCAATGACAGGGCAAGGGGCAATGGGTGGAAGTTGAGGCATAGGAAGTCTCACATAAATACGAGGAAAATTTTTTTCACTGTGAGGGTGACAAAGCACTGGATCAGGCTGCCAAGGGAGGTTGTGGCATCTCCCTCTCTGGAGATATTCAAAACTTGACTGGATGCATTCCTGTGTAATTTGGTGTAGGTGATCCTGCTCTGGCAGGGGGACTGCTAAATGATCTTGGGAGGTCCCTTCCAGACCTTGAAATTCTGTAATTTTGTGATTCTGTGAAAAAAGCAAAAGAGGTAAATAAATGCTGCAATTTTTCTCAGAAACTGCAAGAATATAAAACTACCACTTTTTACAGTGTCAGTATTTATTTATTTTCATTGTGAATTATATTTATGATCATTATTTAATTTTTTTAAAAAACAACAAACAAACAAAAAGAAAACCCCACCACCAAGGATACAACTCCCAACACAACCCAAAATCAAAGAAATACTCCAAATTAATAAAAATCACCAAACAACATCTTAAATCTAAGATTGCAGTCCAAGTTTAACTTTGGACATGAAAATATAATCACTTAGGGAAGAAAATAAAGTTCATTAATCTATGATATAATAAAATCCCTTCTTTTCCATATTTGCAGTAACAATTGTCATATCAAATATGAAAATGGAGGGTACTCTTGGGAACAGAATGTGCTTTGGTATTTGGCTAAGGATTTTAGACTCACTAATGAGAAGAATGAGTTATATGTCTATTGCGGTGGTTCAGGATGAGTGGCCCCTGCTGTGGCCATATAAGACACAACCCCTGGTGTCTCGAGGGTCCAGCCCAGTGGGTGGACATGGGAAGCTAGGTATTTCATCCCATAATGCCCTGCTCCCTTATAAAAGCATCAGCAGGGTTCTGCACTTCCTCCTTCTTCCCTCACCATTCCTATGGAGATTGGTCCCTATCTGGTAATGGGGGGAGGGGACTCATCTCATGGCCTCTTGGGCTTGGCTAGGCCCAAGGTTGGGGGAAGGGCAATCTCAGATCTGGCCATCTGAGATTAGCCTAACAGTGGAGGGAAAGGGCGGGGGGAGGAGGCAAAGAAAGAGCCCTGGGTATTTTGGGTGTACCCTCAGGTGGGGAGAGGGAAGTATTGGGAAGTTTCTGAGTATGCTTTGGGAATTTCTCTCTTTTGTCACTGTGCTTGTAGTTCTCTGAAAAATATTCACTCCTTTTCCATTTAAACTTTCCACCACTTCTGCAATCTGTTTGTCTGAGTCTCATTTTTTTGCCCATGGTGAGAGGGAAGGGAAGATCCGCCCGTCAACCCACCACACCTGTATGCCAATCCACCATAAAATCTCACTTGCAAGCATTGTTTGAACTTCTGTGGTCC
The DNA here is from genome assembly GCA_033816785.1 of Picus viridis. Classification (NCBI taxonomy): domain Eukaryota; kingdom Metazoa; phylum Chordata; class Aves; order Piciformes; family Picidae; genus Picus; species Picus viridis. The sequence goes on along the minus strand of CM066606.1, from coordinate 94,326,279 downwards.
TAATGAAATGCAGAATGACAAAAAATTATTCTAGGAAAGATATAAATCAGTCATCTTGTCCAGCAACTTTTCAAAAGGCAAACCCAAATGTATTTCTAATTTTTGACAGTTATATGCATAGCATTTATAAAATTTCAGCTCTGAAGCCCTAACCCTGAAGAAGAATTGTAAAGGTAAACTATTTTAACATTTCAAAGATCTTTCTTAGTTTCCTTTTTTTATTTTTTTTTCTTTCCTCCCCTTCTCTTGTATCTGGACATACTTAGCATAAAGAAAGCAAATTATTCATTTCCTCTTTGCATATTTAAAGTATTTGAAGGTTTTTATCAACTTCTACATCAGTCCTTCTTTAGGATAAACTTTGCTTTTTTTGTACTGATCTTGCTTTGTAGACATTTGATCATACTTATTGGTTTTGAATCCTCAGCAGGTGCCTTAAGGCAACTTTGATGAACTAGAAGTGCAACTTAAAAGAAGTTCAGGCTCTCCCATATATCATTATCTCTTTTAGGGTAATACCTAATAATTATTTATACTCACACTGCACTTTACATTTGCAAGATACTCTACAGACATTAACTAATTAGTCCTCATGGCTCTCCTGTGTGATTAAAGAAGTAATAAAGTTTTGTATGAATATGCTTCTTTAAACTTAGATTCTTAGGTAACTTTAAAAGTATTAATGAATATGCAATCTATTTATATGTTACTGGTTTCACTGGTCACAGCAGTGAAAACAGAAGGTAAACAGAACTGCACATACTTTATATTATCACCTGAGACCAAGAACTTTTATTATCAGGGTTCCATAGTTATTATGCCTCTTCAGTTTGTCAAAACAGCGTGTATCGTAAGAGTTTATACCATACTTTCTCTGAGTAGTTTACTATACCTTGCCTGGAAAGGATGATCATTTTTATTCTCCAACACTTATTCTACAGCTAGCTTAATCAGGTTCATGAAGTCCATAGTATATCATAATATGACAAAATTCTGCTAATGTATATGTATGAAACTGTAAAATAACAATGTTTTTATATGGTTGTGTAAAATATAAAAGAGATGCATATGTGTAATACAACTAAAACATATATGAGGCAAGCAGAAATTCTAGAATAAATAAATTTTATGTATCCATTAGAAAATCACTACTCTAGATTCATACTTTGTACACTTTTTTGCTTGTTATTTGCATCTGTGAAGCAATTGCATGGTCACATATAGAATAGAATAGAATAGAATAGAATAGAATAGAATAGAATAGAATAGAATAGAATAGAATAGAATAGAATAGAATTACCAAGGTTGGAAGAGACCTTGAAGATCATCGAGTCCAACCTGTAACCACAACCTCACAACTAGACCATGGCACCAAGTGCCACATCCAGTCCCCTCCTGAACGCCTCCAGGGATGGAGACTCAACCACCTCCCCGGGCAGCCCATTCCAATGACGAATCACTCTCTCGGTGAAGAACTTTCTCCTCACCTCCAGCCTAAACTTCCCCTGGTGCAGCTTGAAACTGTCTCCCCTTGTTCTGGTGCTGGTTGCTAGGGAGAAGAGGCCAACCCCTTCCTGGCTACAACCACCCTTCAGGTAGTTGTAGAGAGCAATGAGGTCGCCCCTGAGCCTCCTCTTCTCCAGGCTAAACAGCCCCAGCTCCCTCAGCCTCTCCTCATAGGGCTTGTGCTCAAGGCCTCTCCCCAGCCTTGTTGCCCTTCTCTGGACACGTTCAAGTGTCTCAATGTCCTTCCTAAACTGAGGGGCCCAGAACTGGACACAGTACTCAAGGTGCGGCCTAACCAAAGCAGTGTACAGGGGCACAATGACCTCCCTGCTCCTGCTGGCCATACTATTCCTAATGCAGGCCAGGATGCGGTTGGCCAGCATAAGTTGAATAGTTATAAGCTACAGATATCATTTGGGGTATGTCAACCACTATCTGACTGCTTGTTCTACTCTTTATTTAATCATTCATGTAAGGTAGGCTGTTTCGTTCTACTTTGTTGTTTATAAAACAACAACAACAAATAGTCTTTTCTAAAAGAAATTATCACTGTTTAAATCAGTTCTATGATTGTCTCAGACTCATTACTTCTACAATGATGATCATGAGGTTATGCTAAAATCTCTCAATGAGGCTTATCCATGGGAAGAAAAAGAAGGCAGATAGATAAAGCCAAGCAATAGATATACTGGCAGCCAAGAGGGAAGCTAAATGGACAAGGAAAGTATTTTCTTATCTTGTTACTACATTAGCCAACACTACAGTATATTTCACATTCACACTCTTCAAAAATCAGCGATGACTTTTGTAAGCAATCAGTCTGGCCTGGCTGGAGGTAAAAGTTATTTGTTCACAAAGCCATTAGTAATTAATATGTCAAAACATGCAATTGTTATCTAATACATGTAAGGGGAGAAGTATTAGTAGTGGGGGGAGGTGGGGGCGTGGGTGTGGAAATGAAATAAAAAATTGTTCCTGAGACTACCTGGAAGAAGATAGATTGCATTTCTGTACAACTACTTCAGTTAGGTAAAACTGGCTTTCTTATGAATGCATCAAGTGCCTTTATTTCATTAGGGCTAGAGCAGAATCCCAAAGATATATTCATAAATAATTGTAAAAATAATAATTTCAATATAATTTTAGAGACTAGGTCTTTTACCACATTTATCCCATCAGAAAAAGGAATACATAATTAATGAATGTCAAAGGAATGCTTTGTCAAAGGGCTACATACAATTGTGTCTAAACGTAGCTATATTGTTTCTCTATTGGGAGAGTAAGTAGCACAGTAACAGAGGAGATGGAAGCCTTTTTACAGCAGGAAATTCATGATGTAGTTGCCATCACAGAAACCATGGTGGGTGGGATGGCTCACGTGACTGGAGTACTGTAATCAATGGCTACAGGCTCTTCAGGAGAGACAGGCGAGGAAGAAGGGGTGGAGACGTGGCCCATACATCAGGGAGGCTCTAGACACCATGGAACTAGAGATCAAGGATGACCAAGTTGAGTGCCTGTGGGTGAGAATTAGAGGGAACGCTGACAAAGCTGACATCCTGGTTGGAGTCTGTTATAGACCACCTGTGATGGTTTAGCCTACCAGCATTAACAAAAGCTCAGCCAGCTCAGTCAGGGAAGCAAATGGAAGCTGTATTTCACAAACAAAACTACACTCTACAATGGAATGCAATGAATATGTACAATTTACAATATTTACAATATTATACAGGTGTTTACAAAGAGAAAACAACACGGAAATTCTCCTCACCAGGGGAAAACTACCCTGCTTCCCTCCCCCCCCAACCTCCCTTCCCTTTTTCCTCCATTTAATTAGAATAAAAGAGAAAAAGAGATGAAAAAGAGAAAAGAAAGAGAGCTCAGTTACCTCAAAGAATCGTTAGAAAGTCAGAATGCTTATCTCAGCTGATAAGGGTCTACAAGTGAAGCAGCATGCCAGCAGCCAGAAGAAAGAGAATGGAATTAAATGGAATGTGAGATTGTTAGAAATTCATCCCACACATATGACCAATGAAATTAGTTTAGAATAATCTCTTGTTTTACTTTTTGCACCCAACTATAGATTTGTTTGTACTTCTTCACTCTCCTGCTTGAAAATCTGCAGCTAGCTTTTTAAAGGCATAGCCTGAAACATTCATGCCACCCAACCAGGATGAAGACGTTGATGAATTATTCTATAGGCAGCTAGAGGCTGTCTCAAGAGCACCACGCCTTGTTCTTATGGGTGATTTTAACCTGCCTGATATCTGCTCAGAACTTAAGACAGCAGAGAGAAGGCAGTCTAGAAGGTTCTTAGTGTGTATGGGATAGCTTCTTATCCCAGCTGCTGTGTGAGCCTACCAGGGGTAAGGCTTTGCTTGACCTTCTTTTTACAAATAGGGAAGGGCTGGTGGGAGATGTGGTGAGTCAAGGAGAGCTGGACCTACTTCAAGAAAGAATTCATGAAGGCACAGGAATAGGCTGTGCCAATGTGCCAATGTGCCGGAAGATGAGCCGCTGGGGTAGATGGGCAGTCTGGTTGGGCAATGAACGTCTGAGCGACTGTTGCAGTTTGGGCTGGGTGCCCCCCTGCTTCCTGTGTCCAGAGGTCCAGCCCAGTGGGTGGACACAGGAAATTGGGTATTTCTACCAGAATCCTCTGCACCACTATAAGATCTAGTGCGAGGCCTAAGCACTTCCTCTTTCTTCCTCGCCATCACCCGGTAATGGGGGAGATGTTGTCACCTGGCCATGGGCCTGGCCCAAGGCCCAAGGCCACGGGGGATGGGCAGTCTCAGATCTGGCCAGCTGAGACTAGCCTAGCAGTGGGGAGGGGGTAAGAAGGAGCCCTGGGGGTCTTGGATGTACCCCCAGGTGGGGATGGGATCATCTTGGGACTGTTTTGGGATTTCTTTTGTCACTCTGCTTTTGGCTTTCTGTAAACATTCACCGCTTTTCCTTTAAACTTTCCATCACTTTTGCAATCCGTTTTGTCTGAGTTGTTTTATTCTGCCCATGGTGGGGAGGGGGCTGCCTCAACCCATCACATTATTGGTAGCAGAGGATGGTTGTGGTGGGGAGAGGGGTCTGCCCTCAACCCCTTTGCATTCCTGGCGAGCCAGGCAGGAGTAGGAGTTTGTTATTGTGGCCACTTTGCAGATCGGATTGCAAAAAACGGAGAGTTTAAATTCAGTTCTGGGCATCGGTTTGGGTTTTGGAAGTTGGGACTCAAGTTTTGTTGTTGGGGCGATTGTGTGAATTCTTGTGGATTGCAGGGGGACACCTGGTGCGTGGCCGATGGCACGGAGCCCTTTCCTGCTCTTCCATGCAGGGGTGGTTCCTGACCATCGGAATTGGGGTACCGCTTAAGAACCCGGGACCTGCCCTTCCTCCACCCTTTGCTTTCTGTGGGCGGTAGAAGCGGCAGGGAGTGAAGCGGGGTAGGGGCAGCGGCGAGCAGATCAGGATCGGGCCCGTTCTCGCTGCGGGAAAGAGCCAGCCGTGGCGAGCGGGCGAGCTCAGCTCCCGAAACTCAGGAGGGTGAACGGGGACCCCAGCTGCAAAGCTGTTCTCAAGGGCTCTGAGAACGCGTTTATGGCTTTCGCTGGAGGAGCCGCTTGAATGCCCAAGGGGTGGAGGCGATTTTGATTCTGTACCGCAGCGATAGAGGCGGCCGGAGCTCTGCTGTATACTCGGGCTGCGGTGGCGGTGGCCTCGGCCGTGCGCTCGGAGTAGCGATGGCGGCGCCCGGCCGGCCACACGGGCTGCGGTGGCGGTGGGCCCGGCCGTGCGCTTGGAGCAGCGACGGTGGCCCCCAGCCGGCCACTCAGGCTGCGGTGGCGGCAGGCCTGGCCGTGCCCTCGGAGCGCCGGCCCCGGCCCTGGCTGTGTGCTCGGGCTGTAGTGGGGCCGGTCCTAGTCTCTTCCCTGATTATTTTTCGGACCAGGTCTGAAAATGGCGCCGAGCACCTAACTCCACCTCCCTTCTTCTCAGTAGGTTGTGGTGCAGTCGCTCCCCCTTCCGGGGGAGGGTTGTGTAGCTGAATGCTGTCACGCCTCAGTATGCGAACGCCCAGTGGGGGGGCAGTGTACTGTGACATGCATTTGTGTAGCCTCGGGCCGCGGCTGGAAGTGGTCAGCACTGGGCTTGGGATAGGTCTGTGCAGGGTTGAGGAAGGCTCAGTGTGCTATTTTCCTGGAGGGGTGGAGAAGCAGTTAGAGCCTGATTGTTCTGACTGGCTTGCCCCAGGGGTGGAAATATGCCACTGAGTAAATAGAGATGGAAATAGAAGCTGGTTGAGAAGTTGTGAGGCTTTTCCAGGTGACCAGGATGTCCACCGGATCCATGAAGAACTTGCACCGCAGAAGAGTGAACTCTGCATTGCTGGGAGGTTCCATTAGATGAGAGAAGAAGAACTGGAATGGACTGACACTTGAGCCTGAATGAGAGACTGTTTGGGCAGACGCCCAGATGAAGATATGGACTTCGCTGGACATGTCATCGGAAGAGTTCTGATTTGATGATATGTTTGGGGTGCAGAGATTATGGTATGAAATAAGGGGTGGCATGTTGCAGTTTGGGCTGGGTACCCCCTGCTTCCTGTGTCCAGAGGTCCAGCCCAGTGGGTGGACACAGGAAATTGGGTATTTCTACCAGAATCCTCTGCACCACTATAAGATCTAGTGCGAAGCCTAAGCACTTCCTCTTTCTTCCTCGCCGTCACCCGGTAATGGGGGAGATGTTGTCACCTGGCCATGGGCCTGGCCCAAGGCCCAAGGCCACGGGGGGATGGGCAGTCTCAGATCTGGCCAGCTGAGACTAGCCTAGCAGTGGGGAGGGGGTAAGAAGGAGCCCTGGGGGTCTTGGATGTACCCCCAGGTGGGGATGGGATCATCTTGGGACTGTTTTGGGATTTCTTTTGTCACTCTGCTTTTGGCTTTCTGTAAACATTCACTGCTTTTCCTTTAAACTTTCCATCACTTTTGCAATCCGTTTTGTCTGAGTTGTTTTATTCTGCCCGTGGTGGGGAGGGGGCTGCCTCAACCCGTCACCCTTAAGGGAAGGAAGGTGAGGTAACCCAGGAAATGTTTAAGGATGTTGCTATGTTATGCAGTAAAAAAAATAGAGAGGCAAAAGTGCATTTAGAGCTTAGACTAGCCATTGCTGTGAAGGACAACAAAAAATCCTTCTACAAATATATTAATGGCAAGAGGAGGGGCAAGGACAACCTCTGCTGCTTAGTGGACATGGAGGAGAATATAGTAATTAAAGATGAGGAAAAGGCAGAGGTACTTAACACCTTCTTTGCCTCAATTTTTAATAGCAAGAGAGGTTGCCTTCGAGACAGCTGGCCTGCAAAGCTGGCAGATGGAGGCAGGGAGCAATATACTGCCCCTGTAGTCCAGGAGGAAGTAGTTAGAATAGAATAGAATAGAATAGAATAGAATAGAATAGAATAGAATAGAATAGAATAGATCAGGTTGGAAGAGACCTTCAAGATCATTGCATCCAACCTATCATCCAATTCACCTAATCAACTAAACCATGCACCTAGCACCATATCAAGTCTCCTCCTGAACACCTCCAAGGATGGTGACTCCACCAACTCCCCAGGCAGCCCATTCCAATGGCAAATCACTCTCTCTGTGAAGAACTTCCTGCTAAACATCCAGTTTAGACCTCCCCTGGCGCAGCCTGAGACTGTGTCCTCTTGTTCTGTTGCTGGTTGCCTGGGAGAAGAGACCAACCTCCGCCTGTCTATCGGCGATGGAGACTGGAATCAGTGTGGACAACCAATATGATCTAGTATTGTTCCTTTACTGTTCCAGTATTGTACAGCTATAGTGCAAGCATAGTCAGTATAGCACAGAAAAGTAAAGTGAATGAAAAGGAGAGGAAAGTGAAGTGTGTATTAAGGGAACTTCTACAACTTACATCAACTCGGGAGCATCGTGGGCATAGCTTCATTGGTTCCCTATGAGTGACCACACATCACACTATTATAGATTATTGGTCCAACTACTACTTACATGCGAGGTTCTTGATGCAGGTGTGTCCTGTTATTCCCAGATAACTTGCTGTGTTTATAGCTACCAGTGTCCTGCTTTAGTTACATGGTGCAGGCACAGCACTGTTTTGCTACACTGCTAGCAACTTTTGCACTTATGCTGAGCATGGCCTACCACCATGTCAGGCTCTAGGCCTACACTGCCAGATTGTTCACACTGCTCGTACTGCCATTGCCACACCTGTCTACAACCTCATTTCAGGTAGTTGTAGAGAGCAAGAAGGTCACCCCTGAGTCTCCTCTTCTCCAGGCTAAGCAACCCCAGCTCCCTAAGCCTTTCCTCATAGGGCTTGTGTTCCAAATCCCTCACCAACTTTGTCACCCTTCTCTGGACATGTTCCAGCAAGTCAACATCTTTCTTAAACTGAGGGGCCCAGAACTGGACACAGGACTCAAGGTGTGGCCTAACCAGTGCAGTGTACAGGGGAAGAATAACCTCCCTGCTCCTGCTGGACACACTGTTCCTGATGCAGGCCAGGATGCTACTGACCCTCTTGGCTGCCTGGGCACACTGCAGGCTCATGTTCAGCCTACAATCAACCAGTACCCCCAGGTCCCTCTCTACCTGGCCGCTCTCCAGCCACTCTGACCCCAGCCTGTAGCACTGCCTGGGGTTGTTGGGGCCAATGTGCAGAACCCGGCACTTAGATGTGTTCAATCTCATGCCATTGGATTCTGCCCATCTGTCCAGCCTGTCGAGGTGCTTCTGCAAAGCTTCTCTACCCTCCAGCAGATCAACTCCTGCCCCCAGCTTGGTGTCATCTGCAAACTTACTGATGATGGACTCAATGCCCTCATCCAGATCATCAATAAAGGTGTTAAAGAGCATGAGTTAAAGAGGTTAAAGAGCATAGGTAGACACCTGCTTAGCTTTCTGGATCCCACAAGTCCATGGGAGCAGATGGGATCCATCCTAGGATGCTGAGAGAGATGGCAAATGAGCTGGCAGGGCCACTCTCCTTCATTTTTCAACAATCCTGGCTCACTGGAGAGGTCCCAGATGACTGGAAGCTGGCCAATTTGATGCCTATTCACAAGAAGGACTGGAAGGAGGAAGCAGGGAATTGCAGGCCTGTCAGCCTGACTTCCGTGACAGGCAGGATTATGGAGCAGGTCATCTTGAGTGTAATCACACAGCACTTAGAGGATGTCCAAGGGATCAGGCTCAGCCAGCATGGTTTCAGGAAGGGCAGGTCGTGCCTCACCAACCTGATCTCCTTCTATGATCAGGTGCCCCACCTGGTGGATGTGGGGAGGCCTGTGGATGTAGTCGACCTGGACCTCTGCAAGGCCTTTGACACCGTCCCCCACAGCATAATCCTAGCCAAGCTGTCAGCCCATGGCTTGGACAGCAGCATTCTGTGTTGGGTTAGGAACTGCCTGGAGGGCCAAGCCCAGAGAGTGTTGGTGAATGGTGACACAACCAGCTGGAGAACCATCACTAGTGGTGTGCCCCAAGGATCAGTGCTGGGCCCCATCCTGTGCAATATCTTTACTGATGATCTGGATCAGGGCATTGAGTCCATCACCAGTAAATTTGCAGATGACACCAAGCTGAGGGCAGATGTTTATCTGTTAGAGGTTAGGATAGCTTGCAGAGGGGCCTTGACAAGATGGACAGATGGGCAGAGTCCTGCAGCATGAGATTTAAATTATCTGAGTCCCAGGTTCTACACAGTGGCCACAGCAACCACATGCTGTTCTACAGGCTGGGGTCATAGTGGCTGGGGTCATAGTGGCTGAGGTCAGAGTGGCTGGGAAGCAGCCAGGCAGAAATGGACCTGGGGGTACTGGTGGATGGTAGGTTGAACATGAGCCTGCAGTGTGCCCAGGCAGCCAAGAAGGCCAATGGCATACTGGCCTGGATCACAAACAGTGTGGTCAGCAGAAGCAGGGAAGTCATTGTGGTCCTCTACACTGCACTGGTTAGGCCACACCTCGAGTCCTGTGTCCAGTTATGGGCCCTTCAGCTTAGAAAAGATATTGACTTGCTTGAACAGGTCCAGAGAAGGGCAACAAGGCTGGTGAGGTGTCTGGAGCACAAGCCCTACGAGGAAAGGCTGAGGGAGCTGGGGTTGCTTAGCCTGGAGAAGAGGAGTCTCAGAGAGACCTTATTGCTCTCTACAACTACATGAAGGGAGGTTGTAGACGGGTGGAGGTTGGTCTCTTCTCTCAGGCAACCAGCACCAGAACAGGAGGACATAGTCTCAAGCTGCACCAGGGGAGGTTGCTACTGGATGTTAGGAAGAAGTTCTTCATGGAAGGAGTGATTGCTCATTGGATTGGGCTGCCCAGGGAGGTGGTGGAATCACCATTACTGGAGGTGTTTAAGAGGAGACTGGATGAGGCACTTTGTGCCGTGGTTTAGTTGATAAGATACTGTTGGGTGATAGGTTGGACTTGGTGATCTTGAAGGTCTTTTTCAACCTGTTTAATTCTATGGGCGGGGACACCCTACACTAGATCAGGCTGGCCAGAGCCTCGTCCAGCCTGGTCTTAAACACCTCCAGGGACAGGGCCTCAACCACCTCCCTGGATAACCCATTCCAGGGCTTCACCACACTCATGGTGAAGAACTTCTTCCTCACATCCAGCCTGAATCTCCCCATTTCCAGCTTCATTCCATTCCCCCTAGTCCTATCACTCCCTGAGATCCTGAGAAGTCCCTCCCCAGCCTTCCTGTAGGCCCCCTTCAGATACTGGAAGGCCACAATGAGGTCACCTCAGAGCCTTCTCTTCTCCAGACTGAACAGCCCCAACTCCTTCAGTCTGTCCTCATAGGAGAGGTGCTCCAGCCCTCTGATCATCCTCGTGGCCCTTCTCTGGACACCTTCCAGAACCTCCAGATCCCTCCTGTAATAGGGGCTCCAGAACTGGACGCAGTACTCCAGGTGGGGTCTCACCAGAGCTGAGTAGAGGGGGAGAATCACCTCCCTTGACCTGCTGGTCACACTTCTCCTGATGCAGCCCAGGATCTGATTGGCTTTCTGGGCTGCAAGTGCACATTGAGAGCTCCTGTTGAGCTTCTCATCCACCAGCACCCCCAAGTCTCTCTCCTCAGGGCTGCTCTCCAGCCAGTCCCTGCCCAGCCTGGATTTGTGCCTTGGATTGCTTCGACCCAGATGCAGGACCCTGCACTTGGTCTTGTTGAAGCTCATGACGTTGGCTTATGCCCACCTCTCCAGCCTGTCAAGGTGCCTCTGGATGCCATCCCTTCCCTCCAGCGTGTCCACTGCACCACACAGCTTGGTGTCATCCGCAAACTTGCTGAGGGTGCACTCGATGCCACTGTCCATGGCACCCACAAACATGTTGAACAAGCCTGGTCCCAGGACTGATCCCTGAGGGACTCCGCTTGTCACTGGCCTCCATTGGGACATGGACCCGTTGACAGCCACTCTTTGGGTGTGGCCATCAAGCCAGTTCTTTATCCATCTAGTGGTGCACCCATCAAACCCATGTGTCACTGTTGCAGTTTGGGCTGGGTGCCCCCTGCTTCCTGTGTCCAGAGCTCCAGCCCAGTGGGTGGACACAGGAAATTGGGTATTTCTACCATAATTCTCTGCACCACTATAAGATCTAGTGCGAGGTCTAAGCACCTCCTCTTTCTTCCTCGCCGTCGCCCGGTAATGGGGGAGTTGTTGTCTCCCGGCCATGGGCCTGGCTAGGCCCAAGGCCACGGGGGGATGGGCAGTCTCAGATCTGGCCAGCTGAGACTAGCCTGGCAGTGGGGAGGGGGAAGAAGGAGCCCTGGGGGTCTTGGATGTACCCCCAGGTGGGGATGGGATTATCTTGGGACTGTTTGGGATTTCTTTTGTCACTCTGCTTTTGGCTTTCTGTAAACATTCACCGCTTTTCCTTTAAACTTTCCATCACTTTTGCAATACGTTTTGTTTTGAGTTGTTTTATTCTGCCTGTGATGGGGAGGGTTTGGAGGGGGGCTGCCTTAACCCATCACAGTCACCAGCCTGAAGACCAGGAGGTGGTGCGGGACAGTGTCGAAGGCTTTGCTCAAATCCAGGTAAATGACATCAGTTGCTTGCCCCTCATCTATTAATGCTATCACCTATTCATAGAAGGCCACCATGTTTGTCAGGCAGGATTTGCCCTTGGCAAAGCCACGCTGACTATTCCCAATCACTTCTTCATTGTTCTTCTGAGTCAGTAGTGCCTCCAGGAGGATCTGCTCCATGATCTTTCCGGGCACAGAGGTGAGACTGACTGGCCTGTAGTTCCCCGGTTCCTCCTTCTTGCCCTTTTTGAAAATGGGAGTAATGTTTCCCCTTTTCCAGTCTGTGGGGACTTCCCCAGTCTGCCAAGACTTTTGGAATAGAATAGAGAGGGGTTTAGCAACCTCATCTGCCAGGTCTCTCAGCACCCATGGGTGTATCCCGTCGGGTCCCATGGACTTGAACACTCTCAGGTTCTTCAGGTGACCACGAAGCTGATCTTCACTTATGATGGGCAGTTCTTCCTCCCCGTCCCTGGCATCATCTTCCATGACACCAGGAGTGTGGCTGGAGGCCCTTGCAGTGAAGACTGAGGTACAGAAGTGATTGAGTACCTCAGCCTTTTCCACATCACTTGTGACTAATGCACCACTTTCCTTTCTGAGGGGGCCCACATCTTCCCTAGTCTTCTTCTTGCCATTAACATACCTATAGAAATTCTTAGTGCTGCCTTGAACCTCCCTGGCTAGATTCAATTCAAACTCTGCTTTGGCTTTCCTAACCAGGCCTCTTGCTGCTCGGGCAGCTTCCTTATATACCCCCTGTTCTAGCTGTCCTTCCCTCCACTTCCTGTAGAGTTTCTTTTTAAGTAATAGTGTGTCCAGTAGCTCCTTCTTCATCCAGGCAGGCCTCCTAGCATTCCTTCCTGCTTTTCTCCTTGTAGGTATACATAGCTCGTGGACACAGAGGAGGTGGTCCTTGAATACTGACCAGCTGTCCTGGGTCCCTCTTCCCTTCAGGGCTTCGTCCCATGACACTTTGGCTAGCAGATCCCTGCAGCGATCGAAGTCTGCACGCCTAAAGTCTAGGGTCGTAAGCTTAGAATAGGTCCTCCTGATTGCCCTGAGGAGATTAAATTCAACTGCTTCATGGTCACTGCAGCCAAGGCCATCTCTGAGCCTCACATTGGTTACCAGCCCTTCCCTGTTGGTGAGAACAAGGTCCAGCGTAGCACCTTTTCTTGTTGGTTCCTCGACCATTTGGAGGAGGAAGTTGTCTTCTATGCAGTCCAGGTACATCCTGGATTGCTGATGCCTTGCTGTGTTTTCCCTCCAGCAGATGTCAGGGTGGTTGAAATTGCCCATGAGGACCAGGGCTTGTGACCTGGAAGCCGCTTCTATGTGCCTGTGCAGAGCCTCATCTGCTTGGTTCTGCTGGTCAGGTGGCCTGTAGGAAACCCCCAGAGTAATATCTCCTTCCCCTGTCTTGCCTTTAATTCTAACCCATAAACTCTCAACCAACTCATCATGCCTTCCCAGGTGGAGTTCTGCTGATTCCAGCTGGTTATTGACATAGAGGGCAACACCTCCTCCTCTCCTTCCCTGCCTATCCTTCCTAAAGAGCTTATACCCGTCTATCCCTACATTCCAGTCATGGGAATTCTAATTCTATTCTATTCTATTCTATTCTATTCTATTCTATTCTATTCTATTCTATTCTATTCTATTCTATTCTATTCTATTCTATTCTATTCTATTTCACTAAAATACATTGTGTCTGGGAAAATCACAGATGGCTAAAGCATCCTCCAAAATACAAATAGCTGCACTACCTACTGCATTATTACCCTTTCAAATGCTATTAAAAAATTGTTCTTGATTAGGAGAACCACTGTGCAGTATGCTTTAGGTATACAATGCTCTAAAGGAACCTTCTTGGCAGAGAGTTATTTTTCTCAGTTTCAGTAGTACTAAACAACTTTGGTGAGTTAAGTAACTTAACCTGAGTTAAGTTTATTCACCTGATAGTTAAGTGTATGTTTTGGCTATCATCAAGATTCTCTTTATGGAGGGATTAGACACCTCTGAAAAGACAATTCATCCCAGATTTCTTAAATGCTTTTTTTTGGACGTGTTCTCTTTGGAAACAACATCTTAAAAAATATCCTTTAAAGTGCAATAAAAATTAACCACTTGGGCAATATAAGTCTTACTCCAGGCCCCATGTATGTGGAAACTTCAATATTTTCCCTTGAGGTGCCTGCACAGTATTGGATGGTTAGACACTGTGGCAGAATTGAAATGGAGGGCTTGTAGAACTTCTGGTCCTGGAAGAGTTAAACATTTTTTGGTCTAAGTGGCCCATTTTTATTCATTCTGAAGTCAGTTTTGTCAAAATTAGGTTTATATTCACCAATGCTATTACTGTAGTTGGAGCAAGCACACCTGTGATAGTCAGATAAATTTACAATGCCACACATGTAGAGCTGCTTACTGTGTAATGTTTTACCACAAATTTCCACATATGAATATAAATATGGGAGGTTTCATGGTTATGCATTTATGACACCTTCTCCAAGCTCAAGAAAAATGTATTCCCTTGAAAAAAAAATCAAGTCAAGGAGGCAGAAGACCTGCATGGATAAGTAAGGAACTCTTATTAAATGTCAAAAAGAAAAAGGAGGCTTACAATATGTGGAAAAAAAGTCTAGTCAGTTGGGAGGTTTATAGAGTTAAAACCAGAGAATGTAGAGATGCAACAAGGAAGGCCAAGGCCCTCTTGGAACTGAGTCTTGTCACAGGGGTCAAAGAGAATATGAAGAGTCGGGTCAGAAAAACACTCTAAAACTTTACCTAATCCTTGTCTTATATTAATTTGTCTTCACAAATACACGATCTCTGCTTCTCCACAGCAGCTTTCATCTGAAGATCTCACAGTTAAGTAATTTCTGCAACTGAGAGCAACTTTTTGAGAAAGAGATGTTGTCTTTCACTTGTTTATTAAATAAGATGGAGTCGGTATGATTGGAGAGTTGCCTTTCAATAAAAATTGTGCCATATAAGGTCAAACTCAATGGTCATAGTAGTCTTGAACACACACACACACATGCAGAGCCTCTTACAGCCCATTTTTTATTATGAAAGAAAGTTTGAAGAAACACACAAAAAAAATTCTGTTCATTTAAAACTAATAAATATGCTAACTTCAGTGAAGTTATGTTAAAATATTACCACTCCAGGAGTCAGATCATCAGTGATACATCTTCTTTACTTGCAGATAATCTAAGGGATTAGAAGCATCTGTTAACTGGTTTGAGTTTATGTTGTTCATTTTTTTTGTATCAAATTTTAGTACAGAAAAGTAAGGTTTTCTATTTAGAATTTCTTGAAATCAAATAAAACATACTGATTCCTTCACTTGGAATGAAGCTTTATGCCTGTATCTAAAAAAAAAAATAATAAATGGCAAAACAGATTTTGTTCCACTGACATGAAAAACAAAGATAAATTTTTGAATGCCTTTGGTTTACTTTGATTCTCTATTCTCCAAAATATTGGACACTTTGTGAGTTTCTTTGAGGTCACAATAAAACTTCTGAGGAAATTTAGAGACATTCAAGGCATGTGTTTGTGTGCTGTGGGAAAAGTCAGTAGCAGTTATTTACCCACCAGGAACTTTCTTGACTGTGGTTCAGAAGCCATGTTCTTTCAGATAAATGGTCATGTAGAGACTAATTCAACCAATGACCTGATATCCTGTAACTAGGACTTTTATAATGGCTTTCTCCTCAGACCTTCTTTTTTGGGGTTTTTTGGGGTGATTTTTTTTAGCTTTTACAGAAACAGGAGTAAATCAGGAAATTTTGACTGACAATTTCCACCTAATTGTGATCTGTTCTGTATATATTTTACATGGAATTAGTTTTTCTGATGATGATAATCAACAATCACCTCTACAAGAAAATGCATGTGAATACAGGAAATAAAACTTACCCATGTAAAGCTTAGAAAGACACTGACTCATGACTTATACCAGCCACCTAAAATGTACCTGACAATTCCCATTATGAGCTGTGACTATATCCTTTTACAACAGAAAGCACCTGATCTATCCATTTTGCTTTCAGAGTAAAAGAAGTATGAGAATTTCATTTCATTATGTCCTTCCATGAGGTCACAAGGATGTATGAATATTTGATAGCAATTGAATTGTTTTCACTAGTCACAGTGGATTGGTATAACTGTCTTTTTTTGTTTGGTAGGCTCTTACTTTGACCACACAAACAACCAGAGCTAAGAGAAATTACAGGAAAGAGATCAGAAATGACAGTGAGGTTTTTATTTCAATTGAAAGCAAACCAGAAGGACTCCAAAGGGTAGCAACAGCCTTTGAATGAATAAAATATACATCTCTCCTGTATATGAAATGCAGAAAGACAATAAAATTAACATTCTGAAACCTAATCAGAAAAAAATATAGATCTCACTGTCATTAAGAAATATTATCCAGTCACTCACAGATCACTTCTCACAACTTGTGAGAAATAATCAATATATTTACAATGAGAAGAGGACAGTCCATTCATGGTGGACTTTATTACACAGCTCAAAGAAATGTGATATTTAAACACTACTCCTTGTTCCATCATGTATGGCTTTTATACACAGACAAATGAGCAAAGCAGTTAGATATAAGGTAAAAAAGCTCTTTACAGGAACAATGATGTAGGCCCACCTTGACAGATATAACTTTAATTTAATGAGGAATTTAGAATTAGAGCATTATTCAATTTTTTTCTTATGTTTTATTTATTACAACACATGCAACCATAGACTGCTCCATGCAGAGCAGGTCATCACTATTTTTAATTCTAGTTTTTCAGATAAACAAAAGAAAGGTTGTCCTGTTTCTTCCTGTGTTCTTTCTCTGTTCCATTCTAGAGTTATGCAGATGGATCTGCTCCTTCTTGGGGAAGAAGAGACCAGATGAGGCTGAGGAGATCTCTACAAGCAGCCCTGATGCAGCCCTCTGACTGCTATCGCTTACTAGTTGTGCAGTTAGGGAATGATGATGTTGCAATCAGAACTCCCAGGGCTATCAAAAATGACTTCAAGGCCCTGGGAGATCTGGTTGAGGGGTCAGGTGCACAAATAATTTTTTCATCAATACCCTTAGGTGCAGGCGGGAATACCGTAAGGAACAGCTCAGCAGCTATAGTGAACAAGTGGCTTAGAGGCTGGTGCAGTCAAAAGAATTTCAGGTTTTTCATCTTGGAGAATTTTCTACTGCACCAGGTCAGCTGCCAACAGATGGAGTACATCTGTCCCAGAGGAGGGTAAAGGTACAGTGTACAAGAATGGCCTATCCCCCAAAGGTAAAAAGATCCTAGGAAGGGAATTGGCAGGTGTCATTTATAGGGCTTTAAACTAGATTCGAAGGCGGAAGGGAATACATGCAGTCCCCCCAGGCAGGAGTCTGGGGGTGATAAGCTAGAGCCAGGGGTGAAACCAGCAGCCCAGCTGAAGTGCATGTACACTAGTGCACGAAGTACAGGAAACAAACAAGAGGAGCTGGAAGCCTTGTTACAGCAGGAAAGTTAGGATGTAGTTGCCATCACAGAGAAGTGATGGGACGACTCACATGACTGGAGTGCTGCAATTGATGGCTACAGGTTCTCAGGAGAGACAGGCAAGGAAGAAGGGGTGGAGGGGTGGCTCTGTACATCAGGGAGGCACTGGATGCCGTTGGGATGGAGATCAGGGATGATGGGGTTGAGTGCTTGTGGGTGAGAATTAGAGGGAAGACCAGCAGGGCAGACATCCTGGTTGGAGTCTGTTATACACCACCCAACCAGGAGGAAGATGTTGATTCTATAGGCAGCTTAAGACTGTCTCAAGATCACCTGACCTTGTTCTCATGGGTGACTTCAACTTGACTGATATCTGCTGGGATCTCAACTCAACAGAGAGGAAGCAGTCTAGGAGGTTCTTAGAGTGCATGGAGGACAGCTTCTTATCCCAGGTGCTGTGCGAGCCTACCAGGGATAAGGCTGTACTTGACCTCCTCTTCACCAACAGGAAAGGGCTGATGGGTGATGTGGTGGTTAGAGGGTGTTTAGGCACCAGTGACCACGAGATAATTGAATTTTCAGTATTCAGTCAAGCTAAGAGGGGGCAGCAAGAAAACCTCCACTCTGGACATCAGGAGGGCAGACTTCAGGTTACTCAAGGAACTAACTCAGAAGGTACCTTGGGAAACAGCCCTTAAAAACAAAGGGGTCCAGGAGAGCTGGACCTACTTCAAGGAAGAACTCTTGAAGGCACAGGAAAGGGATGTGCCAATGTGCCGAAAGACGAGCCGCCAGGGCAGACAGCCAGCCTGGATGGGTAATGAACTTCTAAAACAACTAAGGGAAAAAAAGAGGGTGTGTCATCTTTGGAAAAAAGAGGAGGCAACCCATGGAATGTTTAGGGATGTTGCTAGGTCTTGTAGGAAGAAAATTAGGGAGTCAAAAGCACATTTGGAGCTCAGACTGACCTCTGCTGTGAAGGACAACAAAAAGTCCTTCTATAAATATATTAATAGCAAGAGGAAGGGCAAGGAGAAGCTCCACTCCTTGGTGGACATGGAGGGGAACATTTTAACAAAAGATGAGGAAAAGTCAGAGGTACTTAACACCTTCTTTGCCTCAATTTTTACTAGCACTACTACTTCCATACAGCTGGCCTGCAAAGCTGGCAGATGCACCCAGGGAGCAGCATAGCTCTGCTGTGTTCCAGGAGGAGGTATTTAGAGATCTCCTCAGCCACTTGGATTCCCGCAAGTCCATGGGAGCAGATGGGATCCATTCTAGGGTGCTGAGAGAGCTGGCAAATGAGCTGGCCGTGCCGCTCTCCATCATTTTTCAGCAGTCATGGCTCACTGGAGAGGTCCCAGAAGACTGGAAGCTGGCCAACTTGGTGGCCATTCACAAGAAGGGATGGTTGGATGAGCCAGGGAATTATAGGCCTGTCAGCCTGACCTCAGTGCCAGGCAAGATTATGGAACAGGTCATCTTGAGTGCAATCCCACAGCACTTACAGGATGGCCAAAAGATCAGTCCCAATCAGCATGGATTTAGGAAGAGCAGGTCCTGCCTGACCAACCTGATCTCCTTCTAGGATCAGGTGACCCGCCTGGTGGATGTGGGGAGGCCTGTGGATGTGGTCTACCTGGACCTCAGCAAGGCCTTTGACACCATCCCCCATAACTAACTCCTGGCCAATCTGTCAGCCCATGGCTTGGACAGGGTTAGGAACTAGCTTGAGGGCTGAGCCCAAAGAGTGTTGGTGAATGGTGCCATATCCAGCTGAAAGCCTGTCACTAGTGAATAGAATAGAATAGAATAGAATAGAATAGAATAGAATAGAATAGAATAGAATAGAATAGAACAGAACAGAACAGAACAGAACAGGTTAGAAGAGACCTTCAAGATCATCACATCCAACCTATCATCCAAGCCACCTAATCAACTAAACCATGGCACCAAGCACCCCATCAAGTCTCCTCCTGAACACCTCCAATGATCGTGACTCCACCACCTCCACGGGCAGCCCATTCCAATGGCAAATCACTCTCTCTGTATAGAACTTCTTCCTAACCTCCAGCCTAAACCTCCCCTGGTGCAGATTGAGACTGTCCTCTTGTTCTGGCGCTGGTTGCCTTGGAGAAGAGATCAACATCTGCCTGTCTACACCCCCTTCAGGTAGCTGTAGAGAGCAATAAGGTCTCCACTGAGTCTCCTCTTCTCCAGGCTAAGCAACTCCATCTCCCTCAGCCTCTCCTCATACAGCTTGTGTTCCAAACCCCTCACCAACTTTGTTGCCCTTCAGGGACATGCTCCAGCAAGTCAACATCCCTCCTAAACTGAGAGGTCCAGAACTGGACTTGGTGTGCCCCTGTGGTGAAGGCACATTCTGCCCAGATACTAGATCTTGTCTCAGCATGTGGACAGGTTTCCCCTCTTTCAGGAGGAAGACAAAAGCCTCGGCATTAGCCAGGCCAGCATGCACTTGGCGCATGCAGTGCTTGTGCAAACACCAATTATGGGCATAATTCCAGCTTCACTCTTTCTATAGGCTGAAGCCAGTTGTCTATGAGAGTGCCCACTGGTCAAACCCAGCCTCGAGGCATCTATAAGTATTACCCCTGTTGGTAAACAAGTTGCCCCCTCTTTCACTTTGAATCTGTACTTGCTTGAGAGAACAACTCTCCATCTATAGCCTCTGCCATTGAGCTTGTTGTTGTTAACTTCTGTCATACATGCATGCATACTGAAAGTCTCTGCATCATGAGAAGCACTCTGATTGTGAGGATCACCCCAGAGGGAGGACCTTTGCTGAGCCCAAGAAGCCAGCGTCGCCACAGCCAGCTGTACCAACCGGGAGAGCCCAGCGTGCCACCGGAGGACTGGACCAGCCCTGAAGGGTAAGAACTGCCCAGCTGTTCAGGAGGAGACTTGACAGGGTGCTTGGTTCCATGGTTTAGTTGTTTGGGTGGGTTGGCTTAGTTGATAGGTTGGATGCGATGATCTTGAAGGTCTTTTCCAACCTGGTCTATTCTATTCTATTCTATTCTATTCTATTCTATTCTATTCTATTCTATTCTATTCTATTCTATTCTATTCTACTCTACTCTACTCTATTCTATTCTATTCTATTCTATTCTATTCTATTCTATTCTATTCTATTCTATTCTAAGCATGCCAGTTATTTTTCCAGGAATTTTGTACCCAGGAAAATTAATTTTTAATTTTTTCCCCATTTTCATTAATTCCTCCAAAGATATTTACTACAAATATCTAGAAGAAACTTAGGAGTTTTAGTACCTGTTTGTGTTTTGACTAAGTGTGACCGGTTTAGGCTGTGCCTTTAAGAAATGGACACTTTCTGAACACTCTGGCTGAATGTATTGAAAAACAAAGATATGCTAAACTAATTTCATTGGTGGATTGGTAGAATGCAGCTTTTAGTTTTGGGTTCAGTCTGTTTGGAGTCAGTCTATTCTCTGTCCTGTGGGCTGGCCTGTTTCTCTCTCTCTGAAGCAACAGCTTGCTGGGCAGGAGCGACCTTGCTAACCAGATAAGAAAAAACTAACTCTTGCATTCACTTTGAGCTAACAGAATTTTTCCCCTTAATTACCTTTCTCTCTCTCTCTAACCCTTTTGGGGAAAAAGGGGAGGTAGGGAGGGAGAAGGGGGATAGCGGCCCAGGGTGGGGCACACCCTCCTCCAGCTATGGGTCTCCTGTATTACATACATTGCTGTATATTTCTGTATATATTGTGAATATTGTATATTTTTGTCCATATTCATTGCATTCCATTTCTGCTTGTAAATATAGCTTTCATCTGCTTCTCCAGCTGAGTTAGCTGTGGAATCTTTTGTGTGTGTGTGAGGAACTTTCTTTACAGCACAACTACCATTTGTGGATAGTTGCTGTCAGTTCCTTTGTGCAATTACCTTTTTCATCTGTTTCTTCAGTAGCCTGCTTTATTTGAAGAAATTTAGCAGGCTACTAGAAATGAAGAAATCAAATAGAAAAGTACCTGTGTGCTTCAGTGAGTTGATTGGTAAAGGAAGACTGAAACCTCTCAGTCTGTCTTATCTCAATGAATCCCAAGGACAAAATAGAAAACAGTGTTTAGATTTGATTTTTAACAGCCTCCAAATACACACTAAGATTGTAGGCCTGAAACTGCAACTGTGTATGTAAAAATGCCTAAAGAATTAATTATAGGATGGATCACGGTGGGCAACAGAGTATTCTATTCAGTATTTCAATAGTTTTTACCTCATCAGCCCGCAATTTTCTCTAAATCATGAAAACTAATTTATAACCTAGTTAAAGAAATGGCAAGATCTGCATATTAACCTGTTGCTGTTTTGGAATATGCTTCACTCTTTCAAGGACAGCAATACCTGTGCATGGTTTGTGTTGCAATTAAGGGAAATTTCTGCAACATTTTCATAGAATCACAGAATCAACCAGGTTGGAAAAGACCTGAGATAATCAAGTCCAATTTATTACCTAATACCTCATGGTACCTAAACCATGGCTCCAAGTGCCACATTAAATCCTTTTTTAAACATCTCCAGGGACAGTGACTCCACCATCTCGTTGGGAAGCCCATTCCCCTGGCCAATTACTCTTCCTGTGAAGAACTTTCTCCTCACCTTGAGCCTAAACTTCCTAAATTTTACAGAACCTGACAAATGTAGATGCCAAATTACACTATGATCATAAGAAAAACTGTTTAAACCATGACATGGAGATATTTTTCTTGAGGAAATAAGAATAATTAGGATTAGATTGGACTTTCGGAGGTCATCCTGTCCTAACCCCTAATCAAAGTGGGACCAACTTCAAATTTATTTTAGGATACTCAGGGTTTTGTTTGGTTTTATTTGCTTATTTCTTCCTTTACTCTTCTATGCCATTCTTCAAATACTTCACTTCCTTTTATCCTAGTTCTATTTTATATTTTACGTGTTGTGAGAGACTAAAGCTTGTCTCCTGCTGTGACTCAACAAAGATAAAATCACTTGCTGCTTGTCCAGACAATAGCTGATGTGTGTTGGGCAAAGCCACTGGAAGGACTCTTGGAAGGTGCAAAGATAACATTGCTCACGGGACTGCAGCTGGCCTACAACAACGGCCCAAGGGCCCAGCATTCACACCTTCAGGACAAGATCATTTCCAGCCATCAGATACCCCAGGAAAGGACAATGGTTCCTGATGTGAAAAGAGTGCGTGGGTAGGTAGATGGAGAAGGAGGAGGCGGAGGCCTTCCCCCCTCCATCCAGTGGCTGCCCAAACTCACCTGAGCACAAAGAAAGATTTCCTGGGGAACGATACCTGGACCTAAAGATGATTTCCCAGAACGATATCCTGGGGAACAACACCTGGACACTTGCCTAAGGGCTAAAAAACTGTATAAAAGACTGGAGGAGCTACTGGCTTTTGGGAGGAGAAAATTGGAGAAGCAAGATGCAGAAGAAAGCAGACGGCACCACACGCTGGAAACATCACGGGGCCAACACAACGGATCTTGGACTCTGAAAACCCTCTCTCTGTGCTCTAAGTTCCGCCTGCTGCAAGTCATGGAGCTGAAGAAGCTGTTCAGAGGAGCTCATCCCTTCTAAAGCCAAAGCCTCAGCACCCTTCCTCTACAGACCCAACATCTCCTGCAGCACCTTTCCTCTACAGACTCAAACTGTCTTGGGGGGTGAGGGGTGTGGTAATATAATTCTTTCCCTCTTCTCCCTTTCTTCTCTCTCTTCCTATTCTCTCTCTCTCCCTTCTGATCCCTCCACCTTATTTATGTGATAAATAGTCTAGCTGTTGATATTTTGGCCTCGTTTGTGCCTCTAATTTCACAGCACGGGAATATTCATTAAAAACCTGAATCTCTTTCCTTCTCCGGATCGAGACACGTGTTTTCTCATTTTTTCCTCTGCATTGTTTTTTCTACTTCTTTTCCGTTTCTTCATTTTTTAAATGACCCTTCACTTCCCTCTTTCCTTCATAATTTCCTTTCTTCTATCTAATCCTTTGTCTTTTTCCTTCCCTGAAGTTCATTCATTCTCTTTTTTTCCTTTTCTTTTCTGTCTTTCACTCCTTTATTCAAAACTACTTTTCTGACAGTTTTGTCCCCTGGTCATCTCCTTTTCAAATAGTTTGAGATCTGCAAGTATTTTTAGTAATAGTGGCTCTCATAGAAATTGGTAAAGGTTAAACATTTTACCCTAAATCTGTATATCCACTTCACAGTCCTTGTCCCTTTGCATTTGCCACAATTACAGTCACCATATTCCCTTGCCAGTTCTATAGAAGGTGTGAGGCAAGTTCAGCATTGATTAGCTACAGCCTCTCTAAGGCAAGATCCATTTGAATCATGCCCCCAGGCTGTCTAGTAGTAAGCTTATAAAGTGCTTGTATATAGCCAAAGAGTAGGATGTGTTTCATCTCCTTGAATAACCTCCCATCTTCTGATAATGACTAGTCCTCCAGAGATTAAAATTGTACTTAAATAATAATCAATGCCCATGGCTAGATGCATCCATTTTTGAACTTGTTGTTGCTTTCATTTTCCAAAACATGCAGCATTAACCTCATCCTTCATGTGTTGTTTGAAAAACAAATTTTTTTGCTGTTAACCTTTAACTGATAATTTCTCTTGTACTTCCATTATGAGAAACAATGAATGAACACTCTCTTTCCAGTTTTTCTGCCTGAATTAAGTCATAGAACTTTATGCCACAGGATCTTGTCAAATGTGAATACCTGTATGCTTTCAAGGGGAGACTGGACAAGATCACTGAGGATAATTATTTCTACAAAACCTATCTACAACCCCAAAACCCTTGAGCTGCAATTACTGTAGGCTCAGGAAGTAATGACAAAAATATCACATACACTAACTCTGATCTTATTACTGGACATTTAATTTTGGCCAAAGAAAGGATGCTGTTTTAGATGAGTCTTTGATATGACACATTGTAGCTGATCTAATGTTCTTATCCATAATTTCATCTCTCTTACCACTCTTCAAACATAATACTCAAATTTTTAGCTAAGTTTTTGACACATCATCATTTTGCTGTCCTCTTCCATAGCAGGGATGACATCTCCATGAAAAGAAGCTTGTATAAGCTTAAGAGAAGGGGAGAATGTCCTAATTATCAAATAGTAATCTATGGGATCACCTGGCTTAATTGAGATATACAGTCCTTTGTTAAGTGGGTCAGCCACAGGTCAAGAGAACAGGTGGTTGAGTACAATTTCATAACTGCCTGTTTAATACTTGGCTCTGAAATATCCCTGAAGTTGTCAGGGAGGAGGGACAGGATCATTATCAAAGATTGTTTAGAGACGCAGAATCTATACTGGTGGGGAAACTGCTAATTACCATCTAATCTTTCCAATTTGTGCAGCAATAAAATTTAAATAAGATTGGCAAGTAGCAGGATGGCTTTCAGGGACCATTCCCTCCACTGTTCCTGTCCCCACAGTGTTATGCCAGATGCAAAACTTCAGTCTGGATGTTCTTCTACTGCTTCATAAATTATGACTGTTTAGTTGTACATAATTGCAAAGCACTGGATTGAATAGGATTAAGACTGAAATAGTCAGTTTTCTAAACACATTAGCAAATCTTGACATTTGGATCAAAATGCATAGCTAATTTTTAATTCACCAACAGTTCCATCCATTCACAAAGTATTTGCGTTATCATATTATGCTTTATAAATGATGTAAGATTTATGAAATACCTCTAAACCGCCCACTGAAAACTCTTTGCACCATGAATTATAAATGGCAGCACACATTATGGGTAGCATGGATTTACAATTAGCTACTCCTCCTACGTGCAGCCATTTAAAATGCATTCACTGCTTTGTGCCACACATCACTGAATCCTGGATAACATGTTAGGTGCTGTAGATGTGCAAAAGAGTTCAGTTAAAAGTATGTGTAGGACTTAGTAAAAGTGTTATGACCAAAGTGTATTCATTCCGTATTTAATTTTATTTTAAAATAAAATAAAACTAGCAAGGACAGTGTCATGTTAGAGTCTGTGAAGTGATAAGAACAGATAATGCTATAGTATTGGAAGAAGAGTAGAGTGCAGGTGTATGTATCCAAACCACACGTAAAGTCAAGACAGTAGAATACATGTTTTCTCTTCCTAACAATTATGGAAATCCAAATACAAATTTATTTCACAGTTCCTTGAATTAGAAATCAGAGAGGATTTTTTCCTAATTTAGTTTAAAGAAATATATTGAAACACTCAGTACAGTGGTGACATACAATACAATACAATACAAAACAATAAACCAGGTTGGAAGAGACCGTCAAGATCATCGCATCCAACCTATCAACCAATCCAACCCACCTAAAAACTATATCATGGCACCAAGCACCCATCAAGTCTCCTCCTGAACGCCTCCAATGATGGTGACACCACCACCTCCGCGGGCAGTCCATTCCAAAGGGCAATCACACTCTCTGTATAGAACTTCTTCCGAACGTCCAGCCTAAACCGGCCCTGGTGCAGCTTGAGAATGTGTCCTCTTGTTCTGGTGCTGGCTGCCTGGGAGAAGAGACCAACCTCCGCCAGTCCACAACCTCCCTTCAGGTAGTTGTAGAAAGCAATAAGGTCTCCCTTCAGTCTCCTCTTCTCCAGGCTAAGCAACCCCAGCTCCCTCAGCTTCTCCTCATAGGGCTTGTGTTCCAAACCCCTCACCACCTTCGTTGCCTTTCTCTGGACACGTTCCAGCAAGTCAACATCCTTCCGAAACTGAGGGGCCCAGAACTGGACAAAGTGCTCAAGGTGTGGCCCAACCAGTGCTGTGCACAGGGGCAGAATGACCTCCCTGCTCCTGCTGGTCACACTGTTCCTGATGCAGGCCAGGATGCCATTGGCCATCTTGGCCACCTGGGCACACTGCAGGCTCATGTTCAGCCTACCATCAACCAGTACCCCCAGGTCCCTCTCTACCTGGCCGCTCTCCAGCCACTCTGACCCCAGCCTGTAGCACTGCATGGGGTTGCTGTGGCCAATGTGCAGAAACCGGCACTTGGATGTGTTAAATCTCATGCCATTGGACTCTGCCCATCTGTCCAGCCTGTTGAGGTCCCTCTGCAAAGCTTCTCTACCCTCCAGCAAATCAACTCCTGCCCCCAGCTTGGTGTCATCTGCAAATTTACTGATGATGGACTCAATGACCTCATCCAAATCATCAATAAAGATGTTGAAGAGGATGGGGCCCAGCACTGATCCTTGGGGCACACCACTAGTGACTGGCCACCAGCTGGATGTGGCACCATTCACCACCACTCTCTGGGCTCAGCACTCCAGCCAGTTCCTAACCCAACGCAGTGTGATCCTGTCCAAGCCATGGGCTGCCAGCTTGGCCAGGAGTTTGCTGTGGGGGACGGTGTCAAAGGCCTTGCTGAGGTCCAGGTGGACTACATCCACAGGCCTCCCCACATCCACCAGGCGGGTCACCTGATCATAGAAGGAGATCAGGTTGGTCAGGCAGGACCTGCCCTTCCTAAATCCATGTTGGCTAGGCCTGAGCCCTTGGCCATCCTGTGAGTGCTGTGTGATTGTACTCAAGATGACCTGCTCCATAATCTTGCCTGGCACTGAGGTCAGGCTGACAGGCTTATAATTCCCTGGCTCCTTCAACTGGCCCTTCTTGTGGAAGGGTACCACGTTGGCCATCTTCCAGTCTACTGGGACCTCTCCAGTGAGCCAGGACAGCTGAAAAATGATGGATAGCAACACGGCCAGGTCATCTGCCAGCTCTCTCAGCACCCTAGGATGGATCCCATCTGCTCCCATGGCCTTGTGGGGGTCCAAGCGGCTGAGAAGCTCTCTAACTATTCCATCCTGGAACAGAGGAAAAACTATGCAGCTCTCTGGCTCCTTCTGCCAGCTCTGCAGGCCAGCTGTCTGGAAGACATTCTGTCCTGCTAGTAAAAATTGAGGCAAAGAAGTATTAAGTACCTCTGCCTTTTCCTCATCCTTTGTTACAACGTTCCCCTCCATGTCCACCAAGGAGTGGAGGTTGTCCTTGTCCCTCCTCTTGCTATTAATGTATTTATAGAAGGATAATTTGTCCTGCCTGACAAACCTGGTGGCCTTCTATGTACAGGTGACAATATTAATAGATGAGGGGCGAGCAACTGATATCATTTACCTGGACTTGAGCAAAGCCTTCAACACTGTCCCGCACCACCTCCTGGTCTCCAGGCTGGTGACACATGGGTTTGATGGGTGCACCACTAGATGGATAAAGAACTGGCTTGATGGCCGCACCCAAAGAGTGGCTGCCAATGGGTCCATGTCCCAGTGGAGGCCAGTGACAAGTGGAGTCCCTCAGGGATCAGTCCTGGGACCTGTTGTGTTCAACATCTTTGTGGGTGACATGGACAGTGGCATTGAGTGCACCCTCAGCAAGTTTGCTGATGACACCAAGCTGTGTGGGCAGTGACTGGCTGGAGAGCAGCCCTGAGGAGAGAGACTTGGGGTGCTGGTGGACGAGAAGCTCAACATGAGCTCTCAATGTGCGCTTGCAGCCCGCAAAGCAAATCAGATCCTGGGCTCCATCAAGAGAAGTGTGACCAGCAGGTCAAGGGAGGTGCTTCTCCTCCTCTACTCAGCTCTGGTGAGGCCCCACCTGGAGTACTGTGCCCAGTTCTGGAGCCCCTATTACAGGAGGGATGTGGACGTGCTGGAGCGTGTCCAGAGAAGGGCCACGAGGATGATCAGAGGGCTGGAGCACCTCTCCTATGAGGACAGACTGAAGGAGTTGGGGCTGTTCAGTCTGGAGAAGAGAAGGCTCTGAGGTGACCTCATTGTGGCCTTCCAGTATCTGAAGGGGGCCTACAGGAAGGCTGGGGAGGGACTTTTCAGGATCTCAGGGAGTGATAGGACTAGGGGGAATGGCATGAAGCTGGAGGTGTGGAGATTCAGGCTAGTTCTGAGAAGGAAGCTCTTCCCCATGAGAGTGGTGAAGGCCTGGAATGGGTTATCCAGGGAGGTGGTTGAGGCCCCATCCCTGGAGGTGTTTAAGACCAGGCTGGACGAGGCTCTGGTCAGCCTGATCTAGTGTAGGGTGTCCCTGCCCATGGCAGGGGGTTGGAACTCGATGATCCTTGTGGTCCCTTCCAACCCTGACTGATTCTATGATTCTATGACTTATTTTGTCCTTCACAGCAGTGGCCAGTCTAAGCTCCAAATGGGCTTTTGCCTCCCTAATTTTCTTCCTACATGACCCAGCAACATCCTTAAACATTCCATGGGTCGCCTCACCTTTCTTCCAAAGATGATACACCCTCTTTTTTTCCCTTAGTTCTATTTAAAGTTCATGGCCCATCCAGGCTGGCTGTC
The DNA here is from genome assembly GCA_033816785.1 of Picus viridis. Taxonomy (NCBI): domain Eukaryota; kingdom Metazoa; phylum Chordata; class Aves; order Piciformes; family Picidae; genus Picus; species Picus viridis. The sequence continues at coordinate 94,297,812 of CM066606.1, read as the reverse complement.
TGCCCTGGTGGCTCATCTTCCACCACATTGGCACAGCCTGTTCCTGCGCCTTCAAGAGTTCTTCCTTGATGCAGGTCCAGCTCTCCTGGACCCCTTTGTTTTTAAGGGCTGTTTCCCAAGGTACCTTCTAAGTTAGTTCCTTGAGAGCATATATCATTATAATACAATTCATGACATCATCATTGTCTAAGGAAGACACATTTATTTTCATTCTTTCCTCCTTTTCCCGACTTCTTTCCTTCCTTCCTTCCTTCCTGAATTCTTTCCCTTTCTCCCTCACTGTCTATATCCCCTTGCTCCTTTCCTCCCTCCTTCATTCTGTTTTATGTTTTGTTTTTTTCTTAGTGAGTTTGGACGAAGATGCTGGTATTTAACAAGCCTTGCCCAAACTCTTGAACTAACTTTCTATTTTCCATTTTATTACCTTACTTTGAACATAATTTTTCTACATTAATCTTGCATGTGTAAGGTACAGTGATGTATTAATTCAAGTTTTTCTTTTGTGATCGTAGCAAGTTTTCACAGGATATTTATATCAACAACCTTATTTTTATAGTCTTGACAAATTCATATTTTCTTACAGGGATCTCAAAATATTTGATTTCTTAAATAAATGCTCCTCATGAGTACCTCCATTTTTGTTTCCACCCAGAAACATTGCCATTTGAAACATCATTGCAAATCTTGTTTCACAAAATGATTTTGTAGAAAGTTGCTCATTCAATGGTAAGAGCAGGAAAGAAGCTGATGCAGTTGATACTGTATTAAAGAGACATCCTTCTATGAGTTCACAAGTGAAGGAGCCAGGGCATTCATTAATGGAGTTGTCATGTTAAAGGATGTTTATCTGCCAAATTTCTGGCAAGGCCAAGGAGGCCTTTTAAAAGAAAGTCCTAAGACAGGCAGCCATTAATTTTCTCTGTGGTTTTAGTGTTCTATGTGACTGGCTTCATAATTTTCAGGTTTATATTTTGAAAAAAAATATTAGAATTGCTGGTTTTCTATATTGTAAGAGGTAAAAAAAAAAAAAGAAAAGGAAAAGAATGCTAACAAATGGGTGCTGGGGGAAAGGGGAAATCTCTACAGTAACATTGAAGAATAACATGACTTTACCTCTGTCTTGAGTTTAACATCTAATGGGAAGTAACACTTTTTGGGAAATAATGATAGTAGAATCAGTGGTGTGCTGCAAAAGTTGTCAGCATTTTCACAAATGATATTTAAAAAACATATAAAGCAGGAATTTAAAACTTTGGTTTCAGTTTCCTTTACAGAGTCTGTGAAGAACACATCACTTGAGAGAAGCTTCCTTAATATATTCTAAAAAATATATTTTCAAAATCAGAACTGCTACATGTATTGAGTGTGGTCATCACAAACTTTCTAATATGTTGGACTTAAGTTCATTCAGTTTCTCTTATGAGAGTATAATGCCAACAGACTTACATATTGTGGCCTTGTTTCATTAATATAAATGTTAATAATCACAACATTATCAGTAACATTAATAATAATATTAATATTAATATTTATATTAAAATAGTATTAATATTGGTGCCCAAGTAAAGGACATAGTAGGCAAAATTCCCAAACTTGTGAACCCTTCAGACTACTACCCACTGCTGGTCTTTCAGGTGGGTAGTGACGATGCAACAATGCGAAGATCACGGTCAATTAAAAGAGATTTCAGAACGTTAGTGCACCTGCTAAAGGGATCAGGAGCTCAAGTTGTGTTCTCTGCTTTCCCTCTAACGTCAGTGATGGATGAGGGAACATTGTGGAAGAGCCAACAGGTCAATTCATGGCTCAGGGACTGGTGCCATCGACAGGGATTTGGGTTCTACAATCATGGTTTGGTTTTCAAGGCAGCAGAGCTAAAAACAACTTATGGGACACACTTGTCCCAGAGGGGGAAAAGGATCCTGGGGCAGGAATTGGCAGGGCTCATAGACAGGGCTTTAAACTAGATTTGAAGGGGGAGGGGTTGGTGGTCTCCTGCTGGCCTGTGACAAGCAGAGGGGCAGCTCACCTGAGGTGGAGGGATGGAGAGCCAGTAGGGGCTCTCAGCTTGCTGCCCTGAGGTAAGACACAAATGACACACCAGGACACCCTGTGGAAACCAAGGGGAGTTGGCACAGGAGGACGACAGGGCCAGCCCAGCTGAAGTGCTTCTATGCAAATGCACGCATCTTGGGCAACAAACAAGATGAGTTAAGGGCCACCGTGCTGTTGGGACACCATGACATAGTGGGCATCACCAAAACTTGGTGGGACGACTCCCACGACTGGAACGTAGGGATAGACGGGTATAAGCTTTTTAGGAAGGATAGGCAGGGAAGGAGAGGAGGAGGTGTTGCCCTCTATGTCAACAACCAGCTGGAATCAACTGAACTCCACCTGGGGAGGCATGATGAGTTGGTTGAGAGTTTATGGGTTAGAATTAAAGACAAGACAGGGGAAGGAGATATTACTGTGGGGGTCTCCTACAGGCCACCTGACCAGCAGAACCAAGCAGATGAGGCTCTACACAGGCAAATAGAAGCGGCTTCCAGGTCACAAGCCCTGGTCCTCATGGGGGATTTCAACCACCCTGACATCTGTTGGAGGGACAACACAGCAAGGCATCAGCAATCCAGGATGTACCTGGACTGCATAGAAGACAACTTCCTCCTCCAAATGGTCGAGGAACCAAAAAGAAAAGGTGCTACGCTGGACCTTGTTCTCACCAACAGGGAAGGGCTGGTAACCAATGTGAGGCTCAGAGATGGCCTTGGCTGCAGTGACCATGAAGCAGTTGAATTTAATCTCCTCAGGGCAATCAGGAGGACCTATTCTAAGCTTAGGAGACTAGACTTTAGGCATGCAGACTTCGATCGCTGCAAGGATCTGCTAGCCAAAGTGCCATGGGATGAAGCCCTGAAGGGAAGAGGGACCCAGGACAGCTGGTCAGTATTCAAGGACCACCTCCTCTGTGTCCACGAGCTATGTATACCTACAAGGAGAAAAGCAGGAAGGAGTGCTAGGAGGCCTGCCTGGATGAACAAGGAGCTGCTGGACACACTATCACTTAAAAAGAAACTCTACAGGAAGTGGAGGGAAGGATAGATAGAACACGGGGTATATAAGGACGCTGCCCGAGCAGCAAGAGGCCTGGTTAGGAAAGCCAAAGCAGAGTTTGAATTGAATCTAGCTAGGGGGTTTAAAGGGAGCACTAAGAATTTCTATAGGTATGTTAATGGCAAGAAGAAGACTAGGGAAGGTGTGGGCCCCCTCAGAAAGGAAAGTGGTGAATTAGTCACAAGTGATGTGGAAAAGGCTGAGGTACTCAATCACTTCTTTACCTCAGTCTTCACTGCAAGGGCCTCCAGCCACACTCCTGGTGTCATGGAAGATGATGGCAGGGACGGGGAGGAAGAACTGCCCATCATAAGTGAAGATCAGCTTCGTGGTCACCTGAAGAACCACTGTGCCCGGAAAGATCATGGAGCAGATCCTCCTGGAGGCACTACTGACTCAGAAGAATAGTGAAGAGGTGATTGGGAATAGTCAGCGTGGCTTTGCCAAGGGCAAATCCTGCCTGACAAACCTGGTGGCCTTCTATGATCAGGTGACAGCATTAATAGATGAGGGGCGAGCAACTGATGTCGTTTACCTGGACTTGAGCAAAGCCTTCGACACTGTCCCGCACCACCTCCTAGTCTCCAAGCTGGCGACACATGGGTTTGATGGATGGACCACTAGATGGATAAAGAACTGGCTTGATGGCCGCACCCAAAGAGTGGCTGTCAACGGGTCCATGTCCCAATGGAGGCCAGTGACAAGCGGAGTCCCTCAGGGATCAGTCCTGGGACCTGTCTTGTTCAACATCTTTGTGGGTGCCATGGACAGTGGCATTGAGTGCACCCTCAGCAAGTTTGCTGATGACACCAAGCTGTGTGGTGCAGTGGACACGCTGGAGGGAAGGGATGCCATCCAGAGGGACCTGGACAGGCTGGAGAGGTGGGCACAAGCCAACCTCATGAGCTTCAACAAGACCAAGTGCAGGGTCCAGCATCTGGGTCGAGGCAATCCCAGGCACAAACCCAGGCTGGGCAGGGACTGGCTGGAGAGCAGCCCTGAGGAGAGAGACTTGGGGGTGCTGGTGGATGAGAAGCTCAACATGAGCTCTCAATGTGCGCTTGCAGCCCAGAAAGCCAATCAGATCCTAGGCTCCATCAAGAGAAGTGTGACCAGCAGGTCAAGGGAGGTGATTCTCCTGCTCTACTCAGCTCTGGTGAGGCCCCACCTGGAGTACTGCATCCAGTTCTGGAGCCCATATTACAGGAGGGATGTGGACGTGCTGGAGCGTGTCCAGAGAAGGGCCACGAGGATGATCAGAGGGCTGGAGCACCTCTCCTATGAGGACAGACTGAAGGAGTTGGGGCTGTTCAGTCTGGAGAAGAGAAGGCTCCAAGGTGACCTCATTGTGGCCTTCCAGTATCTGAAGGGGGCCTACAGGAAGGCTGGGGAGGGACTTCTCAGGATCTCAGGTAGTGATAGGACTAGGGGGAATGGAATGAAGCTGGAAATGGGGAGATTCAGGCTAGTTCTGAGAAGGAAGTTCTTCAGCATGAGAGTGGTGAAGCCCTGGAATGGGTTGTCCAGGGAGGTGGTTGAGGCCCCGTCCCTGGAGGTGTTTAAGACCAGGCTGGACGAGGCTCTGGCCAGCCTGATCTAGTGTAGGGTGTCCCTGCCCATGGCAGGGGGTTGGAACTGGATGATCCTTGTGGTCCCTTCCAACCCTGACTGATTCTATGATTCTATGATTGTTGTTATTTTTTTTATTTCTTTATATTAATGGAATAAAGCTGAACAGCCTACATTCTATGATTCTTACTAAAAATAACCTGAAAACAAGTTACATATCATTAAACAGATATCAATGCAGCATGTTTTGATCTGAATTTAGAGTTATATAGAATAGAATAGAATAGAATAGAATAGAATAGAATAGAATAGAATAGAATAGAATAGAATAGAATAGAATAGAATAGACCAGGTTGGAAGAGACCGTCAAGATCATCGCATCCAACATATCAACCAATCCAACCCACGTAAACAACTAAACCATGGCACCAAGCACCCCATCCAATCTCCTCCTGAACACCTCCAATGATTGTGAACCCACCACCTCCCTGGGCAGCCCATTCCAATGGGCAATCACTCTCTCTGTATAGAACTTCTTCCTAACATCCAGCCTAAACCTCCCTGATGCAGCCTGAGACTGTGTCCTCTTGTTCTGGTACTGGCTGCCTGGGAGAAGAGACCAACCTCTGCCTGTCTACAAGCTCTCTTCAGGTAGTTGTAGAGAGCAATAAGGTCACCCCTGAGACTCCTCTTCTCCAGGCTAAGCAACCCCAGCTCCCTCAGCCTCTCTTCATAGTGCTCATATTAGTTATTTAAGTAAGAGTAAAGGAAAATCATTAAGTCTATGGAATCAAACAATTAATTTTAGGGTACAAAATAAAAAACAGTCTTCTTAATTGCAAACTCTCATGGGCATATAGTACCTAGAAGTAAATCTTACTGCAAGACGTTATGACTAGCCATATTCTACAGCAGGTGGTGGATGAATCCTACCAACTTCAAGAAGAATTGTTAAGGCAAGGAATATCATTAATAGGTAGATCTCCAGACTGAGAGTAAGGTCTCAGTGAGTCCTATAAACAATTCTCTGACTGACATTTTTCAAATAACTCAGCATGAGTTTGCTTAACTGTAGAACTGTCTGCCATTTAATCCCATGAAGACCTGAAATAGTTTTTCTGGTCTACTGGTGAAAGAAAGAATTTGCGAAATGAGAACAAAACATTTCTTTAATTTTTCTGGTCCAGATGAAAGCAAAGCACAAGATTCATGCACAATCGTTCAGCCAACAGGATGTACTCCAGGTTTACATTACATGGATGTATGACATTCCAATTAATTCAGTTCAGGCACATTTTTGTACAAGGATTCTTGAAATCTTTCTCCTCAAGTATGGTGAATTCAGTCCTCTTGTTAACTGTGGAGCCAGACACAATAATCTTTCTGGGCAAATAGACATACTAGAGGAAGGTGAAATAACCATATGTTAAGGTATAATTGGATTAATTTATGCCCTAAGAATGGCCACCATTGTTTCTTGATATTTGCAAGAGGCAACCAGACAATGATGTCATTGCAGATTTCCCCCTATAAATTCATTGATTAGGAGAGATATTTAAGCCTTCATGAGAAGTGTTGGCTTAAACCTAATATGAAGTTTTGGGACAAAAAATCATGTAATTATTTTTTTATTTTATGGGTCCTGAAAAACAGAAATATTTCTTCTATTGATTATTTATTTTGAGAGCGCAAACAAAAATAAGCCAATATAAAATATAAATATATGTATCCCCTACAATAACCCATTATTCTCCACAGAAAATTGCAATTCTGACAATGAACTCTAAGGCATAGCAAGGAAATCTGTAATACATGAAGTCTTACCACAACTATGAAATACAGAGACAAAAATAGGAATCTTGTGGCCATTCTCTCTTTTCTAGTTGCTTCTCAAACTCTAGTTTAGATATAATTAGTAAATATTTCAACTGCTATGAAGGAATTCCAAGTGAATACATTATGCAGAACTGTCAAATAAACTGAAAATTAAAACTTGATTCAGAAAATGACAGGTCTCGTGAATGAAGATAAGAGACAAGAGAATTATTTGTTTGTTTCTTTATTTCTTTATTTATTATTAATAACTCAACAGGAGACCACTGAAGTGAAAACAGCTGCTGGAACTATTACATAGAAAACAGCCTGAAACAGATACAGCTGCATATATTTGTTGCTAGGAAAGGATTTCAAATGTGTGGAAAAGTCCATCTAGAGAAGAGTTGGGGATAGATGTAGTCAATGCAAAGCTGGATCTCCAGACAGAGTTGGAGATTCCGATAGTTTTTAGAAACTGAGATTTAAATTGCAGAAGTTTGTATGAATAGTCCATTATCTGGACTGAATAATGAGCCATGGCTTTCAGGGCAGGGAATTTGCTGCTTGACTATCTGAAACCAGGTGTTGCTGTTTTTTTCTGTGGCTAGCACCATCTGTTCTGTGCCCAACAGAACACTTCAGACCAAATCATTTATTTTATGGTTGTGAATGCAAAGGTGAGTAATGTCCTATGGAAGGCAGTTGTATCATGACATGGAGGAACGACTGTGCATGAATATTCAGAGACATCGAGAGCGGGGAGACCTATTATTAAAGCATCATACTATATGGCCCACTTTTTCTGTATCTTAAACCTCTGGAGGTGACTGGACTTTGCATTCCCAACCTGCTACTAAGCTTTGTTTGTTGACTAGTAAGCTGGCAAATGCAAACTGGGAAAGATTGTGCCAGGTGTTTACAGATGTTTGTCGCCTACTGCTGATTCATCTTCAGCATGTACCACCTGCCTACAACAGTGTTTTGGATCACAGCTTCATGAGAAAGGGAGAATGTACAGCACAGGAAGATGGGTTTTTGTGTTGTTTTTTTTTCATCCATTCCTTACATTCTTATCCCCATCACTCTCTGTCACTGGAAATATGGAGCAAGTAGAGATATTCACTATATGAGTGCCTTTACTTATATCCCATTAATACCCAGCAACAGTTTCCCTGAATTTCTTTGTAGTATCTAACCAACTAAACCATGGCACCAAGCGCCCCATCCAGTCTCTTCCTAAACACCTCCAGTGATGGTGACTCCACCACCTCCCTGGGCAGCACATTCCAATGGCCAATCACTCTTTTTGTGAAGAACTTCTTCCTAACATCCAGCCTAAAGCTCCCCTGGTGCAGCTTGAGACTGTGTCCTCACATATCTTCCACTACTGACAACCAAGTTTCTTTATTCTCAAGCAGGTTATCCCCTCCAACTTCTATTCAAAAGTAGCTCTAACATTAGAAGAAAATAAGCCATTTTAAGTAACCAATCAAACAGAATTGTATCCAAACTTTCCTGGTTTTGACATTTTAAAATTTTCCTAAGGTAAGAAACCCTTCATTAAAATAAACCATGTCAAGTACTCTTACAATCAAACAAGAATTCTGAAATTAAGTAAGTTGTTGAACTATTAGAGCTTTCAAAGGATTTTAAAAGCAAATTTATTAAATTTAATTTATGGGTGGTATGGAAGTGGTTGGCTGTCTGAGGAACAAGGAGACTCTGAAGGCATTAAGTTAGAAACAGTGAGTTTCCAAGTTTGGTTTGGTTTGGTTGCTTGGTTAGTTGAGAGTTATCACATCTTCAGGCTTCCAGATTTACAGCAGGGACCTTGAAGTTGCAAGGTTTCTAGGGATGCCACCATCTGAAATTTAAATTGACATAAATAAGCGCATAGCTCTCACTATGCTTCTAGCAACTCTGTTTTTCAGTGAAGAGTCTGGAAAAACCTTCCGGAATCTCACATGTCTGCACACATGTTTGTAATTCTAGGCTGAAATTTTTTAGGGGCTATTGTCTTCTAGGGCTTGAAGACTTACAAAGTCCTCATTCCATAGAAAGAACATTATGATTTCAAGAAACATTGAGACTTTCTTATTAGTAATCACATAATATAATTAGGAATAAGCTTTCATGGCCTTAGAGACTCTAAGTAATAGAAATTGAAAGAACCAAGGACTCAAAATTCAGGTGCACCTAAGATAAAAAGTCTAGGAAAACATGAACATCTAATTTCCACAGAAGAAGTCATTGTCCTTGAAGCCCCAGATACTTCACCCATGTACCATGAATCTGCTAAAATTCATAGAATCATAGAATCATAGAATCAGTCAGGGTTGGAAGGGACCACAAGGATCATCCAGTTCCAACCCCCTGCCATGGGCAGGGACACCCTACACTAGATCAGGCTGGCCAGAGCCTCGTCCAGCCTGGTCTTAAACACCTCCAGGGACGGGGCCTCAACCACCTCCCTGGATAACCCATTCCAGGGCTTCACCACTCTCATGGTGAAGAACTTCTTCCTCACATCTAGCCTGAATCTCCCCATTTCCAGCTTCACTCCATTCCCCCTAGTCCTATCACTCCCTGAGATCCTGAGAAGTCCCTCCCCAGCCTTCCTGTAGGCCCCCTTCAGATACTGGAAAGCCACAATGAGGTCACCTGGGAGCCTTCTCTTCTCCAGACTGAACAGCCCCAACTCCTTCAGTCTGTCCTCATAGGAGAGGTGCTCCAGCCCTCTGATCATCCTCGTGGCCCTTCTCTGGACACGCTCCAGCACGTCCACATCTCTCCTGTAATAGGGGCTCCAGAACTGGACGCAGTACTCCAGGTGGGGTCTCACCAGAGCTGAGTAGAGGGGGAGAAGCACCTCCCTTGACCTGCTGGCCACACTTCTCCTGATGCAGCCCAGGATCTGATTGGCTTTCTGGGCTGCAAGCGCACATTGAGAGCTCATGTCGAGCTTCTCATCCACCAGCACCCCCAAGTCTCTCTCCTCAGGGCTGCTCTCCAGCCAGTCCCTGCCCAGCCTGGGTTTGTGCCTGGGATTGCCTCGACCCAGATGCAGGACTCTGCACTTGGTCTTGTTGAAGCTCATGAGGTTGGCTTGTGCCCACCTCTCCAGCCTGTCCAGGTCCCTCTGGATGGCATCCCTTCCCTCCAGGGTGTCCACTGCACCACACAGCTTGGTGTCATCAGCAAACTTGCTGAGGGTGCACTCGATGCCACTGTCCATGGCACCCACAAAGATGTTGAACAAGGCAGGTCCCAGGACTGATCCCTGAGGGACTCCGCTTGTCCCTGGCCTCCACTGGGACATGGACCCGTTGACAGCCACTCTTTAGGTGCGGCCATCAAGCCAATTCTTTATCCATCTAGTGGTCCATCCATCAAACCCATGTGTCGCCAGCTTGGAGACCAGGAGGTGGTGCGGGACAGTGTCGAAGGCTTTGCTCAAGTCCAGGTAAACGACATCAGTTGCTCGCCCCTCATCTATTAATGCTGTCACCTGATCATAGAAGGCCACCAGGTTTGTCAGGCAGGATTTGCCCTTGGCAAAGCCATGCTGACTATTCCCAATCACCTCTTCACTATTCTTCTGAGTCAGTAGTGCCTCCAGGAGGATCTGCTCCATGATCTTTCCGGGCACAGATGTGAGACTGACTGGCCTGTAGTTCCCCGGTTCCTCCTTCTTGCCCTTTTGAAAATGGGAGTAATGTTTCCCCTTTTCCAGTCTGGGGAAACATTAAGTTATCATTAAGTCACAGTTATCTAGCTGCTCTCCACCATTAACTCACACTGTAAGTCTCCATTTCCAAGGTACTTTCCAATTTGGACCATTACTGGACTCAAAGAAAATAAATACACTCTCTTCTTTAAAGGAGGAAATAGAAATCTTGTACTAGTACAGTGTATTTAGGTTTAAAATCTGTCTGAAGACTTTCAGTTGTAGTACACAGATATTTTTCCTATTCCAGGCAAATATTAGAATTTTTTTTTTTTAAAGTAACATTTTAATCAAGATGTAACAGAGCATACTTCATTGCAGTTTATTTCTTTCCTTTACACACTTCTCCACAGGTACGTAAACAATAATTAGTTACAGTATATTTCCCATATTGTGAATTCTGTAAAATTAAGTATTTCCATCTAGTTTCAATTTCTTGTGAGGCATTTGCACCATTGCTGTTGTTGTTGGCATTATTCTGCTTGATGTCTACCTAAATTTCACATGATGGTAGGACCAAAACAAACCCAGAACAAGTCCTGGGATGTCCAGGCATGATCCCTCTTTTACCCTCCCTCCTGCAGGAGTCCAGGGAAATGTGGGAAAAGGACAAAAGAACCCAGGCACCAGGAAAGGTTAACAAAGGAAAATGGGCACCAGGAGAGTCACCTGATCACTGGAGGAGATCAGGCTGGTCAGGCAGATCCATCCAACACCAGTCTCTTGTCATGCAAGGCACATAAGGGCACCTCAAAAGCTTTTCTGGCTAAAATACAGCAGCAGTACCCCTCTACTTGGGTGACATTCATTGTGGATAATTATTTTCAGCTTGCCTCTTTGTCTAGCAGTTCTGGGCAAGTTTTCCTTGGTGGTCAAATGCCATATTGCTCCAAAGATTCTCTTTCCCAGTTATTTTTCCAGATTGCTTAAAATTGTTTACATTGTTTAATATTACCTAAATACTGTACATTCACATTGTAAATATATATTCCAGATGTACAACAAAACTTTTAGTAAGTTTTTGGCAATTTTTCATATTAAAAAAATAATAATTACTATTTTTATTCATATAATATTTGAGTTGCTTTTTCAGAAATCATAACTATAACACTTTATACAAACCCTTCTCTAGTTTTTAATTTTGAATCACAAAAGCTCTCAATATAAATATTTTGTGTCTTGAATCAACTTACAAGTCTGAAAACTGTGAATGGCCAGCAGGAGCAGGGAGGTCATTCTGCCCCTGTACACTGCACTGGTTAGGCCATACCTTGAGTGCTGTGTCCAGTTCTGGGCCCCTCAGTTTAGGAAAGATACTGACTTGCTGGAACGTGTCCGGGAAAGGGCAACAAAGTTGGTGAGGGATTTGGAACACAAGTCCTATGAGGAGAGACCGAGGAAGCTGGGGTTGCTTAGCCTGGAGAAGAGGAGACTGAGGGGTGACCTTATTGCTCCCTACAACTACCTGAAGGGAGGTTTTAGACAGGCAGATGTTAGTCTCTTCTCCCAGGCAACCAGCACTAGAACAAGAGGACACAGTCTCAAGCTGTGCCAGGGGAGGTTTAGGCTGGTGGTTAGGAGGAAGTTCTACACAGACAGAGTGATTGCCCATTGGAATGGGCTGCCCGGGGAGGTGGTGGAGTCACCATCATTGGAGGTGTTCAGGAGAAGACTTGATAGGGTGCTTGGTTGCATGGTTTAGTTGATTAGGTGGGTTGGATGATAGGTTGGACGTGATGTTCTTGAAGGTCTCTTCCAACATGGTTTATTCTATTATTCTATTCTATTCTATTCTATTCTATTCTATTCTATTCTATTCTATTCTATTCTATTCTATTCTATTCTATTCTAAAAGAGAACATTTGCAGATGAAGAAACATAGTTAAATGCCACAGTAACCAACTATTTTCTGTGTTCTTAGGAGGAGAGCTAGAAACAGATGATTCTCCTACCAGAGGAATTAACCTGTATCACAGAAATGGCAATTGAAATCTGTGGTTTTCTTTTTGTAAGGGTAAAAACAAATAAAGTAGTGACATATGGAGGTTAACAATCATTATTCTTGAAGGTTTAATAAACATGCCTTAAGAGTTATCTGCATAATTTGACCTTAGACCTGGTAGAGCAACTAGGTAAGTTCTCAATACAATACAATACACCAGGTTGAAAGAGACCTTCAAGATCATCGCGTCCAACCCATCAACCAATCCAACCCACCTAAACGACTAAACCATGCAACCAAGCACCCCATCAAGCCTCTTCCTGAACACCTCCAGTGAAGGTGACATCACCACCTCCACGGTCAGCCGATTCCAATGGGCAATCACTCTCTCTGTATGGAACTTCTTCCTAACATCCAGCCTAAACCTGCCCTGGCGCAGCCTGAGACTGTGTCCTCTTGTTCTGGTGCTGGCTGCCTGGGAGAAGAGGCCAACCTCTGCCTGGCTACAACCTCCCTTCAGGTAGTTGTAGAGAGCAAGAAGGTCACCCCTCAGTCTCCTCTTCTCCAGGCTAAGCAAGCCCAGCTCCCTCAGCCTTTCCTCATAGGGCTTGTGTTCCAAACCCCTCACCAGCTTTGTTGCCCTTCTCTGGACACGTTCCAGCAAGTCAACATCCTTCCTAAACTGAGGGGCCCAGAACTGGACACAGTACTCAAGGTATGGCCTAACCAGTGCAGTGTACAGGGGGAGAATGACCTCCCTGCTCCTGCTGGCCACACTGTTCCTGATGCAAGCCAGGATGCCATTGGCCTTCTTGGCTGCCTGGGCACACTGCAGGCTCATGTTCAGCCTGCAATCAACCAGCACCCCCAGGTCCCTCTCTGCCTGGCCACTCTCCAGCCACTCTGACCCCAGCCTGTAGCACTGCATGGGGTTGTTGTGGCCAAATTCACTTCTAGTACTGAATCTCTATGGTTCTATGAAAATAAGACATGAGGAGGACACCCTGACTGTTCTGAAATTATTTGATCATGTGTGGTCCTATCAAAGCCCAGCTGAATGAAGTCCTTGTAGCAACACAACAGTAAGCTTTGGAATCTATTGCATTTTGAAAGGTGTGTTTACTCTGTTAAGCTGTACAGAGTTAAAGAGAAAAACAAACTCAGCAATCTTTCAACAGAGCTGGCTTACACATAAAGCAGAAATCATTGTGCAGAGTTATTAAAAAACATAGAAAACACATTGTGACCGGTTTAGGCTGTGCCTTTAAGAAAGAGACACTTTCTGAACACTCTAGCCAAATGTTTTGATATTAGAATGAAAACAATGATATACTAATTCAATTTCATTGGTGGGACCCGGCTGTAAATTTTTGTTTAGTCTTTCAGTCGGGGGAGTCAGTCAGTCGTCGTCTTCTTCTTCCCCCTGTGCTGTGAGCTGGCTCGTTTCTCTCTACGATTCTTGCTAACCAGATAAGAGAAAACTAACCTTTGCATCCGCTTTGAGCTTTAACAAGTTTTCACCCTTTTAATTACCTTCCTTTCTCTTTCTCTCTAGCCCTTTTGGGAAAAAGGGGTGGTAGGGAGGGAGAAGGGAGCGGCAGGCCGAACCCCCTGGCCGCAGGGGGGTTGGGAAAGGTTTCCTGTATTACATACTTTGCTGTATATTTCTGTATATATTGTAAATATTGTATATTTTTGTACATATTCACTGCATTCCATATCTGCTTGTAAAATACAGCTTTCATCTGCTTTTCCGGCTGAGTTAGCTGTGGAATTCTTTTTTTGGGGGGGGGGGAACCTTCCTACTCCACCACACATCATCTTCTGTAAAACACTATGCCCTGTTGAATCACTCTGCATTTTAATGTGTAAATTTGTTACTTGGCTTTTTGTTGAAAGGATCAAACCATTTGGCATTTTGTCTGAGACATAAATGCATTGGGAAGATGCAGTATAATTTATTAAAATGTATAAAGGGAACAAAGAATAAGATTAATTTTCTTCATTTTTTTTTAATTCCAGGGGCACCACCAGGGCATTTAATATGGGTTAAAACAGATTCAAAGAGGTTTTCATTAGATATTTAACATAAATGACTAAGAGCTTAATCAGCACATACCATTTAAATGCATTGAATGGAGAAATTGGGCTGTACATTGCATTATAATTTATAGAGTTTTGGTTTTGGTTACATAAGAGAAACACATTTTTATGCCTTAAAAGCATTCTTTTGTTTTGTCAAAAAAAAAAGTATAGTATTATTGTTCAGAAAATGGTGTTTCAATTTGGAAACAAAGCCTAAAGTCATCCAAGTGGAAAAGATAACTGGAAAATTCCTCAAAGTCCTGTAGTTTGTGGGGTTTTTCTTCAAAATGTCCTTTTCTTTCAGGCCTGATAATGAACATTGCCTCTGCTTTCCACTCTGCTGCTTGTACGTTCCTTTTAACAGCTTTTAAAAAATTGAATTACAAATCCTTCTGGAATGCAGTTTAAACAGAATTAGTGAGAGCAGCACTATGTTCAGCTTGCAGCATGAAAGCAGAACAATGCTGAAAACGTGTTTTCCTTCCTTTTCTTAAGCATTTAGTGATAGTATAAAAGTAATTCCATCCCCACTTAAACAATACCTGAGGTAACTCTGTGTGTATCATCTGTTCCATCAGAGATGATTATAGGAAATTGAAGTGCTGCAGAAGCAAAAGTGGCTCCCATTTTAAGGAACTTTATCAAAATGTTAAGGAAGGATAATATTCTAAAGAGCTTACTTTTTAGATTCTGTTTGCCTTCAGCAATAGTGTCTATTAAAGTGGCTCTTCAAATTGCAGCTAGTTTCCTTTCTAACAAAAGGCATTGTTTTTTCCCTACTCTTCTCCTGTATCTCTGCAAGAGACAATAAAGTGTCTCTTCTTACCGAGAAACACTGAGAACTCTTATCAGCAGAAAGGTAAGAAAAGGAAATATCTCAGCAATGGAGATTTTTTTGTGTTTGTGTTTGATTTTTTTCAGTAGGTCAGCAAAAGAAAGGAGACCCATTTTCTGAGATGTTATCCCTTATTGTTAGAAGGAAAGCTTGACATCAAGATAAAGTTCTTATTCTCTGAGGATGCAATCATCCTAAAATGTATCCCTCCATCTTACACTTATTCTTTTTTCCTTCCCCTCTATTTTTTGTCTTTCTTTCTCTTAATGTTTTTTTTTTTTCTTCTCATGTTCTTTAATGTTTCCTAATAAAATAATTTAGTATAAATTTTATTAGTGTGGATTTCCTCATTTCTGACAGATCCTATGTACAGTGATGGAAAAATTGGAGCAAACCCAGACACTGTTTATGCATATACATACACACACAAATATGCATGTCTATAACCTTACATCTTTATAATTGTATATATTGTTTAAATATATACACATAAATGTATATGTAAGTATATACATGTAGGTATTTCTACTTGTATATGTTTCTTTTTATGTACACAAGTATATAAAGAAGCTCTTACAAGGTGAAATTCAGCTCATTGTGGAGGCTAGTTGTACAATGCTCTCAGTGTCATTCATTTAGCTGTATTTAAGACAGTAATGAATTAAGTAAGATGACTGACATCTGCCTGACATGGTTTCTTTTTCTCTCATGCTTTCGGCATGGGTTAGGGCAGAACCCCCTCCTCACTACAGGCAGAAATAATGACTCTGACAAACGGATTGCAAAAGTGATAGAAAGTTTAAATGGAAAGCAGTGAATGCTTACAGAGAGCCAGAAGTGCAGTGACAAAAGAAATCCCGAAAACAGACCCAGAAGCATCCCATCCCCTCCTGGAGGTACATCCTAGACCCTCAGGACTCCTTCTTCCCCCTCCCCACTGTTAGGCTAGTCTCAGCTGGCCAGATCTGAGACAGCCCATCCCTCCGTGGCCTTGAGCTTAGCCAGGCCCATGGCTGGGAGACATCTCCCCCAGTTACCAGGTGACGGCGAGGAAGAAAGAAGAAGTGCCAGACCCCACGCTGGATCTTATAGTGGTGCAGAGAATTGTGGTACGAAATACTAATTTCCTGCATCCACCTACTGGGCTGGACTTCTGGACACAGGAAGTAAACACAGCAGAGGGTACCCAGCCCAAACTGCTACAGACCTGAGCACCAAACACAGTAGAATCTGTGCAGATTCTTATATTCTACCAAAGTTTATTTCATTTTCTCAAATTTTTCACTAAGAAAACTTCATTGTTTGCAGAGATGCTACAGTGGAAGAAGTGTGCAGTTCCACAACCTGCTTAGTCCTAGCCACGCATGGGAAAATGCTAGGAAGTACAGCTGTATATGTTTTCACATCCCTAACAAGTTATTGTTCTTTCTTTACCCTGGGTCTGGGAATACAAGGGAAGTAGATGACTTAGGTCATCTTGTTGAACTGACAAAATCTCTGCATTGTTTCCCTCGCTGATACTCAAGTAATGTTTGTGTATCAAATCAAGACTATGTTCACCTACCAACTGATGTCTAAAAACTAATTATCAGTATATGGACTAATTATGATAAGAACTCTTTTTAATCATCACAAATAAATATTTCTAGATACTTACCCTGAAGTAAGATTAATTGCTCTTTGGAGGTACCAGTTTTCATCCATTGTTTGTAAGGGATGACTCAATCAGAGTTAGTTGTCTAAACTAGAGCAGACAATTCCCACTTGTTGTCTTTCTTTAGAGTCTATACTCAACAACTGAATCATCCTTACTGAAGTTATCAGGATAGAGTTTAAATCTGTTCACAAAATCCCAAATATCACTTTGTGAAGGAACAGATAAGAAAAGAAAAACTCACATAGATTTAAATATACAAGAAATGCATTTTTAAAAAAGCATGGAATCAAATTAAACCATCAACACTTTGTTTTTAGATTGCAGTTTAAACTGGGTCTCAAGATCATCAGATCTTGTCCTTATGGGTGACTTTAACCTGCCAGATATTTGCTGGGAACTTAACTCAGCAGAGAGGAGGCAGTCCAGAAGATTCCTGGAGCGCATGGAGGACAACTTCCAGATGCAGCTGTTAAGTGAGCGTACCAGGGATCAGGCTCTGCTTGACCTACTGTTCTCCATTATTGAAGGGCTGGTGGGAGACGTGACCGTGGGAGGCTGCCTGGCGTGCAGTGACCATGAGATGGTGAAGTTTTCAATATGCAGGGAGATACGGAGGAACACCAACAGAACCTTCACCTTGGAATTCCGGAGGGCGAACTTCAGCCTGATTAAGAAACTTATTTGAAAAGTTCCCTGGGTATCAGCCCTCAAGAACGAAGGGGTCCAGGAGGGTTGGACCTATTTCAAACAGGAGTTCTTGAAGGCACAGGAACTGGCAGTTCCCATCCGCCGAAAGATGAGCCAGCATGGAAGGCGACCAGCCTGGATGAGCAAGCAGCTCCTGGAGGAACTAAGGGAAAAAAAAGAGGCTGTATCACCTTTGGAAGGAGGGGAAGGCTGCTCGAGGTATGTTTAAGGAAGTTGTTAGATTATGTAGGAAAAAGATTAGAGAGGCAAAGGCCCAGTTGGAACTGAAGCTGGCCACTTCTGTGAAGGATAATGAAAAGCATTTTTATAAATATGTTAATGCTAAAAAGAAGGGCAAGAAGAGCCTGCACTCCCTTTTGGACCTGGAGGGGAGCACAGTGACTGAAGATGAGGAAAAGTCTGAGGCCCTGAATACCTTCTTTGCCTCAATTTTTAACAGTGAGGCAGGAGTTCAGGATGAGTGGCCTCCTGAGCTGGGTGATGGGGTCAGGGAGCAGTGTAATGTCCTGCAAATCCACGAGAAATCAGTTCGGGACCTGCTGAGCCACTTGGACACTCACAAGTCCATGGGGCCAGATGGGATCCATCCTAGGGTGCTGAGAGAGCTGGCAGATGAGCTGGCCAAGCCTCTCTCCATCATTTTGCTCCAGTCCTGGCTGACCGGTGAGGTCCCAGATGATGGAAACTGGCCAGTGTAATCCCCATCCACAAGAAGTGTCCGATGGAGGAACCCAGAAACTATAAGCCGGTCCGCCTGACCTCAGTGCCATGGAAAATGATGGAGCAGATTATCCTAGAGGCAATAACTGCGTACCTGCAGGATGGCCAAGGGCTCAGGTCCAGCCAACATGGATTCAGGAAGGGCAGGTCCTGCCTCTCCAGCCTGATCTCCTTCTATGATCAGGTGACCCGCCTGGTGGATGTGGGGAGGCCTGTGGATGTAGTCTACCTGGACTTCAACAAGGCCTTTGACACTGTTCCCCACAGCAAACTGCTGGCTAAGCTTTCAGCTTGTGGCTTGGGCGGCAGCACTCTGCGCTGGGTTAGGAACTGTCTGGAGGGCTGGGCCCAGAGAGTGGTGGTGAATGGTGCCACCTCCAGCTGGAGGCCACTCACCAGTGGCGTCCCCCAGGGATCAGTGCTGGGCCCCATCCTCTTCAGTGTCTTCATTGACGATCTGGATGAGGGGATTGAGACAGTCATCAGCAAATTTGCAGATGACACCAAGTTGAGAGCAGATGTTGGTCAGTTAGAGGGTGGAAGGGCCTTACAGAGGAACCTTGACTGACTGGACAGATGGACGGAGTCCAATGGGATGACAAACAACAAGTCCAAGTGCCGGGTGCTGCACTTTGGCCACAACAACCTCATGCAGAGCTACAGGCTGGGGTCGGAGTGGCTGGAGAGCTCCCAAACAGAGAGGGACCTGGAGGTGCTGATAGACAGTCGCCTGAACATGAGCCAGCAGTGTGCCCAGGTGGCCAAGAAGGCCAGCTGCATTAGGAATGATATGGCCAGCAGGAGCAGGGAGGTCATTGTGCCCCTGTACTCTGCATTGGTTATGCCACACCTTGAGTCCTGTGTCCAGTTCTGGGCCCCTCAGTTTAAGAAGGACATCGAGACACTTGAACGTGTCCAGAGAAGGGCAACAAGGCTGGGGAGAGGCCTTGAGCACAAGCCCTATGAGGAGAGGCCAAGGGAGCTGGGGTTGTTTTGCCTGGAGAAGAGGAGGCTCAGGTGCGAATTCATTGCTCTGTACAACTACTTGAAGGGTGGCTGTAGCCAGGAAGGGGTTGGCCTCTTCTCTCTAGCAACCAGCACCAGAACAAGGGGACACAGTCTCAAGCTGTGCCAGGGGAAGTTTAGGCTCGAGGTGAGGACGAAGTTCTTCACTGAGAGTTGTTCGCCATTGGAATGGGCTGCCCAGAGAGGTGGTGGAGTCACCGTCCCTGGAGGCATTCAAGAGGGGATTAGACGTTGCACTTGGTGCCATGGTCTAGTCATGAGGTCTGTGGTGACAGGTTGGACTCGATGATGTTTGAGGTCTCTTCCAACCTTAGTGATACTGTGATATTGTGTCACTGGTCTCCATTTGGACACTAAGCCATTGAAACCAACTCTGAGTTTGGCCACCTAGAGATTCCTTATCTAGCAAGTGGTCCACCATTCAAGTCCATACTTTTCCAGTTTGGTGAGCAGGATGTCATGTGTCACAGTATCAAACAATTTGCACATCAATTGCTCTTTCACTATCCACTGATGCTCTAATACCTCCTTCAATTGATGCTGACATACCTCCTTCTCAGGTATGCAGTTTTCATATAGCTCGTGTCATTCTATCCCATTATGTGAAATTGTAGCTTGTGTCCATGGGATGCTACCTATACAATCACTTGTGCATGTATAAACACTCACTGGCATATACATGCAAATGTATGTATAAACATACACACAGAGTCTGCTGGGTATCCTCTGTAAGGAGAGGCTGGAATTCAGTTGTGCCAGATGCAGACAGTTCCAGCTGGTTTCAGCTAGTTTCCCAGATGCAGGGTACAGCCAAGATTGTCAGCAAGGCTGGTGGCATCTCTGAGTGGAAAAATCTAAGAACAAAGTGGTCACATGTTCAGAGGAGCGAGAGAGGGGAAAAAAAGGGTGAAAAAGCTAGATTACAAATACAAAAAAGCAGAGCAGGAGAAGGGGAAGCTGGTCCAGGCCCCATGCAGATATTGCCCTTTAGGTGATGAGACAGGACCATTCTGCATTAAGCTACCTACACTGAATCCTATGGAGGTTTCTTTGATGGATCAGGTGGATATTTCTGACAGAAACTGCAGCATGTGGGAAAGATCCACTGTGAAGCAGAGAACAAGTGTGAGAAAAAAGAAGCAGTTAGGTATGGACTATAACAGTGCCCATCCCTCTATACTGCTCAAAGGAAACAGGGAGAAATGGCTTGAAGGAGGGAAGCTTAATCTGGAGAAAGGGATGCTGGAAAGAGAAATATTGTTATTATTCCCCTTCCCCTTTCTCCATTAGTTTCTTGCTACTTAAATCCATTTTAATTTGCAATAGATTAATTTTCCTCAAGACACCTTTTCTGTCTGTGATGGTAATTCATAAGTGATTTCCCTGTCTTTATCCTGACTGTGGTGGTGAAAGTTCTCCCCCACACACAAAGAAACCACAGCTAACTCAGTCGGAGAAGCAGATGAAATAAGCTGTATTTACAAAGCAGGAATGAAATTCAATGAATATGTACACAATATACAGTATTTACAATATATACAGAAATATACAGCAATGAACGTAATACAGAAGACCTTTCCCCTCCTCCAGCCAGGAGGGTTTCCCCCGGTTGTAACCCGCTCTCCTCCCTACCTCCCTTTTTTCCCAAAAAGGGTTAGAGAGAGAGAGAAAAAGGTAATTAAGAAGGAAATTCTGTTAGATCAAAGCGTGTGCAAGAATTAGTTTTCTTATCTGATTAGCTTTGTTAATTCAAAGTTGACTCCATCCAGCAGCTGTTGCTTCAGAGAGAGACAGAAACAGACAGGTCGACAGGAACAGAGAGAACAGACTGAGACTCAAACTGAACTAAATCTTAAAATTGCATTCTACCAATCTACCAATGAAATGAGTTTAGAATATCTTGTTTTCCTTATTATTCCAAAACATTTAGCCAGAGTGTTCCAATAACTGTCCCTTTCTTAAGGGCACAGCCTAAAACGGTCACACTGACCAACAATCTTTTTCATATAATTTTTCCCTCCTCTCCCACTGAGTAGAAGAATGAGGGAGAATCTGGGTGGGTGTTTAGTAACTGATCAAGGTCATCTATCTACAAAGTCATACATATGTTTGTCTATCACTTATTGAAATAGATTGCTCAAGATTAGATGACTAGCTATGTGAAGTTAAGCATTTAGTGTCTGTTACATACTTCAGAAATCTGCCTAAGGATTCTGGGCACTGAGAGATGGTACTAACTTCAGGGTCATTTGAATTTTTAAGGTACTTCTGAAAATAATGCCATTCCTGCTAAAATCCTTGAAGGTTTGAGAAGAAATTCCAGAGAAAAGTGTTTCAAAATCAGATCTTCTGCCACTAAAGGATGCTTTGATAGTGAAAACAAATAGCAGCTTTTTAAACAGTAAAAAAAAATTTAAACAAATGGTTATTCTGTGACTAAGTCTGGGAACACTTGCTTTGAACTCACTAATCAACTAAAAATTGTTAAAAAAAAATATTTTTTTCAATGAAAATATATCAGCTCTGTGTGTACACAAATTTTCATCTTCACTTGGTACAGAGATGGTTTTTACACTTGTGCTTATAAATTGTCATGAAATATCCTTTAAAATGGTCTCTTTGTTTTGCTTAAGCACATTAGTAAAGGGTTTTTTTTTTTTTTTCAATAAGTTCCCTTTCAGGCATTAAAAGAAGGAATAAAAAACTAACACATTTTGGCAATTCAAAATGATTTTTCATATTTCTGCATATATTTTTTCTTGCTCATCACTTGATTTTCTTCATTCCCATGTTGCTACTTTGTCAGTTATTAAAATATGGAAATCCAAATATATCAGCATTCCATCAGAGCTTTTCCTAGCCAAACAGAAGCAAAACGTTACGTGAACATAAATGTATTAAATAAAAAGATAAATCATAACCTGCAGACAACTTGAATAAACTGAGGGGAAAAAAGAAAATATGTGAGATGGGGATAGCAGCTCGAAACCAGCTGGAGTTGAAAGGCAGAAGGTAAGACACAGAAAACAGGAAACATTTATAAGCCTAACCTTTTAGTCTCACACAAGCAGAAAATGTAGAGTGATTGAGAAGTAGAGCAGGCCCACAACCACACCGCAATGGAGAAGTTTTATCATCTTTTGAAATAATCTTTTCTCATTGTCAGGCTTTTTACAACTACTTTGGTTTAGGGATCTTTTTCTGCCTTCTTCTACTTCTTCTTCTTCTTATAAAAAGTTTAAAAAATATGAACTTAGGAAAAGCCAATTTCATGTGCTGTTAATTTAATTCCCAACATAAAACCTTACTTCTTCTGATGGAAAATGAAATTACCCTTTCTACATCTGTTTTATCTGTCAATTAAATTTTTTCCCCCTTTCCTCTATTCAAAGTAAAAAGAACATGCACATTATTGGTTATTTTTTCTCTGCTTCTGACAAAATGAAAATGGGAAGGAGTGCCATTAACTACAGTAAGTACACAGAACCTGGTTGATTATCATGCAAAGATGCTGGAATGACAGCCCTGGAGACTTTGAATCTCCTTTGTGAAGTTGTAGATGTCTGGGCTAATTTTCATTTTCCATTTGTCCTGGTATTGCATGGCAAAGCAGTTTTAATAGCGGGACTCTTGGCAAAGTCAACTATTAGCCTTTCTATTTTGTGGTATGTTAAAGAAATTACTTTGGAGGCAGCTTTCTCTGCCTGAATTGATATGTGAATAAAGATAGGAAAATTCAATGCATCTTTTGGGCAGGAAGAAAGGACATTCTGTGTATTCAATTTCAGGATGAGAATTGTTTCTGCATTTTGTTGGCATTATTGGAGAGTTACTTCAAAAAACACATCTTTTTGGACTCAGTTGTAATGTGTATTACCATAAACCTGACTGGAAAATAGTATTCAAGAAAAAAATCACCTTTTCAAATTTGAAAATAAAATAAATAACTAAACAAACAAATAAATAAAATAGAGGTAGTTTTATTTGTTTGTTCATAGAAACACCTTTCAGGACCAAACCAAATTAAAACTAATCCTTTTAATTTTTCTTCATCAGTACTGGAAAGAGAAGAAAATAAATGCCTTTTGTGAATGACAGAAAATCCTGTAGCTCAGCCACAACAGCTTTTTTTGAAGATCTGAATTGTGCTAGTATTCATTTGGGAAAAGATGCTGTAGGTAAATAACTACAAGGTATTTTTGCCTTGCAGATATTTTGCAGCTATGATAGAGATTAACAAAGTACCATTTGGATGCTGAGAAGCATTTTAAGCTGTTACTGCAGCCCAATCTACCTATCATCCTCCTTTTTGATACCCCTACAGAGTAGGTGGCAGAAGCCCCCATGTCAAGGGTTAATGCTGGGCTGGCCTTTAAATGAGTGGAAGATGCTTTCTATTATAAACTCCTACTCCTCTACTTTTCCAAAAGGAAGAGAAAGGGAATAAGAGAACGAGGCTTATGGAGTGGAAAATAAAACTAAATCATATTTAATGAAAATAATAACAGTAAAGTGAAATATATACAAACATATATAAATGCAATACTTAACCCAATCCCAGTAGTGATAGCAATTATGCCATCATCATTACTGACAGGGATTCACTGATGGTCATTTCCTTGGTGAGCTTCCACCTATTTGGAGAGTCTTTGCATTATCAAATGTATCTGATAGTCTAAATAAACAACACTGAATTTTATGTCAAGGATATAAATGTATCCAAAGAGAAGTAGTGGCCTTCTGCCACAGCAGAGACATCTGAGGCATGATTCTCACATCTGCAGAAATCAAGTACATACAATTCTGTTAAAGTCAAAACTAGAATAATACCAGAGATGGAGTGTTTGAGAGAAAAATCAGGCCTATATCCTATAAAATGCAAGCATAAAGTATAAACAGCATGATTTCTTTAAAACTTGATTACATACACTTAGAAGGCATTCAAAACATGCACTTGCAGTTATTTGTTATGTCTAGAATGATTAAAGTAAGTCACATTTTTTATATAGAAAATATGCTTTATACACACTTCAATTTTTCTCACTGCTCTGCCCTCTATGCTGCATTTTGTACCATAATAAAAATGCAAAATATATTTTGAAAAATTAAATGAGAGACACATGTGTGAATCATGAGGTTTATTTGTATGTTTGGCCCTCCAATTCACTAGGGATTTTAGTTTTTCCAGGATGAAAACTGTCATTTACATATTCTTAGACAGGCATGCAAATATTAGTCAGAATATATAGTTTATTCAATGCATTCCAAGCTTCTGGGCTGTCAAACCATAATATCAGTTCTTGAGTAATATACATTTTTGGAAACCTGGCATAATAACACTGCATTATAATATGGCCCACTAGGACCACTTAAGATTTTGTCAGGTTTTCCATTATAAAGCCTCACATTCTGGGCCATGTACATTATACGCCAGCCATATAAATCTGCTGTCTGACATGCATGGTCTCAGTCCCAGAGCAAATTTCTTTTGCAAATTTCAGAAAGTAAAATCATAGTGGCTTATTCAGATGTTCTAGCTTGACAAAGGGGGCACAGCACCATAAGAAAGCAAGCCAAACATTGTAAATCCTTTATGTCTGTTCTTATGTTTCTGTGATCAATTTCATGGGTTTGCTACTGAAGATGCAAACACGTAAAGAATTTACACAATGAAAATACACGGTGAGTAATACTTCTCCATTGAAAAGCAAGTGTCTGTAATCTATCTGGGAAGTGGACTATAGTGATTTATATACCCTTCCTTGGTATTAATGCATTAATTGGTGTAACCAAACTTTGATTACTTTAGTGTGTATTGAAGAAAATGGACTACGGCCATGAAGAAATGCCTACGGCTCGTGAGGCCAGCGCCTTCGGCGGCGGAATTTAAACAACGGGCAGCGCTTCACGCGGATCCGCTCGGCAGCAGCCCCTTCGGAACAGCATGGGGACCAGCGGCCGCTTGCGCGGGCTTTCGCGCTTCTCCTCTTCGGGCTGCGGTGGCGGCTGGGCTCGCCACGCTTCCTGAACACACAGCGGCACTTGGGCAGCCCTGTCTTCACGTGCCTAAGGCTCGTGAGGCCAGCGCCTTCGGCGGCGGAATTTAAACAACGGGCAGCTCTTCGCGCAGCTCCGCTCAGCAGCAGCCCCTTCTCTGGTACTCTCTCGTGCTCTTGCGCGCCGCCGCACTTTTTCTAAATTTTTGACCAGTGGGTGGTGTGTCCAGGGGCAGCCACGGCCGTGGCCAGGGACAGCATGGTTATAACGCGCAGCAGAATCTCCTTTAAAAAATCAGTGTCGACCCAGACTGAGGTAGAACACAAGCAGGTAGCTGTCCAGGTATCTGGCTGTAGTGAGAGCTGGGGCCTGGCTCTTGAGATGCAGGGTAGTGGGGGCAACTCTTGCATTAGGTGTGAGCAGATTGGCTATCTGCTCGACCTTGTGGCCAGACTAAAGGATGAGGTTGCTAGTCTTAGAGATGTATGGGATTGTAGAAAAGTGATGAGCCACAGGAGGAAAGAGATGAACCCGAGTAAGCAGGCTCCACAGGCTCCCCCAGCAGAGACTGGTTGTTCGAAAAGCAGAGGGGAATGGATACAGGTTCCTCTCAAAGGACACAAATTAAAACCTCCTTGCCTCCCCCCACCTCCCTCACTGCCCTTGGAAAACAGGTATGGGGCGCTGGAGATCGAGGGTGAAGTGATACTGATGCCGGAGGACACACCATCTGGGGTCTTCCCTGAGGCTAAACAGCCTAAGGTAAAGCAGCCTAAGGTAAAGCAGCCTAAGGCAACGCAGCCTAAGGTTAAACAGCCTTCCCCTGGCATCAGGACTTGCTCCCTAAAAAAAAGGAAAAGGAGGGTAATTGTTATTGGTGATTCCCTCCTGAGGGGAACAGAAGGTCCCATATGTAGGCCGGACCCATCTCATAGGGAAGTTATTAGCCTAGCAGGAGTCCAAGTTGGAGATGTTACCAGAAGGCTGCCCAGTCTGGTACAGCCCTCTGATTATTATCCCTTATTGGTCATGCAGTTAGGGAATGATGATGTTGGTACCAGGCCTCCCAGGGCTATCAAAAATGACCTCAGGGCCCTGGGAGATCTGGTTGAGGGTCAGGTGCACAAATAATTTTTACATCGATACCGTTAGTTGCAGGAGGGAACACAATAAGGAACAGGTCAGCTGCTGTAGTCAACAAGTGGCTTAGGGGCTGGTGCAGACGAATGAATTTTGGGTTTTTCGATCTTGGGGAACTTTCTACTGCACCAGGTCAGCTGGTAACAGATGGAGTACATCTGTCCCAGAGAAGGGGAAAGGTCACAATACATGAGAATGGCCTGTCCCCCAAAGGGAAAAAGATTCTGGGAAGGGAATTAGCAAGTCTCATTGACAGGGCTTTAAACTAGCTTCGAAGGGGGGAGGGTCAGAAACCAGTGCCCTCAGGCAGGAGTCTGGGGGTGATAAGCTAGACCTAGAGGTGAAACCAGCAGCCCAGCTGCAGTGCATGTACACTAATGCACGAAGCATGGGTAACAAACAAGAGGAGCTGGAAGCCTTGTTGCAGCAAGAAAGTTATGATGTAGTTGCCATCACAGAAATGTGGTGGAACGACACGCATGACTGGAGCGCTGCAATTGACGGCTACAGGCTCTTCAGGAGAGACAGGCAAGGAAGAAGGGGTGGAGGGGTGGCCCTGTACATCAGGGAGGCACTGGATGCTGTTGAGATGGAGATCAGGGATGATAGGGTTGAGTGCTTGTGGATGAGAATTAGAGGGAAGACCAACAGGGCAGGCATCCTGGTTGGCGTCTGTTATAGACCACCCAACCAGGAGGAGGATGTTGATGAGGCATTCTATAGGCAGCTTAAGGCTGTCTCAAGATCGCCTGACCTCGTTCTCATGGGTGACTTCAACCTGCCTGATATCTGCTGGGATCTCAACACAGCAGAGAGGAGGCAGTCTAGGAGGTTCTTGGAGTGCATGGAGGACAGCTTCTTATCCCAGATGCTGCACAAGCCTACCAGGGGTAAGGCTCTGCTTGACCTCCTCTTCACCAACAGGGAAGGGCTGGTGGGTGATGTGGTGGTCGGAGGGTGGTTAGGCACCAGTGACCACAACATAATAGAGTTTTCGTTATGCAGCCAAGCCAAGAGGGGGAGCAAGAAGACCTCCACTCTGGACTTCCGGAGGGCAGACTTCAGGCTACTCAAGGAACTAATTCAGAAGGTTCCTTGGGAATCAGCCCTTAAAAACAAAGGGGTCCAGGAGAGCTGGACCTACTTCAAGGAAGAACTATTGAAGGTACAAAACCAGGCTGTGCCAGTGTGCCAGAAGATGAGCCGCCGGGGCAGACGGCCAGCCTGGATGGGTAATGAACTTTTACTAGAACTAAGGGAAAAAAAGAGGGTGTATCATCTTTGGAAGAAAGGGGAGGCAACCTACAGAATGTTTAGGGATGTTGCTAGGACATGCAGGAAGAAAATTAGGGAGGCAAAAGCCCATTTAGAACTTAGACTGGCCTCTGCTGTCAAGGACAACAAAAAGTCCTTCTATAAATACATCAATAGCAAGAAGAAGGGCAAGGACAACCTCCACTCCTTGGTTGACACGGAGGGGAACATTGTAACAAAGGATGAGGAAAAGGCAGAGGTACTTAACACCTTCTTTGCCTCAGTCTTCACTAGCAGGGCAGAACGTCTTCCAGACAGCTGGCCTGCAGAGCTGGCAGAAAGAGCCAGAGAGCTGCATAGTTTCCCACTGCTCCAAGAGGAAGTTAGAGATCTACTGAGCTGCTTGGACTCCCACAAGGCCATGGGGCCGGATGGGATCCAGCCTAGGGTGCTGAGATTGCTGACAGATGAGCTGTCCAAGCCACTTTCCATCATTTTTCAGCAATCCTGGCTCACTGGAGAGGTCCCAGAAGACTGGAAGCTGGCCAACGTGGTGCCCGTCCACAAGAAGGGCCGGTTGGATGAGCCAGGGAATTCTAGGCCTGTCAGCCTGACCTCAGTGCCAGGCAAGATTATGGAGCAGGTCATCTTGTGTGCGATCACACAACACTTACAGGATGGCCAGGGGCTCAGGCCTAGCCAGCATGGATTTAGGAGGGGCAGGTCCTGCCTGACCAACCTGATCTCCTTCTATGATCAGGTGACCCACCTGGTGGATGTGGGGAGGCCTGTGGATGTGGTCTACCTGGACCTCAGCAAGGCCTTTGACACAGTCCCCCACAGCAAACTGCTGGCCAAGCTGGCAGCCCATGGCTTGGACAGGAGCACACTGGGTTGGGTTAGGAACTGTCTGGAGGGCTGAGCCCAGAGAGTGATGGTGAATGGCGCCACATCCAGCTGGCGGCCTGTCACTAGTGGTGTGCCCCAGGGATCAGTACTGGGCCCCATGCTCTTCAACATCTTTATTGATGATCTGGAGGAGGGCATTGAGTCCATCATCAGTAAATTTGCAGATGACACCAAGCTGGGGGCAGCAGTTGATTTGCTGGAGGGCAGAGAGGCTTTGCAGAGGGACCTTGACAGGCTGGACAGATGGGCAGAATCCAATGGCATGAGATTGAACACATCCAAGTGCCGGGTTCTGCACATTGGCCACAACAACCCCAGGCAGTGCTACAGGCTGGGGTCAGAGTGGCTGGAGAGTGGCCAGGCAGAGAGGGACCTGGGGGTACTGGTTGATTGTAGGCTGAACATGAGCCTGCAGTGTGCCCAGGCAGCCAAGAAGGCCAATGGCATCCTGGCTTGCATCAGGAACAGTGTGGCCAGCAGGAGCAGGGAGGTCATTCTGCCCCTGTATACTGCACTGTTTCGGCCACACCTTGAGTCCTGTGTCCAGTTCTGGGCCCCTCAGTTTAGGAAGGATGTTGACTTGCTGGAACGTGTCCAGAGAAGAGCAACAAAGCTGGTGAGGGGTTTGGAACACAAGCCCTATGAGGAGAGGCTGAGGGAGCTGGGGTTGCTTAGCCTGGAGAAGAGGAGACTGAGGGGTGACCTTCTTGCTCTCTACAACTACCTGAAGGGAGGTTGTAGCCAGGCAGAGGTTGGCCTCTTCTCCCAGGCAGCCAGCACCAGAACAAGAGGACACAGTCTCAGGCTGCGCCAGGGCAGGTTTAGGCTGGATGTTAGGAAGAAGTTCTACACGGAGAGAGTGATTGGCCATTGGAATCGGCTACCCGTGGAGGTGGTGGAGTCACCTTCACAGGAGGTGTTCAGGAGAAGACTTGATGGGGTGCTTGGCTGTATGGTCTAGTTGTTTGGTGGGTTGGATTGGTTGATGGGTTGGACGCGATGATCTTGAAGGTCTCTTCCAACCTGGTGTATTGTATTGTATTGTATTGTATTGTATTGTATTGTATTGTATTGTATTGTATTGTATTAAAATGTTTTATATCACCAGACTTCCCTTCTCCTCCCTCTTCTCAGGTAGAAGATATTATAACTGTTAAAATTCCCATGAATAAGCTCAGGCATGCTTAGAGACAAGGCCATCGTTAAGGTTAAGAAGCCACTGCAGCACAAAGTGATTACCAGCTTGTGGTGGGTTAATGCCCATCCTGAAAAAAAAAGGGGGAAGGGCTTGTGAGTGCTGCCTTCAAGCTCCTCTGCCACGTGGTCAGGCCCGATCCCTCTCCCTGCTGCCTCTGTGCCTCTTCAGAGAGAGTCTGATTTTTTTATTCCTCTTTTTTTTTCCCTTCCCTTCCATCCATGCTTGTTCCTCGCCCTTGTGAACCGTATCTGTTATTTTATATATATATTTTATATAATTTATATATTGTTTAAAGAAAACTCTTCACCTCTCTACTTCCAAGCCAACTCCAAATTATTGCTTGGTGGATTTGCTTCTTCCCTTTTTTCCCCCTCTCTGTTGGGAGGGAGGAGGGGGAGTGGGGGAGAGATTCTCAGCCTTGCCCCAGTCTGAGCTCTTAACTCCCAGTTAAGGCTCAAACCACTACACAGCTTGATTTAAGCTCCAAAGGTTTTTTGTAGCTGGTGTCAGAGGAACAGTGTGGTTAGTATTCACATAAGGCTACTTTTGGCTTTCAGTCTGCTTGCCCAAGGACATATTTACATTTACTTAGCATGACCTTAAGTCTGGGTTAAGACTTAAACTCATGCTTCTGTCTTTTTTCAGCCACCAAAGAAAGTTAAGAAAGTTAAAACCTTTATAATGAATAACTGGACTCACAAGGGAAACATATCAGTTGAAACATAAGGACTGAATTAACCAATAAACTCTTCCAATTCATACTAAAGGAAGGCAGGAAAAGTTGACCTACATGTAAATAGGTCTTGTTATATGGATAAAATATTAAAGACCACAATATTTGTTATTAGAATTAGAATTAGGAAGGTTGCAAAAGACCTTTGAGATCATTGAGTCCAACCTATCATCCAACACTATCTAATCAACTAAATCATAGCACCAAGCACCCCATCCAGTGTGTCCTAAACACCTCCGGTGATGGTGACACCACCACCTCCCTGGGAAGCCTATTCCAATGGCCAGTTACTCTTTCTGTGAAGAACTTCTTCCTAACATCCAGCCTAAACCTCCTGTGGTGCAGCTTCAGACTGTGTCCTCTTGTTCTGTCACTGGTTGCCTTAAAGCCCAACATCCATCTGTCTATACCCTCCTTTCAGGTAGTTGCAGACAGCAATAAGCTCTCCTCTGAGGCACACTGTTCCTGATACAGGCCAGGATGCCATTGGCCTTCTTGGACACCTGGGCACACCACTGGCTCATATTCAGCATACTATCAACCAGTACCCCCAGGTCACTTTCTGCCTGGCCACTCTCCAGCCACAGCACTGTATGGGGTTGTTGTGGCCAATGTGCAGAAGCCGGCACTTAGATGTGTTAAATCTCATACCGTTGGGCTCTGCCAATCTGCCCAGTCTGTCAAGGTCCCTCTGCAGAGCTTTCCTACCATCTAACAGATCAACACCTTTCCCCAGCTTGGTGTCTGTGGTGGTGAAAGAAAGTTCTCCCTCCCACACAAAAGAAATCACAGCTAACTCAGCTGGAGAAGCAGAAATGAGATAAGCTATATTTACAAGCAGAATGAAATGCAGATGGATATGTACACAATATACAGTATTTACAATATATATAGAAGTATACAGCAAAGAATGTAATACAGAACAAAACTCCCTCCTCCAGCCAGGAGGGTCCCCTGCCTCTCTCTCCCCCTACCTCCCTTTTTTCCCATAAAGGGTTAGAGAGAGAGAAAAGGTAATTATTAAAGAGGAAATTCTGTTAGCTCAAAGCGTATGCGAGAATTATTCTTACCTGTTAGTTCAAGGTTAACTCCGTCCAGCAGCAGTTGCTCAGAGAGAGACAGAAACAGACAGGCAGACTGGAACAGACAGAACTGAAATGAAATTCAAACAGAACTAAAACTTAAAGTTACATTCTACCAATCTACCAATGAAATTCATTTAGACTTTATCTTTGTTTTTCAAAACATTCAGCCAGAGTGTTCCAATAACTGTCCCTTTCTTAAAGGCACAGCCTAAAATGGTCACTGTGTCATCTGTAAACTTACTGGTGATGGACTCAATACCCTCATCCAGATCACCTAAACAGATTTGTGCTCCTTTCAACTCTTCTAATCCCCTTTTTGCAACATCTTGGGGACAATCACAGCACACCTGCATTATGGCCAAGGGGTTCAGGCCTAGCCAACATGGATTTAGGAAGGGCAGGTCCTGCCTGACCAACCTGATCTCCTTCTATGATCAGGTGACCCGCCTGGTGGATGTGGGGAAAGCTGTGGTTGTAGTCTTCCTGGACTTCAGCAAGGCCTTTGATACCATCCCCACAGCAAACTCCTGGCCAAGCTGTCAGCCAGTGGCTTGGACAGGAACACTGTGTGCTGGGTTAGGAACTGGCTGGAGGCTGAGCACAGAGTGTGGTGGTGAATGGTGCCACTGCTAGCTGGCAGCCAGTCACTAGTGGTGTCCCCCAGGGATCAGTGTTGGGCCCCATCCTATTCAATATCTTTACTGATGATCTGGATGAAGGGATTGAGTCCTACATTAGTAAGTTTGCAGGTGACACCAAGCTGGAAGCAGATGTTGATTAGTTAGAGGGAAGGAGGGCGGTTCTTTGAAGGTTTATTAAATGTACTGAGAATCAGTGCACTTTGACAAGACTGAAGAGGAAATAAGAATTAGCACTTTGCAAAGTTTCCCTCCATTAAGCGCATGACCGTGCTGTCATGATTCTGCCATAGTCCAAACACCACCTATTTCAAATAGACTCCTTGGGAAATAATCTTTATCCTAGGCACAGCAAAACAGATCTCAGCATCATGTAATGGCTCAAGAATTTTCCTAGATTCTTGGGATGGTGTTACAGTTCACATTGATTTCTGTGTTGCAGTGGGTAGATACTAAAGCCTTATTTAGCTCATGTGCTATATAGATTATTTACCTTTTCTCAGGAATCAAGAAAGTTATCTGAAAGCATCTAGATCTAAAGATTTATTTTCTTCCTTAGTTTAAATAGTCATTGTAGTTATAAGGTTACTCCATAATACAATTTACTGAAGTTCATTGGTCAATTGGATTTATACTAATTACAATAACACAAAATTTAGAAAGGCAGTGCACTGAATAGTACTGCATCATTGTATCTTAATTGCAATCCCAATTCTGATTTTCTCCTGCAAGATGACTACTCATCATTTCCCCTTCCACTCCTGTCACAACTTTTTATATTGTGAAGAGCTCTTCCGAGCTTTGTTTATTGCACACTACTGCATAGACAGTATGTTCCAGAAAAGCCATCTTGGATGAGACACTTAAACCCTGCTGTAATAAAAAAAAAGAAAGATTATTTTTATATACTTACAAGCAGATAATTTTCTATTTGGACAAGCAGAAAATATTACCCATGATCCCAAATTTCTTTTTGACTTAAAAAACTTACTAGCAGAATGTTACCATCAAATGTATTCCCCCTCCCTTGCTCTGCTGCAGCAGATTTATTCTGATCACACATGCAGGTTGAGAAATACACAAAAAACAGCCCTTTCATTAAGATTAGAAAGCTGCAGCACTTAAATCATGCATTTATGCCATTTTTAACTGGTTTTAACTAGCACAAAATGGTTTATTGGAATTATGCAAGTATATATCATTTTAATTTGAATCATTGTGGAATCATAAAGGACTCCATTCTTTAATTTTGTGCCTTCAAGTCAGCCACTTTGATTAAAAAATAATAAAGCATGAGAGCTGGAGGGTCCTTGCAGGTTCTTTCAACTATCATGGATCCCTGATCTTTGGTACTAATTCTTCTCATTAATATTAATATATAGGGCTGATAGGCCATCTCAAAGCATAGTACAAAACCCATGCAATTAATTGCTTGTAGTGTTTTTATGCTTATTTTGCACAATAAAAAGCAATGCCTCAGGATTCTAAATATCAATTAATCAATAATATCAGATCCTCTGAAAATAAGCCCTTCAAGTCCTTTTTTCATAGAATCACAGAATCATCTAGGTCGGAACAGACCTTTAAGATCCTCAAGTCCAACCATAAACCTAACGCTACCAAAATCACGGAGCTTAAAAGCCGAAGCAAGAACAAGGAGCAAAGAGGAAAGAACAAAGAGCAAAGAGTGACTTGTTTACAAGTTAGGGAATATTTGTATGTTACTTAATTGGGACAATAGTCAACCTTGGTAATTGTGCCAGGTTACATCCATCCTTGATGGGGCAGCTGAAAGAACCCAGCCCCCAGGTGGATAAAAGAAACTTGATCCATGTGGGCAGAGAGAGACTTAGTTTTCCCCCTCCCAGGAGGAGGGGTCCCCTCAGTCAAAGGTGATCTATTCTACTCCCCCTTCCTGTCCAGCAAGCCTATATAAAGGGTGCACATTGCTTACTGCTCTCTTTTCCCTGCTTCACCTCCTCAGAGAGATCATCTGCTGCTGCTCTTCCTGCACTGACCGCATGGTCAGGGTCTACTTTCCAAACTGCATACACACTTTTCTAAAGAACTGAATCCACTTAGATCCAGGGAATACAAGGCCATCCAGGCTTGGTTTTGTATATTTTCCTATTTATCATTATCCCTTACCTTTGTGAACCCTCCCTGCTATTGCTATGTATATATTTTGTTTAAAATTTACCTCTTTTACTTCCAAACCTATTCCAGACTATTTAGTGAATTTACTTCTCTTTTCCCCTACCTGAATTGTTTGTTTTGTTTTACCTTACCAGGAAAGGGAGGGGGAAGAATCTCAATCTGTTACCATGTGAGCTTTTAAAATCCAGTTAGAGTTCCAACCAGCACAGTAATACCTTTAGCCTATGGCCAAAGAGCATGAGTGTTTCACAAACATCCCATAAGGAGTGTGTGTGTGTTTGTGTGTGATCTTGTTTACCCCAAAGAAGACAGGTTGGGTTGTTTACCCTGGCTGGCTGATGCCTGGCTTTTTGTTTACTCAGGTGTGGGCTGAGCACCCACTCCAGAAAGGAGGGGGAAGTGAGAATGTAAGAAAAACCTGTTGGGACAAGTTTTGGCAGTATTTGGGACATAATTCTGGGCGTAGGCTCCCTTCATGACACCAGGCAGGGTCTGTCTTTTACGTGTGACCACAACTGGTGAGTGAGCCCTCCCTGTCCTTCATCTCCTCGCAAGATTTTTGTTGAGTTGTGTTTTTTTGCTCTCAATCACACCAGAGACAGATAGGAGTGAGCAATCAGCTATGCAGCGTTTTGTTGTAAACTGGGTGAGTGCAAACCACAGCACTGGTCCGCTGTAAGACATGAATAGTATTCTCTGTGATCATGAGTCCATAGCACAAAGTGATAGTTGCATTAAGAATTGTATCCAGTTTCCTGAACAATATAGGCATTTAATGTCATTTTAGACTCCCCAAATTTCCATGATGTAAAAGGTACCCTGGAGCCTTTCAAATAACATTACTAACTTATATTTAGGAGTCTGAAATCTAATCTGTGCAGTCATCTATAAAAAAGTATTTGCTTTAAGTTCTTCACATTTTATATCATGGATATACAGATGCAAAAAGAAATTCTAGAGAAGCAGACATTCAATCATATTTTATATAATGATTTTCATAGTTGTCAAATTGTAATATGCATAATAATTTACCTGGAAAAAGATCATAGTCCAAAGGACATTAGATTATAAATAAGAGATGAAGTTTTTCTAGTTTACCAGATAGATTTCTATTATCTGGAACAGCATACATTTGATACAGATACATGTAGCAATGCCAGCAACGAGCAGTGAGCAATCTGGCAATGTAGGCTTAGAGCCTGACATGGTGGTAGGCTATTCTCAGCATAAGTGCAAAAATGGCTAGCAGTGTAGCAAAACAGTGCTGTGCTGTGCCTGCAGCATGTAATTAAAGCAGGACACTGGTAGCTATAAACACAGAAAGTTATCTGGGAATAACAGGACACACACCTGAATCAACAACCTCGCATGGTATTAGTAGTTTGACCAATAATCTGTAACAGTGTGATGTGTGGTCACTCGTGGGGAACCAATGAAGCTATGCCAACGATGCTCCCCCAGTTTATATAAGTTGTAGAAGTTCCCTTAATATGCACTTTTTCTCCTTCACTACACTTTACTTTGTTGTGCTATACTCACCATGCCTGCACTATAGCTGTACGATACTGGAACAATAAAGGAACAATACTAGATCATCTTGGTCGTCTCTATTGACTTCAGTCTCCGTCACTGATCGATAGACATGGAGGAATATTCCAGAAACTGATGCTGTTAGTCATTACCTATGATTACATGAAAACTGTTTTTGTTCTTTTTGCCACTGCATATGATTTGAATAATTTTTCTTTTCCATTTGTTAGCCCTTTTTCTTTCCTTTTTTTTGTTCTAATTGTGCCTTCTCTGATTTCTGTTTTGAATTCAGAATCCACAAATTTCTATTTCATCTTACCAATTGGATCAGAAAATCTGATATAGAAAATTAGTTTAAAAATAAGTTTTTTTGTCCTTATGCACAGCAAAAGCTGTCAGAAGTTTTTGGATTTTAGTTTGGTTTGGTATTTTTTGTTTGTTTGTTTTCTCAGTGATGCATTCTTCAGCATACTCTAGGATTTCTGTACTTGATGTACCTGACAATGCTTGAAGGAGTCATATTTTACCCTTCAAACATTGCATCACACAAAAGACCTTAAAATGTAAGTACAGGGAGATTATAGCCCCAAATGAGTTTTTGCTTAACACTGTTTTTATATAAATATTCCCCATTTTCAGCAGGATTAAAATTAACATGCTGTTTGGTTTTAAATTTTAAAAAAATAAAAGAAAAAGCATTTCACTGGGTTAAATACTGGATGGCTATGCCCAAAGAGTAGTAGTTAATGGAGGTAAATCCTGTTGGTGGCCTGTCACAAGTGGTGTTCCCCAGGGCTCAGTATTTGGGCCAGTTAAACATCTTTATCAATTCTTTGGATAAGGGTATTTGGTGCACTGTCAGTAAATCTGAAGATGACACCAAACTGGTTGTGAGTGTTGATCTGTTTGAGGATAGGCAAGCTCTGCAGGTTTATCTGGACAGGCCGGATTGATGAGCTGAGGCCATTTGTACAAGATTCATCAAGACCAAATGCTGGGTCCTGCACTTGGGTCACAAGAGCTCCATGTAACGATACAGGCTTGGAGTGGGGTGGCTGGAAAGTTGCCTAGCAGAAACAGACCTGGGGATGCTGGTCAACAGCCCATTAGAACATGAGGCAGCAGTGTGTGTGCCAGTTTAGCCTGGGTGTCTCCTGTTGCTGCCACAAACATCTACGGTGTCCCAAGTGTCCAGCCCACTAGGTGGACACAGGAAATGGCATATTTCATACCCATAATATCCTGTGCCCTATAAATCCATCTGCAAAGTCATTTTCTTTCTCTTTCTTCCCTCTCTGCTCTTGTGGGAGATGCTCCCTATTGGGTAATGCTAAAGGAGGTATCTCAAGGCCATTTAGGCCTGGCTAGGCCTAAAGCCAAGAGGAGAAAGGGGAAGGGGCATCCTCAGGCTTGGCCAGCCTGAGACTAGCCTAGCAGTGGGTGGGGAACAAAGAGCCCTGGGGGTTTTGGGTATACCCTCAGGTGGGGAGATGGGAACTGTTGAGGATCTTAGGGTATGCTGGAAGGGACTCTATATGCTTTGGGATTCTTTTGTCACTGTGCTTGTAGATTCTGTAAAACACCAACTGCTTTTCCATTTAAACTTTCCATCACTTTTGCAAACCACTTGTGTATCATTCTTTTGCCCCTCTCAGGGGCAAGAAAGGATCTGCCTGGCCTCACACCAGGTGGTCAAAAAAACATCCTGGCTTGTATCAGGAGCAGTGTGGCCAGCAGAAGCAGGGGAGAGATTGTTCCCCTGTACTCAGCACCAGTGAGCCACACCTCAAATACCATGTTGAGTTTTAGGCCCCTCACTACAAGAATGTCATAAAGGTGTTGGAGCATGTCCACAGAAGGGTCTGGAGAGCAAGTCTTATGAGGAGCAGCTGAGGAAATTTTGGCAGGCTAGTCTGGAGGAGGCAGAGGTATTTGACAAGTTCCTGAAAGAGATTGTAGCAAGCTGGGAGGCTGCTGTAATGAGGTGGGTGTTGGTCTGTTCTCTCTAGTGTCAAGTGATAGGGCAAATGGAAGCGACCTCAGGTTGCACTAGGGGAGACTTTGATTGGATATAAGGAAAAAGTTCTTTACTGAAAGGATTGTAAAGCATTGCAATCATAGAATCATAGAATCAGTCAGGGTTGGAAGGGACCACGAGGATCATCTAGTTCCAACCCCTGCCATGGGCAGGGACACCCCACACTAGATCAGGCTGGCCAGAGCCTCATCCAGCCTGGTCTTAAACGCCTCCAGGGACGGGGCCTCAACCACCTCCCTGGATAACCCATTCCAGGCCTTCACCACTCTCATGCTGAAGAACTTCCTCCTCACATCCAGCCTGAATCTCCCCACCACCAGCTTCATGCCATTCCCCCTAGTCCTATCACTCCCTGATAGCCTGAGAAGTCCCTCCCCAGCCTTTCTGAAGGCCCCTTTCAGATACTGGAAGGCCACAATGAGGTCACCTGGGAGCCTTCTCTTCTCCAGACTGAACAGCCCCAACTCCTTCAGTCTGTCCTCATAGGAGAGGTGCTCCAGCCCTCTGATCATCCTCATGGCCCTTCTCTAGACACATTCCAGCACGTCCACATCCCTCCTGTAATAGGGGCTCCAGAACTGGACGCAGTACTCCAGGTGGGGTCTCACCAGAGCTGAGTAGAGGGGGAGAAGCACCTCCCTTGACCTGCTGGTCACACTTCTCCTGATGCAGCCCAGGATCTGATTGGCTTTGCAGGCTGCAAGTGCACATTGAGAGCTCATGTTGAGCTTCTCGTCCACCAGCACTCCCAAGTCTCTCTCCTCAGGGCTGCTCTCCAGCCAGTCACTGCCCAGCCAGTATTTGTGCATGGGATTGCCTCGACCCAGATGCAGGACCCTGCACTTGGTCTTGTTGAAGCTCATGAGGTTGGCTTGTGCCCACCTCTCCAGCCTGTCCAGGTCCCTCTGGATGGCATCCATTCCCTCCAGCATGTCTGCTGCACCACACAGCTTGGGGTCATCAGCAAACTTGCTGAGGGTGCACTCAATGCCACTGTCCATGGCACCAATGGAGACGTTAAACAAGACTGGTCCCAGGACTGATCCCTGAGGGACTCTGCTTGTCACTGGCCTCCACTGGGACATGGACCCATTGATAGCCACTCTTTGGGTGCAGCCATCAAGCCAGTTTTTTATCCATGTAGTGGTCCATCCATCAAACCCATGTGTCACCAGCTTGGAGACCAGCAGGTGGTGTGGGACAGTGTCGAAGGCTTTGCTCAAGTCCAGGTAAATGACATCAGTTGCTCGCCCCTCATCTATTAATGCTATCACGTGTTTACAGAAGGCCACCAGGTTTGTCAGGCAGGATTTGCCCTTGGCAAAGCCATGCTGACTGTTCCAAATCACCTCTTCACTGTTCTTCTGAGTCAGTAGTGCCTCCAGGAGGATCTGCTGCATGATCTTTCCGGGCACAGAGGTGAGACTGACTGGCCTGTAGTTCCCTGCTTCCTCCTTCTTACCCTTTTTGAAACTGGGAGCAATGTTTCCCCTTTTCCAGTCTGTGGGGACTTCTCCAGGCTGCCATGACTTTTGGAATAGAATAGAGAGGGGCTTGGCAACCTCATCTGCCAGGTCTCTCAGCACCCATGGTGTATCCCATGGGGTTGCATGGACTTGAACACTTTCACGTTCTTCAGGTGATCACGAACCTGAGCTTCACTTATGATGGGCAGTTCTTCCTCCCCAACCCTGGCGTCATCTTCCATGACACGAGCAGTGTGGCTGGAGGCCCTTGCAGTGAAGACTGAGGTAAAGAAGTGATTGAGTACCTCAGCCTTTTCCACATCACTTGTGACTAATGCACCACTTTCCTTTCTGAGGGGGCCCACACCTTCCCTAGTCTTCTTCTTGCCATTAACATACCTACAGAAATTCTTAGTGTTCCCTTTAACCTCCCGGCTAGATTCAATTCGAACTCAGCTTTGGCTTTCCTAACCAGGCCTCTTGCTGCTCGGGCAGCGTCCTTATATACCCCCTTGTTCTAGCTGTCCTTCCCTCCACTTCCTGTACAGTTTCTTTTTAAGAAATAGTGTGTCCAGTAGCTCCTTCTTCATCCAGGCAGGCCTCCTAGCATTCCTTCCTGCTTTTCTCCTTGTAGGTATACATAGCTCGTGGACACAGAGGAGGTGGTCCTTGAATACTGAC
The DNA here is from genome assembly GCA_033816785.1 of Picus viridis. NCBI lineage: Eukaryota > Metazoa > Chordata > Aves > Piciformes > Picidae > Picus > Picus viridis. The sequence goes on along the minus strand of CM066606.1, from coordinate 94,257,785 downwards.
CAGCTGTACTGGTTCCCTCTTCCCTCCAGGGCTTCGTCCCATGACACTTTGGCTAGCAGATTCCTGAAGCAATCGAAATCTGCACGCCTAAAGTCTAGTCTCCTAAGCTTAGAATAGGTACTCCTGATTGCCCTGAGGAGATTAAATTCAACTGCTTCATGGTCACTGCAGCCAAGGCCGCCTCTGAGCCTCACATTGGTTACCAGCCCTTCCCTGTTGGTGAGAACAAGGTCCAGCGCAGCACCTTTTCTTGTTGGTTCCTCGACCATTTGGAGGAGAAAGTTGACTTCAATGCAGTCCAGGATCTTCCTGGATTGCTGATGCCTTGCTGTGTTGTCCCTCCAGCAGATGTCAGGGTGGTTGAAATCGCCCATGAGGACCAGGGCTTGTGACCTGGAAGCCGCTTGTATTTGCCTGTGGAGGGCCTCATCTGCTTGGTTCTGCTGGTCAGGTGGCCTGTAGGAGACCCCCACAGTAATATCTCCTTCCCTTGTCTTGTCTTTGATTCTAACCCATACACTTTCAACTAACTCATCATGCCTCCCCAGGTGGAGTTCTGCTGATTCCAGCTGGTTATTGACATAGAGGGCAACACCTCCTCCTCTCCTTCCCTGCCTATCCTTCCTAAAGAGCTTATACCCGTCTATCCCTACATTCCAGTCATGGGAATCATACCACCAAGTTTCAGTAATAGCCACAATGTCATGGCATCCCAGCATCACGGTGGCCCTTAATTCATCTTGTTTGTTGCCCAAGCTGCGTGCATTTGCATAGAAGCACTTCAGCTGGGCTGGCCGTGTGGTCCTCTTGTGCCAACTCCCCTTGGTTTCCACAGGGTGTCCTGCTGCATCATTCATGGCTTGCCTCAGGGCAGCAAGTTGAGAGCCCTTACCAGTTCTCCATCCCTCTGCCTCAGGTGAGCTGCCCCTCTTTGTCACAGGCCAGCAGGATACTATTAACCCCTTCCCCCTTCAAGTCAAGTTTAAAGCCCTGTCAATGAGCCCTGCCAATTCCTGCCCCAGGATCCCTTTCCCCCTCTCGGACAAGTGTGTCCCATAAGTTGTTTTCAGCTCTGCTGCCTTGAAAACCAAACCGTGATTGTAGAACCCAAATCCCTGTTGATGGCACCAGTCCCTGAGCCATGAATTGACCTGTTGGCTCTTCCTCAATATTCCCTCAGCCATCACTGACGTTAGAGGGATAGCAGAGAACATAACTTGAGCTCCTGATCCCTTTAGCAGATGCCCTAAGGTTCTGAAATCTCTTTTAATTGATTGTGAGCCTTGCATTTTTGCATTGTCACTACCCACTTGAAAGACCATCAGTGGGTAGTAGTCTGAAGGGCTCACAAGTTTGGGAATTTTGCCTACTATGTCCATTACTTGGGCACCAGGGAGGCAGCAGATCTCCATGTGAAATGGGTCTGGTCTGCATATTGGGCCTTCTTCTCCATTCTGTAGGGAATATCCTACAATGATGACCCTATGAGGTTTCTTTTCTGGACTAGTTTTGATAGCTGGCCTGAGGCAACCTGTCATTGGTGCAGCTTCTGTCTTCCTTGAGTCCTCGTCCTCACCTATGACCTGCTCCTCCTGCAGAGCCTCATACCTATTCTGTAATTGCACTGTAGTCAGTGTGCTGCTCAAAGTAGCCCGCTTGCTCTGTCTGCACTTCTTCTGTCGGGCAGAGACATGCTCCCATTGGTACTGCTCACGTGGGTTACTGCAGGGAGGCTGAGAAGCTAGCTGATGGGAAGGTATCAAACTCCCTGCTCCACTAAAAGTTACCCCCTGTTCTGGTTTGATAGAAGTTAGATTTTGGGAATAGTCAGTGTTCCTTTCGCTGTGTCTTATAGCTCTTAGCCTTTCTACCTCTTCTTTTAGTTCGGCCACCATGCTCATCAGATCGCTGATCTGCTCACAGCTCACACAGGAGTTGTTCCTTCCATCCTCCATATCAAGTGCCAGGTCTCAGCACTCACTGCAGCCACCTACCTGAACACCTGCATGCTTGTGAGTGGCCTCTGTTTGGGTGCCAACTGTTCTTCTACTAGCCTTACTTCTAGTAGTAACCATGTTGCAGTAACCACCCTCTGAATCACCCTCTCCAGCCGGCTTTTTTTTTTTTTTTTTTTTTTTTTTTTTTTTTTTTTTTTTTTTTTTTCCCTGTCAGTGAAAAAGCTGAGCCGAGTTCCTCACCGCTGCCTGCTCTCTCAGCCACACACTGGGGTCTGTTTGGTTTGCCGCGGTTTCCACGGCAACCCCTCCCCTTGCTACATCACTGGCCTCAGGCAAGTAGGCAACCTAAGCCTGCTGCCCCTCCTCCCCTCTCCAGGAGGTCCCAAGCCCCCAGCCCCTTACCTCCCGAAAAGCAAGGAAAACAAAGCCAAAAGCAAGCTCTCAGAGACGAGTTCCTTGCCACTGCCTGCTTTCTCAGCCACGCGCTGACAATAGACTGTCAAGGCTGGTTATGTAGTTTAAAATATAGTGGAGTTTAAAATATAATTTGGTGGTCAAAGACTAAGTCCCTAAAATGACTTTTTTTCTTCTTTTTTTGCTTTTTCATTGTTGATTAGGTGTTGCATGATGGTGTAGAAACTGGATTAGGAAGGAGGGAGAGTTGTTCTAGTTTCAGATTGCAACAGTATTGGGCCTAAAACAAAGGATTGTTCTGCTATATACGGTTTGCAATAATTCGTTAAATCCTGCATCTCTCCCTATGGGCTTCTTACAACTGGGTAAAATATTTTTAGCAATAAAAAAAAAAGTACATTTTTATGCACATCTCTACCTATATTGTTCTATCAACAAATATGAATTTATAAGGTCAAGTCTCATCCTTCAAATAGTCTTCATATATACATGCACACGAAAGAAAATGGTTTTAGGAAATGTCAGAATGCTTTATATCAACATTTTCAGAATGCACTAGAATGTTTCATTTCAAAATGTCATTTTCATTTTGAAATTGATCTTTTTAAAGGGTAAGAAAAGAATAGGAGGAAAAAAAGGCTTAAATAACTTGAAAATGAAACATAACATTTTCCAAGTTGAATGAAACTTCCTGGTGTACAACCCAAGCCCATTGATTTATTTCTTTTTTCTTTGCTATTGAACTTCATAGTCTAGTATTCTCACAGGGTGAGTTTTTTACTTAAATTCTAAACCAGTAGTCAACTAAAAGCACACTTTCTGTTTTCTTTGTGCCTCCACACCAGAGGTATTATCAGATGCAAGTTGCATATCTGAATGATGCAGACATGGCTACATGTCCAGACATGGAATAAGACTGGAGCAGGGGAAACTGTCCACTAGTCAGTGAAGACTGGGTTAGGGATAATTTGCACAAATTGAATATACACAAGTCCATTTGCCCTGATGAGATGCACCCAAGAGTGTTAAGAGAACTGCCTGATGTTTTCCCTCTACCACTCTCCAACCTTTTTGTAAAATCCTGTCAAACAGGAGAGGTGCCTGGAGACCAGAGGAAAGCCAATGTCCAATCTTCAGAAGGGACAAGAAAGAGGTTCCAGGAAACTATACACCCAGTGAGCCTCACCTCCATCCCTTGAAAAATGATGGAGCAGCTCATTCTGGAGGTCATCTCTAGGCACTTGGAGGAGAAGTTGATCAGGAGTAGTCAGCATGGATTTACCCAGGGGAAATCATGATTGACTAATCTGATAGCCTTCTATGATGTTATAACTGAAGTAGATTCAGGGAGACCAGTGGATGTAATCTTCCTTGACCTTAGTAAGGCTTTTGACACTGTCTCCCCTACCATCCTTGTGAGTAATCTCAGGAAGTGTGGGATAGAAGAACAGACAATGAGATGGAGTAGGAACTGGTTACAAAATAGAGTCCAAAGAGTGGTGGGCACTGGTGCTAAGTCCAGCTGGAGAGCTGTAACTAGTGGAGTCCCCCAAGTATCAGTGCTAGGTCCAAGTCCTGTTTAACATCTTCATCAGTGACATTGATGAGGGGACAGAGTTTCTGCTCAGCAAGTTTGCTAATGATACCAAACTGGGAAGGCCTGGCTGAGACACTTGAAGTCTGTGTGGCAATTCAGTGAGACTTGGACAGACTGGAGAGCTGGGCAGAGAGGAGCCTAAGGAGCTTCAACAGGGGTAAGTGCAGAGTCCTGCATCTGGGAAGGAATAATAAACTGCATCAGTACAGATTGGGAGACCATCTGCTAAAGAGCATCCCCGTGGAGGTGTGGTGGATAACAAGTTATCCATGGGCCAGCAATATACCCCTGTGGCCAAGAACGCCAATGGGATCCTGGGGTGCATTAAGAGGAGTGTGTTCAGCAGATCGAGGGAAGTTCTCCTCCCCCTCTACTCTGCCCTAGTGAGACATCACCTGGAATATTGCATTCAGTTTTGCGATCCCCAGTTCACAAGGGACAGGGATCTGCTGGAGAAAGTCCAATGGAGGACTACAAGGATGATGTGCCCTATGAGTAGAGGCTGAGTGCCCTGGGTATTTTTATTTTGCAGAAGAGACAACTGAGAGGGTATTTAATAAATGTTTATAAACTTCTGAGGGCTGGGTGTCAAGAGGGAGGGGACAGACTCTTCTCAGTTGCACCCTGTGATAGGACAAATGGTAATGGATATCACCTACAGCACAGGAAGTTCCACCTCAACATGAGGAGGAACTTCTTTACTGTGGGGGTCAGGGAGCCCTGGAACAGGCTTCCCAGAGAGGTTATGGAGTCTCCTTCACTGGAGACTTTCAAGACCCATCTGGATACATTTCTGTGTGACCTGCACTAGATTCTATGCTCTTGCTCTGGCAGTGGGGTTTGGACTCAGTGATCTCCAGAGATCCCTTCCAACCCCTAATATCGTTTGATCCTGTCATGGCTACATGGCTGTGTAGTTTCTGCTCCTGCTTTGTTTAGAGGGAAGAAAGGTCTGTATCAATGGAAAGAGTGCATTTTTTCCCTTGGTAAAGAGAATTCACAGCAATGCAGAAGAGTCCAAATATTCAAATGCATGGAGTTATACTGAGTTTCTTCTGATTTTTTGTCCTTGAGATACAGAATATGTGGCTTCCACTTGAATCATGAGGGGATCATAGTATCATAGTATCATATCAGATAGCTTCATCCCAAACATCCTTTCTTTATCAGCAGATTGACAACAAACAAGATCTAGCTACACAATAATAACTAATTCTAATTCACTGTGCATTCTGACAAGGTCCTAAATATAAAATTATTCTTCTTGTAATTCTTAATATTTTTTTTTTACAAAACTAACATAAAGTTTGATATAAAAAAAAGGGGCGATGATATATATATATAGGCATATTAACCTCACATCAGTTCTAAAGAAACAACAAACCATTAGCTTAAAACTTAACTGTAAGCTTCTTACCTTGAGAATTTCCTTAGGTTTTAGAAATCTTGGGCTGAAATGTAACATCTGAGACAAGTTCTGATTCAGACCACTGTCAGTTGGTGCAGCTGATTTTAATAGCCTTGAGAAAGCCAAACGAAATAATTCCTTTTTCTCTCTCACACTCACTCAAAAACTCTTTTCTCTGATGTCATTAGCCTAACTGGTTATTTTAAATAAATTCTAAGAATATATTTTTGAAATTGAAATTAAAAAAATGTTAATAACAAAAATTAGTGCAGTTTCATGCAAAGTGGATCCATATACTAATTTCCTATCTTTGATTAAATAGAGGCCTAGTTGTTCATGTTTGGGAAGGGTGTTTGAGAGCACAAACTTTTAGTATCCTCTGATAGTCTAGCAAAAAAAAATCCAAAACCCACCAAGAAAATAAACAACTAAAGTAGATCAAATTACCTGAATATACCTGTGCTACAGCAGATTTTTTGTCTCCTAAATACCTTTATAGGCTTTCTTTTCATATGCTTAGGATAAATATAAAGAAGGAAAGGAGAGCTGGTGTGGTAAGATTTGTTGTGCCCATGGATGAAAATGCCAATCTAAACAGTTTGTTGTCACCCAAGAGCAGCTCTTGGCCTGTCGTCTCTTTTCCCCTTGCTCATTATGGCTGCAGTCAATAATTGTAAAGGTCTCATCCAATCTTTAATTCTATTATTCTATTAATTTATTTTTAGTCCAACTTCTTTCTTCTTCTGACTCCTTCATTTATTGTGTACTCCTTGCACAGATTCAATCATTCATTTGATCACTCTCTGGGCTGGTTCAGTTTAGTTACATTATAGTAAAAATATTCAGTTTGTTGTCAAATGTTTCAAATTAGTCTGAGTAGTAGACAAAGAAAATGGGAGGGAGGAAATCATCTCCTTTTCAGCAGTAGTAAGTAATTTAATTAGGTTTATGTCATTACACAGAACTTTGACCTCATACCTTTTTTCCCTTTGTTTAAATTCAGTAGAATAATTTGACTTTCAAAATAGTGAAATTATTTACTTGAGATAAAATCAATGTCTGTAATACATGTCCAAGCCTTTCACTAAATCACTGGGGGGTGGGAGCAGAGGGGGAAGTTATTTAATCTTCAAAAATCTCATAGGAGGAGACTTCAGAGAGCTCAGGTAAGTTTCATTCTCTTGTGAAATTACATGAAGTTAGAACATCATTGTGTTAATATTGGTATGAACAAGTCCTTTCCTCAGAAGACTTGCAATTCAAAGAGATAGGGACACAAGAATAAGGAAAAGGACATTTTTGTGAGGAATTCTTGAAGAAAAGAATGATTACACAGTTCACCTGCTGTGACCCAAGTGCTCAGACTTGTGATATATGAGAAGATTACATACGATTATGCAATAACCTGCCCCATACCATCTGAAGGACTTACCCTACCATTAGCCATAAGGGCAAACAACGTGGTGTAGCCATCATTCCCTGTCCAATGTATTACTAGAAAATGAACTTTTTGTGATTTTAGCTGATATTTAGAGTTGTGATTTATGACATTAAATATTTGAAAACACATATTCTTCCACCCCTACCACAAACATGGTACACACACCTACAGTTAGGAAAGTCTCTTTAGATCCTCCCAGGAAATCCCTATATGCAGTTAAGGCAAAGTTCACCAAAAATTATAGCATAGTGATGAGTAAAGAAAACTCTCTGAAGTCCCCAGGCAGAACTCGAGAGAGAAAAAGGCTTTCCTTGCCATTGGCAGATATGACCATATTGTTTTAGAGACTGGAACAAAAATAGAAATGGTAAGATTTAGACTGGATGTTAGGAAGCCAGAACAAGAGGACACAGTCTCAGGCTGCGCCAGGGCAGGTTTAGGCTGGATGTTAGGAAAAAGTTCTACACGGAGAGAGTGACTGTCCATTGGAATTGGCTACCCGTGGAGGTGGTGGAGTCACCTTCATTAGAGGTGTTCAGGAGAAGACTTGACGGGGAGCTTGGCTGCATGGTTTAGTTGTTGGGTGGGTTGGATAGGTTGATGGGTTGGATGCGATGATCTTGAAGGTCTCTTCCAACCTGGTGTATTGTATTGTATTGTATTGTATTGTATTGTATTGTATTGTATTGTATTGAAGAAATTGTTCACCATGAGGGTGGTTAGGCACTGGAACAGGTTGCCCAGGGAAGTGGTGGAAGCCCCATCCCTGGAGGCTTTGAAGGCCAGGGTGGATGTAGTTCTAAGCAACCTGATCTAGTTTGAGGTATCCCTGCCCATGGCAGGGGGTTGGAACTAGATGATCCTTGAGGTCCCTTAGAACCCTAACAATTCTATTATTCTAGGATTCTATGATTCTATGATTATCCTGAAAGTTATTAGATGTACAAAGATCAGCAAAATTAGCAATAAAAGGCAATGATAACTACTGAAGATGTAACTCCTAGTCTATCATCAAGCAATCTGGACAGTGTTTTGAGACAGAAATCACATCCTATCTGTAATTTCAATCATACTTCTCCCTTTTCAAAATAGTTACTTAAATACAAATTAATTGTTAAACTTATATTTCCTGGGCATTAATCTGTATGTATACATATTTGTCAACATTAGCACAGAAACAGTTGGAAATTTTGAACAACTGTTCTACTTGCAGCTAACATCACTCACACTAATTCTGGTTATCCCATTTGTTCTACACCTATGAGCTGATAGGAAAGGGTGTGGAATCTCTCAGTGGCCAGTGCTGATGGTCATGGTGTATGAAGAAGGTGCAAATCATCCAAAAGCTGTCTGATTCCTGGTGCATGCTTCAAACAGCTGTAAGTAGTCTCAAACTGAATACAGTAGCTGTAGTGAGAAGGCTAATAGCATATGCATAAACAAGTGGGTGTGAAAACACTGGCTGTCAACATGCAGTGTGTGTTCTCAGTATTCCAGCTGAGTAAGTGTAAAAATCATCCTCTTGACACAAAACTGTGAATTTCAGAGAGACAAGGCTGATGAAAACCAAAGATCTGTATTTGTTTCATTTGTTTAGATAAAGGGACATGTGTTTTTCCCATTTTACTGTGTTGTTTATCATAAAATGAATTTTGTCCATTTAAGACAAACAAAGCAAGGTAGCAAGCAGCATAAAATAACAGGACAACTAGGATGATCCATCAGTTTTACTTGGATATTTAACAGCAATTAAATTGGTTGCACTAGCCACAATGGTATCCTAGGATGACACCATCTCAGTAGAACTGAGAATCAGAACAAACTTTGAACTAGCTCCTTGAGGACATAGATATAACTTTGTCTCTGGTAATACTCACCAGAGCTTCAATGCTTTCACCAAGCTACACAGAGGTCACAGCCCAGACTTCTATACTGCTCTTTATTGCATGTGCCTGTTAAGACTACCACTAAAAATCAAAAGAAAAACGGAGCCATTCTTTTGCTGGAGAGTGTAAAATCTATCCACTGAAAAAGGACACTTGAAAATCCTGCTCCTGGGCACTTGAAGGCATTTCACATTTCAGCCATTCACAATTTATATTTATTTGAAAACCTGTGTTGCTCGGCAGTTTTTTCTAATAGCAATATAATGGCATTACAGCTGGGATTTAATGGTACAGTATTACACTTCAGGGCAACCATAGCACAAGTGTATCAATTCTGGGATGAGTCAATGATGAAAGAGAAATATTGAGGTCATATTTTTCCCTTTTCTGTACATCAGTAGGACAGAAGTACAGAACTTTTGGCAGAAATGTGAAAGATTATTATTATTTCTATTATGTATTTTTATTCCAGAAAATTTTCTGTGTCTCTTACTTGAAGCTTTGCAGTACTGCCTTGATACATTCTCTTGACAGAATCTTTCATAGTGATAAGGGTAAACAACAAAGCAATAAATTGCATGATCAGCTACCTCATTTGCCTTTCCTTTTAATATAACTTTTCAATATGCCTTGAAGTATGTCTTCTATTGTAGGTACAAGTGAGTATATATATGCTTGATACAACATATTGTGAAAAGCAGTAAGACTTCTGTTGGGTTTTAATCCAGAAATTTAGCAAATGTCATCTCTTTTGATATTAAATCTTGGGTTTCCACCTGATAGGTATGTATGTCAAACCAGACATACTCCATATTTTGCTGTAGGGGTTTGTGGTGGAGTAGGAAGGTTCCCCCACACACAAAAGAACTCCACAGCTAACTCAGCCGGAGAAGCAGATGAAAGCTATATTTTACAAGCAGATATGGAATGCAATGAATATGTACAAAAACATACAATATTTACAATATATACAGAAATACACAGGAAACCTTTCCCCAGCCCCCTGCGGCCAGGGGGTTCGGCCTTTCCCTCCCTTCTCCCTCCCTTCTCCCTCCCTACCCCCCTTTTTCCCAAAAAGGGTTAGAGAGAGAGAGAAAGGAAGGTAATTAAAAGGGTGAAAACTCATTAAAGCTCAAAGCGGATGCAAAAGTTAGTTTTCTCTTATCTGGTTAGCAAGAATCGTAGAGAGAAACGAGCCAGCTCACAGTACAGGGGAAAGAAGAAGATGACTGACTGCCCCCCCCCCCGACTGAAAGACTAAACAAGAACCTACAGCCGGGTTCCACCAATAAAATTGGATTAGCATATCTCTTGTTTTCATTTATATACCAAAATATTCGGCCAGAGTGTTCAGAAAGTGTCCCTTTCTTAAAGGCACAGCCTGAACCGGTCACAATCCACCCCTGCTAAACAATTTTATTGGCTGTTCGTACTGTCCATCCAATCTAAAACAATATCTACAGTTTGTAAGTAAAGTTCATAGTCCATTCCGGCTATCCTCAGGTGTAGATGATTGAAAAGTCCAAGAAACAAGAAAAATGGAAAACAATTTGTCTCTTCGCAGACGAAGTGAAGAAAAGGGAAAACAGGGAAAACAGGGAAACAGGGACTCTCAGTTGACTCAGGGCTCTCAGGGTTCTCAGGGTTCGTGCACTGTAGATTCCTCAGGGATTCTTCCTTTGGGCGCGATGTAGCTGTACAACACTCTGAGATTAAACTCTTTCAGCTAAAGTTAAGTTTCTTTGTGGAATACACTGAATTTCACCATTCTCTTGCATTACCCAATAAGTGTGACCCGGACCTTCAGCTGAAACCACCCCTCGGACAGGTTTAGCCTCTCCTGAGGGAGAAAATATCCAAACAGTTTTACCCAACAGATTCTTTTCTCTAACAACAGGAACTCTATCACCTTCTACTTTCTGTAGCAGATCTGAATGTGCAGGTCCAGCTCGGTTCACTGAACCTCTACTATTTACCAGCCAGGTTGCTTGTGCTAAATGCTTTTCCCAGTTTTTCAAAGATCCACCCCCCATGGCTTTAAGAGTGGTCTTCAACAAACCGTTGTAGCGTTCAATCTTCCCTGCAGCTAGTGCATAGTAGAGGATGTAGAATATCCACTCAATGCCGTGCTCTTTGGCCCAGCTCTTTACAAGGTTGTTTTTGAAATGAGTTCCGTTGTCTGACTCAATCCTCTCTGGAGTTCCATGTCTCCACAGGATTTGTCTCTCCAGACCAAGAATGGTGTTGCGTGCAGTTGCATGTGGTACTGGATAAGTCTCCAACCATCCAGTGTTTGCCTCTACCATAGTAAGCACATACTGCTTAGCAGAACGAGAACGTGGTAGAGTGATGCAGTCAACTTGCCAAGCTTCACCATACTTGTACTTGGACCATCTGTCACCATACCATAAGGGCTTAAGTTGCTTTGCCCGCTTAATAGCAGTACAAATGTCACAGTCATGGATGACTTGTGTGCATCCATGACTTCCAGCATCCATGGAAATGTCTATGGATCTGTCACGTGCCCACTGGTAGGTTGCATCTCTGCCTTGATGTCCTGACGAATCGTGAGCCCACCGAGCTAAGAATATCTCACCTCGGTGTTTCCAGTCGAGATCAAGATCAGAGTCCATGTCTACTTGAGAAACTCTTGCAGCTAGATCTGCCTGATGGTTGTGTTGCTGTTCCTCAGTAGCTTTGCTCTTAGGAATGTGAGCATCAATGTGTCTCACCTTCACCGGAATTCTCTCGATTCGATCAGCAATGTCTTGCCACAGGTCAGCTGCCCAAATAGGCTTTCCTTTCCTCTGCCAACCACTCTTTTTCCAGTTCTTTAGCCAACCCCACAGAGCATTGGCTACCATCCATGAGTTGGTGTAGAGATAAAGCTTTGGCCATCTCTCACGTTCAGCTACGTCGAGAGCTAGTGTGAGAGACTAAAGCTTGTGTCTCCTGGTGACTCAACAAAGATAAAATCACTTGCTGTTTGTCCAGACAATAGCTGATGTGCTTTGGGCAGAGCCACTGGAAGGACTCTTGGAAGGTGCAAAGATAACATTGCTCACGGGACTGCAGCTGGCCTACAACAATGGCCCAAGGGCCCAGCATTCACACCTTCAGGACAAGATCATTTCCAGCCATCAGATACCCCAGGAAAGGACAATGGTTCCTGATGTGTAAAGCGTGTGTGGGTAGCTAGATGGAGCAGGAGGAGGCGGAGGCCTTCCCCCCATCCATCCAGTGGCTGCCCAAACTCACCTGAGTACACAGAAAGATTTCCTGGGGAGCGATACCTGGACCTAAAGATGATTTCCCAGAACGATATCCTGGGGAACAACACCTGGACACTTGCCTAAGGGCTAAAAAACTGTATAAAAGACTGGAGCAACTGCTGGCTGAGGAGGAGAAATTTGGAGAAGCAAGATGCAGAAGAAAGCAGACGGCAGCACACGCTGGAAACGTCCCGGGGCCAACACAATGGATCTTGGACTCTCCGTGCCCTAAGTTCCGGCTGCTGCAACTCATGGAGCTGAAGAAGCTGCCCAGAGGACCTCATCCCTTCTACAGCCAAAGCCTCGGCACCCTTCCTCTACAGACCCAACATCTCCTGCAGCACCGTTTCTCTACAGACCCAACATCTCCTGCAGCACCTTTCCTCCACAGACTCAAACTGTCTTGGGGGGTGAGGGGTGTGGTAATATAATTCTTTCCCTCTTCCCCCTTTCTTCTATTCTCTCTCTCACCCCTTCTGATCCCTCCACTTTATTTATGTCCATCCACTGTAGTTATGTAATAAATAGTCTAGCTGTTGATATTTTGGCCTCGTTTGTGCCTCTAATTTCACAACACGGGAATATTCATTAAAAACCTCAATCTCTTTCCCTCTCTGGATCGAGACAGCTAGCTGGACAGCTTTTACTTCTGCGAACTGACTGGATTCTCCTTCTCCATCCTTTGCCTCTGCAACTCGGCATGTTGGACTCCACACTGCAGACTTCCACCTTCGCTTGTTCCCGACAAGACGACAGGAACCATCTGTGAACAAAGCATACTTCTTTTCGTCATCAGAAAGGTCATTGTAAGGAGGAGCTTCCTCAGCGCGAGTTACTCTCTCCTCTGGAGGTTTAGTACAGTTGGTGCCTTCTGGCCAACTTGAGATCACCTCCACCAGACCAGGTCTTTCAAGATTTCCCATTCGAGCTCTCTGTGTTATCAGAGCCATCCACTTAGACCAGGTGGAATCTGTTGCATGATGTGGTGTGGAACCTTTGCCTTTGAACATCTAATTCAAAACTGGTAATCTGGGAGCTAGGAGGAGTTGTGATTCAGTTCCAATTACTTCAGAAGCTGCTTTTACTCCTTCATAGGCAGCTAGAATCTCTTTCTCTGTTGGAGTATAATTAGCCTCTGAACCTCTGTAACATCGACTCCAGAAACCAAGAGGTCGTCCACGTGTCTCACCTGGAGCTCCTTGCCACAAGCACCAGGTTGGACCATTGTCACTTGCAGCCGTGTATGAAATGTTCTTAATGTCTGGACCATCTCAGACAGGTCCCAGACCCATTGCTTGCACTACCTCTTGCTTTATCTGGTCAAAGGCTGCTTGTTGTTCAGGTCCCCAGTGGAAATGGTTTCTCTTTCAAGTCACATCATACAGAGGTTTCACAATCTGACTGTAACCAGGAATGTGCAGTCTCCAAAATCCCACTATCCCCAAGAAACGTAGAGTTTCTTGCTTGTTCATGGGATTTGCCATGGTAGAGACTCTATTTACCACATCCACTGGAATGTGTCGGCGTCCATCCTGCCACCGCACTCCCAGAAACTGGATCTCTCTGGTAGGTCCTTTCACCTTGTCTCGCTTGATGGCAAAACCTGCATTCAGAAGAATGTCAATGATTTTGTTACCTTTCTCGAAGACTTCCTCAGCAGTTTTCCCCCAGACAATGATGTCATCGATGAACTGGATGTGTTCTGGAGCAGCACCTTCCTCCAGAGCATCGTGGATCACTGCATGACAGATGCTTGAGCTGTGGATCCAGCCCATTTGCAATCTGTTGAAAGTGTACTGGATTCCTCTCCAGGTGAAAGCAAACTGAGGCCTGCATTCCTCTGCTATGGGAATAGAGAAGAAGGCATTAGCAATGTCTATGGTAGCATACCATTTGGCCTCTTTGGATTCCAGCTCATACTGCAGTTCCATCATGTCTGGTACTGCTGCACTCATAGGTGGAGTTACTTCATTCAGGGCTCGATAGTCGACTGTCAGACGCCAATCTCCATTCGGCTTTCGCACAGGCCACACTGGACTGTTGAAAGGTGAATGAGTTTTACTGATGACTTTCTGACTCTCCAACTGACGAATCAGATTCTGAATGGGCAACAAAGAGTCACGGTTGGTTCTGTATTGTCTGTGATGCACAGTCTGAGAAGCAACCGGCAATTTAATGTCCTGAATCTTGTGTTGTCCCACAACTGCAGATTCATCAGAAAGCTCAGGTCTAACAGACAGCTTCAGCTTTTGTCCATCAGTTTCTACAGATGCTACTCCAACAGCCCATTTGTAACCTCTAGGGTCTTTGAAACGCCCTTCTCTCAGAAAATCAATTCCCAGAATACAAGGTGCGTCAGGTCCGGTCACAACTGTATGCTTCCTCCACTGTTTACCAGATAAACTTATATCAACCTCCACCTTAGTTAACTCTTGAGATCCACCAGTGACTCCCAGAATAGTTATAGCTTCTGATCCCTGGTAATTTGATGGCATTATGGTGCACTGAGCCCCTGTGTCAACCAAGGCCCTGTACTTCTGAAATTGTGAAGTGCCAGGCCACTGGATGGACACATCCCAATAGATTCTGTTATCTCTGTTACCCCTCTCCTCCCCTGGCGGGAGGCAGGGCACCCCTAATTATGGGGAACATGCCCACATGTGCAATGAGCACAGTGTGCAGTGTTAGAACTGGAGCCACTGTTGGAGCTATTAGAGTTGTCCTGGGAAACTGTGGAAGTAACAGCTACCCTTCTGGTATTACTACCTCGGGTTCTGCCACTTTGCAGTTCCCTCAGTCTCCTGAAAAGATTAGCAGTTGGTTGACCATCCCATCTGTTCATGTTCTCACCAAACTGATCACGCAGAGTTATCCAAATACTCGCACGTGACTGCCTTGGTGGTCTGTTTTGGTTGGATCTGTTTTGGAATGACCTGTTCTGGAATGACATCCTTGGAGGACGTCTATTCCTCACAGAGGAAACCTGTATCCATCTGGAGGAAGAATTGGAATTATCTCTTTGTGTCAATTGGGATATGGTATTTTTAAATTCATCCTTCAGCTCTTGCATGCAATTCTCAATTTTTCCAGACAGAGTTTCAATGGCTGAAACCAAAGAAACACGTGTCATGCTATCCTCCAATTGTCTCATTTGATCAGTGAATTGGCCAACCGTAGGAGAAGCTCCACCATAATTTCATGCTACAATTCTGCTTGCCAGAATATTTGCATAATTAGGAGGAGCAAGTTTGATGAGGAGCTTTTTAGCAAGACCAGTTCCTACAGGAATTTCATCAGGATTCAGAGTCTCATGGTTACCATAGAGTACCTCTCTAACAGCAAATTCTCTCAGACGCTTGATTCCCTCATCTATGGTAGTCCAGGGTTTAGCATTCCATGGAAGATCATCTCTGGAAGGATACCTCATGAGAGTTGCCATTAAAAGGCGTATCCAGAGAGTAACCTTACCGAGAGTCCTGCCTAGATGTCTATCTATTCCATTATCCATTGAGAGAGTTCCTAGTTGAGCTGCTGACTTGTCTCCAACTACCAGAGCTGGAGCACCTGTATCATAACATCTACCAAGCCAAGCTAGGATTGGCTCCTTATCTGCTCTGATGTAATCTTTACGCACATTCCTCAATTCCTCCCTCGGTGACGAACAGCTCTCTATATCATCTGACTCCTCCTCCTCTGCCTCCTCCTGAAGTTCTTGTCCCAATAATCTTACTGTCACTCTCCTAAGAATCTGCTTAAGGTCAGGAGTACCACCTTTAGTTGTTCTGCTATCAGCAATTTGCCCTGCATCTCCATCCAGTGATGATCTCAATAACTCAGCTATATCTTTAAGACAAACCTTTTCCTCCATCTCAGCAGGGTCTCTTTGAGCAGAAGTTCCCTCACCAGGATCCTGCTGCTCTCCTCCATCAGCATCTGGATCAGCCTTGCCCTTTCCACCTCTCATTTTTAAAACAGCTACCTGCTTAACTGGAGCTGTGTTTGGATTTACAGCTGGCTTAATAGAAGCTGACAGGTTTTGAGACGAATCAGCTGCTGTGGAGGACACTTCCGGTCCTGCTGAAGAAGAAGGAGGAAATGGCTTTGCCCCATTAATGGCTGCCGAGAGCGTGGAAGCCATGTTAGGAGCTGCCGCTGCCGCTGGCTGATTGCCAGAGCCACCAACAGCACCGTTCAGAGCAGCCTTTCCGATGGACTTTTTAGCCTTGTCGTTAACTGATACAGATTCTGCATTTTCCTCATCACTAGACACCTCTGGGGTAGAGTTAGAGCTGCGCTTTCTGCGTTTCGATCTACGCTTAATTACAAAGCAGGCTTTAGACATTCTATATATCTTCCTCTCTTGGTACAGCGTATATAACAAGTATGCAATCACCATCACCAGCAGCAGATTTAAACACATCACATAAATCACCTTTGGATCCCAGCCATCACTTAAAACAACCTTTTCGCCTACCGGGATCTTAAACTCCTTTATCTCTATGGCCAGAGTGCTGGAGGTCACATTCCTGTATCTGTTAAGCCAGAAGAATCCCAGGCACCGGTCGTAAAGAAGCTGAATCTTATACTTAAACCATAAATACAATTTATACATCAAGTATCTGCCTAAGCGATCGAAAATCATTCCCATGAAGTACTTGTAGACCAGTACCGAACAAAAAAAGACCAAACGCTCTAAAAGCCAAAACACTTCCATGTTTGCAACTCCGACTCGAGCAGGCAATAAATCAAGCAACCTTTTAGCCCAGCTTCTGGACAGCAATTATCCACAAGCCTCACGTTGGACCGCCAATCAAAAATATGTGGTGGAGTAGGAAGGTTCCCCCCACACACAAAAGAATTCCACAGCTAACTCAGCCGGAGAAGCAGATGAAAGCTATATTTTACAAGCAGATATGGAATGCAATGAATATGTACAAAAACATACAATATTTACAATATATACAGAAATATACAGGAAACCTTTCCCCAACCCCCTGCGGCCAGGGGGGTTCGGCCTTTCCCTCCCTTCTCCCTCCCTACCTCCCCTTTTTCCCAAAAAGGGTTAGAGAGAGAGAGAAAGGAAGGTAATTAAAAGGGTGAAAACTTGTTAAAGCTCAAAGCGGATGCAAAAGTTAGTTTTCTCTTATCTGGTTAGCAAGAATCGTAGAGAGAAACGAGCCAGCTCACAGTACAGGGGAAAGAAGATGACTGACTGACCCCCCCCCCCCCCCCCCCCCCCCGACTGAAAGACTAAACAAGAACCTACAGCCGGGTTCCACCAATGAAATTGGATTAGCATATCTCTTGTTTTCATTTATATACCACAATATTCGGCCAGAGTGTTCAGAAAGTGTCCCTTTCTTAAAGGCACAGCCTGAACCGGTCACAGGGTTCTTTCTTCACTAACTCATTTAGGGAGAAGATGCATCAAACCACAAAATGGGCACATTCTGGATCAGACCAGAGGTTCACTTAGGCTAATATGCCCTTTGCACTACTTGCTAGCAGTTGATAACAAAAGTAAACCAGAATATTGGGTAGGTCTGCAATATCTTTTCCTAGTGTACTTTTACAGCTTTCAATGTTGTGTGTCTTGAAAACTTCTTGAGCTAGAAAGTGCATATTTGTATTTAGCAGGCTTAGTAGATTTTCCTTTAATTTCTTTTCATGGTAATTTCTTGAACCCAGGTAAACACTGAACTATTAGACTAAAGAAAAGGCAAGTGTATTTTCCCACCATTTCACATCTATCAGTCTCTCCATTTTAACTTCCGTTTATATAGCTATAGACATACATATATAGCTATAGACATACATATATTAAGAAACACTTATTCACTGAAAAAGTTGTCAAGCATTAGAACAGGCAACCCAGGAAACTAGTGGAGTCTCCATTCCTGGAGGTATTTAAAAGATGTATCGATGTGGTGCTGAAAGACATGGGTGGTAGTGGAGTTGGAAGTGCTGGGTTAACTGCTGGACTTGTGGATCTCAAAGGTCTCTTCCAACCAGAACTGTTCTAAGATTCTATTATACGATTCTATATAGATAGATACTTATAAAATAGCAGTTATGACACAGAACAGGTTTATATGTTCTTTAGCACCTTCCTATACAAATTAAAAAGAATGGCAGAATCTCAAGTCAACTTCATTATTTTCTGCAATGTTATAAACTAAATTACCTTGAACTGATCTGCATGTAGTTGCTTAACTTTATAAAGCAGTCATTACAGACTCAGACATAGGACATACTTTTGCAGTCTGGAGATTAAAGTCCTTATTTAAGTGCCTGAATATCTTGGATTACCATCAAGATCATTCTAATTAATTATATTTTAGAAGTCTATCGCTGGATAACATAAATAATCTTAAGAACAGATAATAAAGTTTAGACCTTTTCTTTACAGAAGCCTGATTTCTTTCCTTTTCAATCTACAGAATTTGTCGCCTAATGACTGTGCTTCAAAGATGGGGACATATAAGTACCTGGACTATATATATGATTATATTCCCCTGATCTTTCCCAGTAAATTGGACTGAGGAGATTTTGTCACAAATGGGAAGGGTTAGCATAAAAGCAAAGAGAACTAGTAAGTTTTCTGGATAACAGCTTTAGCTCTAAAGGGCTTTTCTATGTTACTTTTCACTATATGCATTTGTTCAAGTACTAATAAGAGGAAAAAAAAAGTATTTTTAGACTCCTAGACATTAATTAACAACTGTTTTAGCTCTAAACAAAAGAGACAGTGTTCACTTTTGCACCAACAGTATTTAGAGTGTAATTATAAATAGTTTTCTCCTCTACATATGTGAGTAACAGTATTGAAAAGCATACAATGGTTCATTCCTTTTAGTCATATTTATATGTAATAGTTCCTCTAGCTACTCTGTTTGTCCATGTTCAACTCTATTGCTAGGTAGTAGATTAGTTGTGACCCTTTCTAATGACTGAGCCACTTGAAAGGAGTTGGCATGAGAATCCCTATGTATCATAGAGAAAAGGGTTGGGTTAGATCATGGCCAGATTACACCAAGTTGCTCAAATATCCATTTGAGATTTGAAGAATTGTAACTAAGTTTTGGTAGACTAAGCTGGCTGCCACTGCAGTTGAAAAAACAGAACTTTAAGTCCTTCTAAGTTATACATAATCATAGGTTTATATGACTTTACAAAAAATGCAGTCTTTTAGTGCTGATTGAGGAACAATTCAAGGACATAATTACCCTTGGTGGGTTGGTTTCTTGCATATGATACACTAACAAAAAATCTGAATGACTACTGTATTTACTAATTAGAGGAATAAATGAATAATGATGAAATTAATAACATCTTTAACAACAAACCAGATCTAGATGTGAAAAAAAATTAAAAAATTACGGTGCCTCAGAGTAGAGTATCAATTTCATGCTCTGCCTTAGCCAGGGTTTGTGAAGAACAACATTTGGGAGGGGAAGATGCACATGACAGTGAAGCACAGTTTTTAAATCTCAGCGCAAAACCTGCTAGTGGAAAGACAATCCAGGAGAAACCAAGTGGTCTTGAAAAATACGTGTCATCAAATACTAATCCTTTGCCAAAATCTTTGATTTGTCACACGTCATGTGGTAGTACTGGAGAAATCTGGTATGAAATAAAACAAAAAAATATTACATGAAAATAAGTGAATAAAAAATAAAATGCACACATACAAACAATGAAATATCTGGAAATTTCTAATGTTTACCCTAATGATTCCTCTCTATCCTTTTTAAAAATATCATCCCCAATTCTATACTATATCATGCCATGAAATGCCTTCTGCACCTGGGACACTTTTTGTCAATATATAGTAAAAAACCAATGTGTTCCAATCTAATGGGGGATAGTATGTTTCAGAGAGATCCACTGATCTCAAATGGCAGTTACTCTCTTTGTGAAAAGAATCTTTCAAATAAAGCTACTTGAGTTTTTGAAGGCGTGAGTACTTTGATGTTTCAAAGCCTCAGTTATTTAGGTACCACAGAGCTGAGTGTTGTGTATCTGCCTAGGTCTCGTTTATAAATGTCAGATGGCTAAGATATCATGTTCTGTTCAAAGTCTTTTGGTGACAGAAATTAAGAGAAAAGCCCCTTCATTTTAGTGACTTCTAAGGCTCTCTCAGCACCCACTTTGCTTTGCTTTGGCGTGACACCATTTGCTTGCAATTTGAGTACATTGTCAACAGAGCAGAAGGATTCTAACTAAAACTAAGGAAGTAGTATTTAGAATAGAATAGAATTAACCAGGTTGGAAAAGACCTTTCACCATCTAACCAAATACCCCCCCCCCCTTTTGCTATGTCTTACAAGGGTATCTTCAAGTATCTAGCTGAAAAGTATTTGTATTGACACTATTATCATTAATAATTAATACAGACTTTGTCTTCAGTATTGTGTAAAAGCAAGTGTGCACTTATCTCCAGTTTATATGTTTGAGGAGAGAGTAATTCTGTACTGATACATCATGCTGCTTTCTCCTATTACTAACCTATTACTAATGGATTATTTCTACATAGACTCCTGAGCTAAGGTACACTATGACAGTTCAGCAAACCAGCAAGACCAGGCCCACAGAGCAAAATGTAGTGTCCCTATAGCAGTGAGATCACCATTTAAACAAAATAGTTACTAAAAAAGATGTGGTTGAGAGAGGCAACAAATGATTTACAGGTGGTATTGTGGCTGTGAGGTGGTATTGTGGCTGTGAAGGCACAAGCTGAACCCAACTTTAGACTGGTAACTGCAATATTTAGGCTAGAATACTTTAGATAAATTACTTTCTGATCCCTCTTTAGCTGCTAGAAAGTTACAGGAAACTCCAGGGTGATTCTGAACTAAGCAGCGTAAATTGCCATATTAAGAATTATAATTTTCTCTTTTGAGTATATAAATAGACTAAACTATAAAGCAAATGGTCTTACATAAAGCCTGAACTTCAATGGAATTTATCCTTGCCTTTCTTCCTGCTGATGAAATAGAATATATTTCCTGATTAAAAGGAGGAAACATGAAGGAAGAAAGAAGTAAAAACAGGTGAAAGAGTTAAAGGTATAACATGTGAAAAAAATATAAGTACGTGTCCTTTATAAATCAGAATAGCTTGCCATTCTTTAGGGTTAAGTCTAAGTCTGAAAAAGAAGTTCTGAAAAAGCAGTTCTGAAAAGACAGGTTATTCAGTTACTACCTGTTATAAAAAGTAGGGGAACTTTCTTAAATGTACCTTGTGATCATTGACTAGACAGGCCACCAACATGGAACAACACAGTAGTTCTGGCAACAGAGTGAAGTGGTATAGGCCAGCAAGTTGGCCTCTCCTGCTGTCCCATTACCACTTCTTTTTCATACACAACCCTCAGTAAATACTCAAATTATGGGTGGAGAATAAAAATTAAAGCCATGAACAGGTGGAGTATAGTGCTCTGGCAGCTGGACACTCTCATGTCGAAAGATGTGGAGCTGAGAATCTTCCACAAGTCAAACTGCCAGAAGTAGTGCTAAGGTGAATTTCTTTAAAGTAGACTTCTGTTTGTCTGTTCAGATGCTTGCAGTCACTGCAACAAACCCACTACTTGACTACTTTTCCTGGGTTCTACTATGCAAATAAAAACAGTTGTTTGGTTTTTTTTCCTTTTTTCCTCCTCTTCCCCTGAGTGAAGAGTAATGTCTACAGGTACAGAATTTAGCCACAAAACTGTCATTGTACTATTAATTCACTGTATTTCTTTGCAATAAATAAGATTTTAAGCTTCAGGCAGGTTAGGACATAGGTACACAAGTACTGGGTGTGGAGGTTGCTAATAGAGGTGATCTAAGTATACTGAAAATTGCAAGATTCAGTGTGGACACCCTAGGAATTAGAAGCCTGACAATAGCGACTGTAAAATGCCATGGAACAGTAAAATGAACTATGTCGATTTCACCATTTCACCACTGTCTTTAGCTAAAAGACAGCTCCCTTGACAAATGCAAACTTTTATCCATGCTGACTATTATGGGCTGAGGCATGTTTTGCGTAGCGCAAAGGTCTGGTTTGTTTTGGATGGTTTTGGTTGTTTGTGGTTTTGTTTGATTGTGGTGTTTTTTATTTTTTTCTTTTCCCTTTTTTTAATGAAAATATATGCCCTGAAACATGCAACCATGTATTTTTTTCAAATGTTCATTGTCCCAGTTTGAGGCTGGACATATCTTCTATTGCCTCTGAAAGAGGGGCAAAAGAATGACATTCACACAAATGGATCACAAAGTGATGGAAAGTTTAAATGGAAAAACAATTAGTATTTTACAGAAACTACAAAGCATAGTGGAAAAGAATCCCAAAGCATACAGAGACCCTTATAGCACACCCAAAGGCCCCCCAACACTTCCCTTCTCCCCACCTGAGGGTGTATCCAAAACCCCTAGGGTTCTTTCTGCCTCCTCTCTCTCCTAGACTAGTCTCAGGCTGGCTAGGTCTGAGACTGGCTTCCCCCGCACCTCCTGACATTAGGCCTAGACAGGCCTAAAATACCTTGAGATACTCCCCCACCACTACCTGATAGGGAGCATCTCCCATGGGAGCAGAGAGGGAAGAAAGAGGAAGAGAATGACTTTGCCGATGGACCTATAGGGCACAGGATTTATGGTTCTGAAATATGCCGTTTCCTGTGTCCACCTTACTGGGTTGGACACTTGGGACACTGGAGGGTAACTTACTTGGCAGTAACAGGAGACACCCAGCCTAAACTGCCACAGTCACTCACAAGCACCCAGACAAACTGGTTTGATTCACTTTCTTTTGCTGAATTTGAAAGATCAAAGACTAAAAAACTCACCTAAGAAATTATGATGTTTATTTTCTTATTTGAAGGTCAAAAACTAGCTACCTTTTTTGGTCAAGCAACCCCATAATCACACGACTTTGAGAGAATTCAACACTATGATTACTCCCTAGTCCTTTCACAACATTGCAAGAAGCTAGCAGGAGAGAAGAATGCAACATAATCATTTAGACAATTTGTTTGAGTTTCTCAGTTCAACTAGCTATAAAGAATCCATTTGTATTTGAAAACAAATGCTGGTGATTTTAATTTGCTTGACTTCTTCCTCATGTGGAAGGGAAAAATATCAACATGATTTTGACTTCTTTTCAATCCCAGGTAGTACATAGTTGGATGCAAATAAAATTTAAAAAATAGACAGACAATGAAAGTTTGTCCAAGCCCTTATTCTGAGCAACCTTATTATTTATCATTGTTTTATATTGCACAGACGGGCAGATAGCATTGATTATGAGGCAAGTTGCATCCCCTCTCTAAAGTGTTTGTATGGAATGTCTTATTTCAGAATCCTTCCCTATAATAACACTTAGCTGAGAATAAAGCTACATCTGTTGTCTCTAAAGAGAAAAGAATAAGTCCTATTTTTGTTAATGAGATAAAGATGCAGGTGGGTCTAGTTTTAAAATACAAAGGGGGAGAGGGAGAGAGAAAGAACTGAGCAGGAAGTTAAAACAAAGTGGAAAAAACAGGAAATAATAATAAAAAAATCAAAAGCTAACTAGTATACTAAAATTACTTCTTTTTTTTCTGGTTTATTAAAATGTAGTCAAGTCTTTGATGGTCTATGAAATCTGGTATCCCATTGGTTACAATCTCAAAAGATTTCTGAAACATTTTAAAGCGGGAAGTAAGTAAATTATGGGTTTGTCTTTTAAAGTGTGTTTTATTATGTCATTACTTCAAACACTGTCAGTAACTTGGTACCCATTTGAATGGTTACAGAACATTTGTAATTTAAGGGGGTGTGATTATCAGTGTATATTCTGGTATAAAAAAAGACTTTAGAGAGATTACTTTTTATCTGCTCATGAATTTAGATGCAGTTCCTTTAGCTCCACAATGCAGCTGTCTGGGGGCACGTATATCACAGTATCACCAAGGTTGGAAGAGACCTCAAAGATCATCAAGTCCAACCTGTCACCACGGACCTCATGACTAGACCATGGCACTAAGTGCCACATCCAATCCCCTCTTGAACACCTCCAGGGATGATGACTCCATCACCTCCCTGGGCAGCACATTCCAATGGCAAATGATTCTCTCCGTGAAGAACTTTCTCCTCACCTCCAGCCTAAACTTCCCCTGGCACACCCCTTCAAGTAGTTGTAGACAGCAATGAGGTCACCCCTGAGCCTCCTCCTCTCCAGGATAAACAATCCCAGCTCCCTCAGCCTCTTCTCATAGGGCTTGTGCTCAAGGCCTCTCACCAGCTTTGTTGCCCTTCTCTGGACACGCTCAAGTGTCTTGATGTCCTTCTTAAACTGAGGGGCCATCCTCCAGACTGGCTGCCATTGAAAACTTACTGTGTGAAACTTGATAGTTTGTGCTGGGAGGAACGCTACTGGTTGTTCATGGGTAAAGAAAAAACAAAGCCAAAAAACCGCAAAACAACCCACCCTAAACAAACCAACCAAACAAACTGAAAATCAGCCAGATATTTCACAAGCTGAGATCTGTTCCTGCAAGTCATCCTGTGTATAAAATGTGCTGGTCAATCTCTTGAAGTCATTCAGTAGATTTAATGCACATTTTAGCTTCTTCCCCTAAGGAACAAAGCCTCTACTGTCTCTCACCTGAACCCATGAATTTAAATTTTGAATTCAGTCTTTATATTTAAAATGTTTACATTTAGATTCTAAAACCTTTTGAAAACTGGGGAGGAAGAGGCAGAATGTAAACCTGGCAAAAATTAATAGGACTAGCAATTTTCCATCTACTGAAGATTAAAAGCAGCATACTGTATATACAACTATATCACTATCACACACAGCAAAATAAGCAGGCAACTTCACTTGATTTAATTGGCAATGTGAGTTAAAAAAAAATTCAAAAATGGTTGAGTAATGCAGAAGTTACTCATGTATACCTGTTCAAATGGTTTTTTTTGGGGTTTTGGGTTTTTGTGGTTTTGTTTGTTTTTGGTTTTTTTTTTTTGCAATTTACAGAAAACACTTCCTTATTAAGGAATGTTTAAGTCACACTTCTAGTTTATGAAGATCAGCACATGGCATGTATACTGTGTTCTTTTTTTTTTTCAGGACATAAATGAATATAGGCACAGTTTACTGACTGGTCTGTTGGATCTTGTCAGCTGAACTATGTGAGTGAAAGCCTTCTACAGTAGACATAGATAAAGAGTAGGAAGAAAGGGGAAAAATGTTAGATATATTTCAGCAAAGTAAATAGATTTAGGAAATGTGAGAGTACTATGGAAGGACAGAAATGTAAATTTTAATGGTTCCTTGCAGCTTCTGAACAGACCTTGCAGATCCGAGGGCATTTGCTACATTCACAGGAAATTTTAGGATGCTGAATATTTTGGAATCTGTCCTGGACATCACTTTATATCTGTAAGGATTGCAAAGCTTTAAGTATTTGCATTTTGTGTGTTTGGTTGGTTGTTTTTAATTAAAAGGGAGGAAATTGAAAGGGAAGTTCTTTTCTCTCCTAGTAGAAAGAGGAGCTCATTACTTTACATTCCACAGAAAGGCAAAAATGATTGTAGTGCAGAAATACAGGGGCAAAAATGATGTCTAGTTAATGCTGAACATATGTTGCAACCACTGTTCTCAAGGCAGCTGCTGGACAGGTGCAGAGTGCATGATTCCTTAGCCAACCTACTCCTTAGCACTCTGCTTAGAGCAAAACAATAACATTCCTGTATGTCTAGAATAGCATCCTCACGTTGGCACCCTTTGATTGCAACATGCTGCAGAAGCCTCCTCCTGGATGTGCTGGCATCTCTTATTGGGAAAAGATTTTAGCTTATATATGTGGTTGTGTTTTACTGGTTAAGGGCTTGATAACAAGAGTATAAAACACAGCCACTATGAGCAATAGTTACGCTCACTCTCTCACTCTCATGTAGAGAGGTGCAGATAAGAAAGGGGCCACAGGGGATTCATCCTTGGTGGATAGCTCTGCCTTGAATGGGGAACGTGGGGAATGTAAACAACTCTGGGCTGAACATCTGTGGATAACAAAGGAAGAAACAAGAGAACTCTGGGGACTACTAGAAGGAGAGAGAGATAGATGTGGACAGCACGCTAATTGAGGCACTTAAGTACACACGGGTGGTGGAAGATAGAAGACATGATGTGTGTTAATGAAGTGGCTAAGGGCTGTGAGAAATTGGTTTGAATATTTGGCTTTCGCAAGGGGAATTACTGGGGACCTGGGCCTCGATTGTTGGGCCGATTGGTTGGTTATGGTCTGTATTGTGAGAGAAAGGTGAGGCACCAACATGTCTAAAGACTGGCCAGGTCAAAAGTGCAGGTTTTGTCTCAGTCCTGATGGAGAGGGGTGGGAGCGTGCTGGGGAATATATGAATATGTACGTTTTAATCTATGAATATGTATGTTTGCCATCTATATAAGTTCAACTCGTGTTGTTACGGTGTGCCTCTAGCAAATTCGCTATGCGCCCAGCGCTGTGTTGCCTTTATTTTATAATAAACTGGTTATATAAATTTCAGCAGTGAGCTCGTTTCTCACAGGGCTAATGCCTGATGGTGTTCACCTCTGCTGAACCATCCTGGGCTCGGTCTGTTTGTTCTCCGCCAGTTGGCACCCCACACTTTCTCACTCTTGGATTAGGAGCTTAGGTAGGAACGGCTTTGGTTAGGGATGCTAGGGACTTCTGCTTCCTATAGTTTGCTACTTCTTCTGGCAAGGGCTGCAGTGTAGGGATGCATCAAGGGACATGCTTAGGACTTCTGTTAGCTGCTTCCAGGACTACTGTAAATGGGACTCTGAGACTCTGTAATGCCAGGGATTCTACAATGTGGCAATAAAGGACTTCTGGGAACAACTTCTGAGATTCTTTGCTCTCTGCATTTCTGGAATCTCGTTGCTATATGATAGCAGGGTTTGAGCCTTCATTCATCACTCAATGACCCCTGAATCAGGGGGAAAGAAAAACAACAAACATAGTGTTTAACAGGATTAATATGGTCACCAGTTTTTTTGTTTGCTTTGTTTTGTTTTGTGGGTTTTTTTTGACAAGTGGAATAATACGCATTGGGAAGAGCTGATGCTTTGGAGTTAGACTTGTGAACCAGCATCTTGGTGTCTATTGGGAGGTCTCAATGTGCATCACAGAAAACTTGTCCTGATATTAAGTGCTGTTTTAACTACAGCTTGCAAGGATCTGTGGAGCTCATTGATGTTCAGCATGGTAGGATTTTGTTTGGTGTGGGGTTTTTGTTGTTGGTGTTGTTGGTTGGTTTGGTTTTTCTTTTTGATGTGTGTGCGCGTGTCTGGATTTGTCTGCTTGTTTTACTGTGTCTGAAGTGATAGATTGACAGAAGCAAAAGTAAGTAAATTGATTTCCCCAAGCTTGCCATACCATGAACAAAGGTGTGCACCTATTAAATGTGCAATTACAAGCAGCCTTGTTCATTAAACACCAAATATGGCCCTTTGTTTTGCTAAATGCTCTGTGTAGCCATAGTTAAATGGCAACAAGAAGTGATTGAGTCTCAACACTGACTGGCAGCAGGCATCAATCATTATTCTAGCAAGGATCTTCAGGAACATATCACTTTGTAGCAAATCTGGCAGGTTTGAATGGGATTATTTTGGATTGGCTTGCCAATAAATGTCATGCCTAAAATCTCAGCACAGTGAAAATTCATCACTAGTGCCAATTACACACTTTGTGCCAATCTCAATTCACATCTTCCCCTGGATAGTCGTGATCCACACTAATACTCCAAATGGTATGACAAGGCTTCAAGGCTGAGGACAAACAAATGGTGTAAAATATCAAGGACAAAACTGGAGTCTACCCTGTCACCTGTGGAAAGAACAAATTTTTTTTCATACTGGAGATCCATCATTTCACTGGGACATGTACACCACAATATTGGCAATAGCTGATTACAATAAGCAAAGTAAATAATTTTTAATGGCAATTGGTGCAAAAAAATCCTACTGACAGGAAAAGTACTTATACATAACAATCTATTGTAATAACAGGGTTGAGGATACTGTTTTTAGCATTTTTGAGCACTAGCATGAGGTAGGAAAATATAAGAGATATAGTCACTGGGAGAATAAATTTAATTTCTGAGGCCACATAGAATTTTTCTACTAAAATAGAATTTGAAATATCTTTGCTGCTGCCATGCTACAGCAGCAGAAGCAAGTAAATATATTCCAGAAAAGGGCAGATTTTATATGCAGACATTCAGTATAACCTTCAGGGTCAAGTTGGATAGCCACTGAATGTGGAGGAATAGAGTTTATTCATCATGGAAGTAGATGAAGTATAAATTAATTTAGGAAATGCTGACTTTAAGTCAGCCTTACACACCATAGCAAATGTAGAAAATAAGAATTGGACCTATATAAAAAAGAAAGGAAACATAGGAAACAAATCTGACAGATACTGGGGAAATGCTGTTTCCAAGAGATACTGCTTGAATCAAGATTTCTAAGGTAACAAAATTTCTAGGGTAATGAAGGATTCATGCTACCTGGTGTCCTCCTGACTTGTCTTTCCATATCATCTCCATATCATTATAGGAAGAAAATTAGGGAGGCAAAAGCACATTTGGAGCTCAGACTGGCCTCTGCTGTGAAGGACAACACAAAGTCCTTCTATAAATATATTAATAGCAAGAGGAAGGGCAAGGACAAGATCCACTCCTTGGTGGGCATGGAGGGGAATATTGTAACAAAGGATGAGGAGAAGGCAGAGGTACTTAACACCTTCTTTACCTCAATTTTTACTAGCAGGACAGAACATCTTCCAGACAGCTGGCCTGCAGAGCTGGCAGAAGGAGCCAGGGAGCTGCATAGTTTTCCTCTGTTCCAGGATGGGAGAGTTAGAGATCTTCTCAGCCGCTTGGACCCCCACAAGTCCATGGGACCGGATGGGATCCACCCTAGGGTGCTGAGGGAGCTGGCGGATGAGCTGTCCAGGCCGCTCTCCATCATTTTTCAGCAGTCCTGGCTCACTGGAGAGGTCCCAGAAGACTGGAAGCTGGCCAACGTGGTGCCCATCCACAAGAAGGGCCAGTTGGAAGAGCCAGGGAATTCTAGGCCTGTCAGCCTGACCTCAGTGCCAGGCAAGATTATGGAACAGGTCATCTTGAGTGCAATCCCACAGCACTCACAGGATGGCCAGGGGCTCAGGCCTAGCCAGCATGGATTTAGGAGGGGCAGGTCCTGCCTGACCAACCTGATCTCCTTCTATGATCAGGTGACCCACCTGGTGGATGTGGGGAGGCCTGTGGATGTGTTCTACCTAGACCTCAGCAAGGCCTTTGACACAGTCCCCCACAGCAAACTCCTGGCCAAGCTGGCAGCCCATGGCTTGGACAGGATCACACTGTGTTGGGTTAGGAACTGGCTGGAGGGCTGAGCCCAGAGAGTGGTGGTGAATGGTGCCACATGCAGCTGGCGGCCTGTCACTAGTGGTGTGCCCCAAGGATCAGTGCTGGGCCCCATGCTCTTCAACATCTTTATTGATGATCTGGATGAGGGCATTGAGTCCATCATCAGTAAATTTGCGGATGACACCAAGCTGGGGGCAGCAGTTGATCTGCTGGACAGTAGAGGGGCTTTGCAGAGGGACCTCAACAGGCTGGACAGATGGGCAGAGTCCAATGGCATGAGATTTAACACATCCAAGTGCCGGGTTCTGCACATTGGCCACAACAACCCCAGGCAGCGCTACAGGCTGGGGTCAGAGTGGCTGGAGAGTGGCCAGGCAGAGAGGGATCTGGGGGTGCTGGTTGATGGGACGCTGAACATGAGCCCGCAGTGTGCCCAGGCAGCCAAGAGGGTCAACTGCATCCTGGCCTGCATCAGGAACAGTGTGTCCAATAGGAGCAGGGAGGTCATTGTGCCCCTGTACTCTGCATTGGTTAGGCCACACCTTGAGTACTGTGTCCAGTTCTGGGCCCCTCAGTTTAAGAAGGACATCGAAACACTTGAATGTGTCCAGAGAAGGGCAACAAGGCTGGTGAGAGGCCTTGAGCACAAGCCCTATGAGGAAAGGCTTAGGGAGCTGGGGCGGTTTAGCCTGGAGAAGAGGAGGCTCAGGGAGACCTCATTGCTCTCTACAACTACCTGAAGGGTGGTTGTAGCCAGGAAGGGGTTGGCCTCTTCTCCCTAGCAACCAGCACCGGAACAAGGGGACACAGTCTCAAGCTGCACCAGGGGAAGTTTAGGCTGGAGGTGAGGAGAAAGTTCTTCACCAAGAGAGTGATTCGTCATTGGAATGGGCTGCCCAGGGAGGTGGTTGAGTCTCCGTCCCTTGAGGCGTTCAAGAGGGGACTGGATGTGGCACTTGGTGCCATGGTCTAGTTGTGAGGTTATGGTTACAGGTTGGACTCAATGATCTTTGAGGTCTCTTCCAACCTTGGTAATTCTATTCTATTCTGTTCTATTCTATATTCTATTCTATTCTATTCTATTCTATTCTATTCTATTCTATTCTATTCTATTCTATCTGATTTTCCATTAACTTCACTTTGTTAATCAAATGAGATAGTTTTTCTTCTTCTGGGTCCTAAATTGCCATAGTATGAACCCCAAGCTAGAACACTATGTCTACTCACCAGAATGTTGCAAAAAGTTTTGCCTGAGAAAAGGAAACTCACTTGTGTACTGAAAACACTGAAAGGGAATTTTCTTCTGAAGCTCTCCAGTGATGGAGAAAGATGATGAAGATCACAGACTAACAGATTTCCACCATCAGCAGAACATCCCTCCTATAATGACCTCTGGGCCATTAGGTAGCAGTGGAAACATCACTGATATTATTTAGCCTACTTGGTGCCTCATTAAGGAACCGAGAAAGGAAGTGTGCTTTCACTAGGTTCCCTGTATAATGAATAGTAAAAGTGAGAACAGCAGTATCAGAGAACAATTAGCTGCTTAGGAATCCCATAGCTCTGGGACATAGAGGAAATCTCACACTATGACTTGCTTATACATTTGTGTATAAATTAATATTTCTACTAAGAATAACAAACCCAGTTTTGAATAAATGTTTAAATAAGACCTAGAGTTCTTCCAAGGTAGATTGATTAGGTGGGTAGTAATTTCTTTGGTCAGTGTTTAGGAGGTTTGTGGAGCTAGTGTGATGGGTGAGGGGATTGAAGTAGCCTACTGAAGAGGAGAAGTTGAGGTAGGTCTTTTGTTTGGTAGAGTGAGGGTGTGAGTTATGTTTGAGAGTTCTAGGGCTAGGATAATGTCTGTGGTGGTGACTAGGATAACAGGCTGTTACACAGTTGATGTTGCTTCTTTTAAAGTGAGGTTACACATTTACAAAATATTTAATATCATATTCATATTCTTTCTTGGGGTATACTGAAACCAAAAACTGCCACCATTAAGAAAAGAGCATGTAATATTATGAAACTGTTTTCCTTTTTAGTGTTTATTTTTGGAGTAATTGTAGTTTATGTGGGAGTTGAGAACAAGCAAAATTGAGAAACAAAGGCACATGATCAGATGTAAGCAGGCACAAAGACACATTTCCATGGCCTATATACTTATCTGTGACACATGGGTGTTCCAGTCCTTTTTTTTTTTTTTTTTTTTTTTCTTCTTTTTTTTTTTCTTCTTTTTTTTTCTTCTTTTTTTTTCCCTCCAGTAAATTGTAACTATGTGTGGGCTGCTTTCCTGTGGGAATGAGGCAACAGGATCAGTTGTTCTGTAAGTGTATCTGGGTCTCCTATAATATCTTGCTGAATATATTGAACTGTTTTAAACCCAGCAGGGCCGAGGAGTGACAGTCTGCAGATAATGAGGTATTCATGCATTTGGAAAATAAAGAAACCAACCCACCAACAATAACCAACAAACAAACAAACAAACAAAAAACCCAACCCAAACCAAACCAAAAATCTAGCAAGCAACAGAAGGAAGGTGAGATATTTTCAGTAGCTGGATAGAACAGAAGCATATTTTATCTTGTGCAGTCTTAACTGTGGAAGTGAAATAAAACTTTTCTCACAATTAAAACAATTCAAAGTTCTTGTGTTCTCAACTGCCAATAAACCATCAAAGAAGATTGTTTTAATGTCAATTGAAAGAAAAATAAAAAGTTGCGAAAGTTCCTGATTTTGCAAATACTGACATTTAATGGTAAGAATGCACAGAAACACACACACAGTCCCTGTTTTAGGAGGGCAGACAGTTCAACGGTTTCAAATATTGGAATTGTTACTATGTAGCACAAACCACTACAGATCACTAATGGATGCACGAGAAAAAACACCATCAGTAAACAAGGAAATAATGAAAAAGTCTAATATAATTCAGTAAAAAGTCAATAAACAACAACAAGAAAACAAGCAAACAAAAGCCAAACAAAGAAACAGAAATAAACCCAAGAAAAACAGCAACTCACAATTCTATTGCAAAACAAAGTGCTTTAGTTTCAGTGTTTGTGGCTCTCATTAGTGGATCCTTACTGTTTTACTTTCTTAAGTCTTGATCTATTTATAGAAATAATTTATTTTCAATTGCTCTGTGCTTGCAAGCTACAAAACCTTTAAAATAGTCATTTATGAAATAACCTGTAAGTTCATGCAGTTCCTTCCTAATAAAAGTTCTGATCCTGACACCCTGGAGTCATGGATCAGTCTTTCTAGGAATGGAAAAATGACTATTCTTACTGAGAACAAAGTATATGTTGAATGCTTTTCATTTTCACCTTCAAACTGCGAGTGACAACTATATACATTTCATTGTTTGTTTAAAATAGATTCCAGTTCTGGATGACGCATATGGTATGACACAGTCTTTTGTTTCTTTTCTACATAATTCATAAAACAGTCTGAGATCTTCAAATGTGGAAAGTATAATTTATATTTATTTATGTTTGTGTGTAAGCAATACAAACATCTCTGTAAGGAAAAGTCTAAGCACTAGGTAAGAACAGATTTTCTATTAAACCAATAGTGTGTCTTATACAAAAGACTTTTCACATCAGAAAAAGATAATTCTGCCCCCTCAAAACAGTTAGATATTCATGCACTCAGATGTGTTGTCACCTCAAATACACAGTCACGAAACATTCCTTAACGTTATTATATATTGTAGGTTATGGAAGAATCCCACTATATTAATAGCGTATTTAAAACGAAATTAAGAAAATATTTCTTATTTGTTGTGTCATTAACATTTAGCACAGCTGTTTTAAGCATTATGTCTGTATTATATATATTTATATGTACACAGATACATAAACATATTGCCAAACACTCATGCACATATACATTACACAGACATATATTTCATGTAGATATACTTATGTATGCACTAAGATTATATCTCCAAAAATGGAAATTCTTGCTTTTCTGGAAAATTTTCTTTTACATTTCAGGGTGTAATCTACTGTGAAGGAGAATGGTAATGCAGAAAACAGAAAAAATCCATTTTAAAGCTGAAGAAGGAAAATCAACTGGTTAATGTTTACAAAAACCCCATAATCCAACAAATTAATTTTTTTAGCTCTATATTTGAGAGGCTGTTGGTTGTACTGATAGAGGGAAGAGTTCATTATGCAGGCAACACATATAGAATACATTATATACAACACACAGAATACATTATGCTAAGAACCATTATTTACCGTGCATGTAATATGCTTTTATTATTTATGGTCAGACAGTTTTTAATTGGAAATGTTTTGGGTGCCTTCCAGAGGGGCCAGTATCACTGGTGAAGAGTCTTTGACAGATAAACAAGGAACACATAGTTAAATACATGATAGTATTTTGTGTATATTTAAAGAGAGATATTAGAAAGAGTTAACCAGAATACTGTGGGTACCCCTTGGAATGTTCAGGATTCCATTCTATGGAAATGTCTCTCATTTGCATCAAAGAATAATGAATTTTATACTGTGTATGTTTGTGCTTTTTAGGCTTCCAAATTGTCTAGGCTAGAGAATAATAACAACAATAACAATAATAATAATAAGTAATTAAAAACTTGAATCAAATAGCTATCTTCATTATGAACTATGACTTTTTTTTTAGTTACAACCATGTCTTCTCTAAATCATGTCCATTTGTTGCAGACTCAAAGGTTTCCACTCAAAGGTGAATTATGCATATTGCAATATGAAATGGCAGTAAAGAATATGCAAAGGAAGTGGCAGACAGTAAAGCTGAGAGGTGTATCTTAAAAGAATTTTAAGACAGATCACTGCATAGTCTCCAAATTTTTCTCTGCTTTATCCTGATCTAAAGTATATGCACACAATAGCTAGTCAGATTGTCTTGTAGCATGGAATTTGGGAGGGACAGCAGTCCACTTGTTTTATTTAGAAACTGCACATTCAGATTGAATGTGGGGCTGATCATTGAAAGGGACCATGAAAAGTTATTTAAATTCTAACCATTCTTCAGAATTAACGATCAGAAGAAACCTTTGGCATAAGGATCACTGTTTCCCACAGAGAAACTTATCTAGGCTTTTTCTCATCCTTGTACTCCTACTTTTCAGGCTGATGTGATTTTAAAATCATAATAATTTCCAAGATTCTAGTTTCAAAAATATTCATAAGAAATTTCTAAAATCTCATATCAGAACCTAATCCCACAAATTTCATTGTGCCATTGTCCACGAGGTACATATCTACATTTCAATTTAGAGCTGTTTAAATTATCAATACATTGTTTCATCTCCTGTCCCTTTTACATAAAACTTAGTGCCTGAGTTCATTGTTCAACCATATATAGTGTCTTATATTTTGAGCTGCACACTGTCATGTTCTGAGCAGCTGGAATAGAAATTTCAGTTTCAGGGCCAAGAGAAATTAAAATCTTTATAGGTTCACCAATTTAGTTTAAGACTAGACACACCAAGAGCTTTGAAGTGCTAAAAATCCTATCTGACAGCAAAAAAGTTTAACACTGCTACTCACATGGCTGCACACATACAAAATATATATGGATGATCAGAATTTTATGGTGATCCTCTGAGAAGCAGATTAAAAAGTATTCTTTTTTTTTTTTTTTTTTTTTTTTTTTTTTTCAGGAAAAGGCAATAATAGACTGTTTGCCTTCTGCCAGCTTTTCCTCTCTCTCCTTTTCACCCTCAAACCTAATGTGTCATTCAGTAATGCCCATCAGTCCTCTAGGAATGTAAAAGGATTATTCATTACTTCCTTTGATGCCCCAAAGATTGAAACAAATATTTGTTACAGACCAAGAGATGATTTTGCACTGAAAGATTAAGAGGTGTAAGGATTTACCAGCTGTCCAGTCTATTTAGAAAGAAAAAAATATATGTAGATCACTTTGTCTGCTGGCACAAGAAATTGTACAATCTTTGTCTGGTGCTGGTATCGCCACAATAAAAAATACTGAACTTCATTTAGACTTTAGTACCTTCTTACCTAAGGCTATGCTGTCATGGACAATATTAGTGCCTGAACACCAAGAACTGACTATCTCAGAGGCTTGCACCTTTAGCACTTCATTTAAATTAACCTCTTTCTATGTAACTGACCCTTTCTGTGAGCCTCCTTCCATCCCTGTCCACTATAACTGTTTTTCTGTCTCTGTTCATGTCTGGAAAGAGACACTTTAAGTTACTGCATATAAATCTGTTTTTCACGTGCTTTGTATTACAGAACAGAATCATAGAATCACAGAATTATTCAGGATGGGAAAGACCTCTGAGATCATCAAGTCTAGCCGATGACCTTACACCATGATATCAGCTAAACCATGTCACCAAGTGCCCCATCAAGACTTTTCTTAAAGACCTCCAGTGATGGCAACTCCACTGTCTCTCTGGGCAGCCCATTCTAGTGCCTAAACACCCTTTCTATGAGGAAGTCTTTCCTGATATCTAATCTAAACCTCCCCTGGCGCAGCTTCATACCATGCCCTTTTGTCCTGTGACTCACTGCCTGGGAGAAAATCCTGACCCCCACCTGACTACAACTTCCTTTTAGATAGTTGTAGAGAGTGATAAGGTCCCCTTTAAGTCTCCTCTTCTCCAGGCTGAACAACCCCAGCTCCCTCAGCCTCTCCTCATACAATCTCGTCACTCCCCTCTGGACTCACTCCAGCACCTCAATATCCTTCCTGAAGTGAGGGGCCTGGAGCTGCACACAGCACTCGAGGTGAGGGCTCACTAGTGCTGAGTACAGGGGCAGAATTACATCCCTAGTACTGCTGGCCAGGCTATGCCTGATACAAGTCAAGATGACATTGGCCTTCCCTGCCACTTGAGCACACTGCTGGCTCACATTCAGCTGGCTGTTAACCAATATCCCCAGGTCACTCTCAGCCGGGCAGGTCTTCAGCCGCTCATCCCCCAGTCTGTAGCGCTGAATGGGGTTATTGTGGCCAAAGTGCTTGTTGAATCTCATACCATTGCCTGTCCAGGTCCTTCTGCAACATTCTTCTACTCTCCAAGAGACACACCCTTCCTCCCAACTTGGTGTCATCAACAAATTTACTAATGCTTGACTCGATCCCCTCATCCAAGTCATTAGTAAGAATGTTGAATAGAATGGGGCCCAGTACTGCTCCCTGGGGAACACCACTGGTCACTGGGCAGCAACTGGATGCTGCACCATTCACAACCACTCTCTGTGCCCAGTCATCCAGCCAGCTTTTAACCCAGAGAAGCTGCACTTGTCCAAGCCATAGGCTGCCAGCTTTCCCAGAAGGGTGCTGTGGCAGACTGTATCAAAGGCTTTGCTGAAGTCTGGGTAGACCACATCCACAGCCTTCTCTTCATCTACCAGGTAGGTCACTCAGACACAGAATGAGATATATTGTATAGGCAAGACCTTCCTTTCCTAAACCCATGTTGGCTGGGCTTGATCCCCTGGTTGTCTGTACATGGCAGTTGATGGCACTAAGGATGATCTGCTCCATAACCTTGCCAGGCACTGAGGTCAGGCTGATAGGCCTGTAGTTCCTTGTATCTTCCTTTTGGCTCTTCTTCTTGATCAGTGCCACATTGGCCAACCTCCAGTCATCTGGACCTTTCCAGCTTAGCCAGCTCTTGGGCCAGCTCCCTAAGTACCTAGGATGAATCTCATCTGGACCCATAGACTTGTTAGGGTCTAAATGGTACAGCAGGTCACTAACTACTTCCTCCTAGATTACAGCACAATACATCTTTTTTCACAATAGTATTACATAGATTACTAACAAAGTAATAGAAGAAAAGGATGTGTGAACAAAGAATGGGAA
This sequence comes from Picus viridis, assembly GCA_033816785.1. NCBI lineage: Eukaryota > Metazoa > Chordata > Aves > Piciformes > Picidae > Picus > Picus viridis. Next base: position 94,220,565 of record CM066606.1, on the reverse strand, counting down.
TTTTGGAGAACAGGAAAAGACAGGTATCAATGAGGTTAATGCACAAAATTATTACTTAATTTTTATGAATTATATACATTTTGGTCAAACATCAGAAATCCCTATGCTTTTAGATCCCCTTTCAGACTAATTTCTTTGCATAAAAAAATAGAGATGCTATTTACATAGAGTTAAAACTTTAAGGATTCACCACACATAAAGTGTTCACTGCATAAGATACAGGAGGTAAGATTATAATTTTACACACTGTGACCAGTAAATGGAAAAATAGGTCCTGCTAGGGAGTGATCCAATGGAGCTCTGCCTTCTTCCCTTCAGTTTGCTACAGAGCTGTATAATTTCAAAAGAAGCCTCAGTGAGATTATCAACTGTTAGGAAACAAGAAACAATTTTCTGTCACAGACATACAAGTTACTGAAGTACATACAAGTACATAAAGTAACTGAAAAGAATATACTAGAATCCTTATTTTTCCTGATGTTTGCTTACACTGTAACACAGAGGGTTTTGTACAGACTAACTGTTGGCAAACCACTAGATAAAAGTTTGGGAGCTTTGGTGGTGTAACTTCAGTTTTCTTGAAGAAGAAATCTTATTTTGGAGGACAATTCACTAAATCAACCAAGAGTTCGCATCTAAAAATGCATTATGACTAGTTAGCAAACATGAAAAATTATCATAGTATCATGGTCAGGGTTGGAAGGGACCACAAGGATCATCTAGTTCCAACCCCCTGCTATGGGCAGGGACACCCTACACTAGATCCGGCTGGCCAGAGCCTCATCCAGCCTGGTCTCAAACACTTCCAGGGATGGGGCCTTATTAATTTTAGCAAAGGAAGGGAGGTGAAAGGAAATGCTTGATGTATTTATAGACTCTTCAAGCTGGTTATCTAACCTATCCAAAGAAAGATTAGAGGAAGATTTTCATAGACAGAGAATTCATAATACACCAAAATGATTTCTCAATAATAGACATCTCTACAAACATGACTTCTAATGCATTTATATGTTTGCCAACTGAAAAAAAGTAATCAAAGTTAACCATCTGCTCCTGGTGTTATTGTTCCTGAGTGTCGTGGCTTGTAAATCAGAATTATTCTTGTGAACAAACTGGCTGCTCATGGCTTGGATGAGCACACCCTCTCCTGGATAAAGCACTGGCTGGGCAAACAGCCCAGTGAGTGGTGGTCAATGGACTTGAATCCAGCTGGCAGCCAGTCACAAGTGGTATTCCTCAGGGCTCAGTGTTGGGACCACTTCTGTTTAACATCTTTTTAGATGAGCTTGATGAAGACATAGTGTGTCATCACTAAGTTTGCAGATGACACCAAGTTAGGTGGGAGTGTTGATCTTCATGAGGGTAGGGAGCCTCTACAGAGGGACTTGGATAGATTGGATCAATGGGCCAATGTTAATGGGATGAACTTCAACACAGGCAGATACCAGGCCCTTCACTTGGGTCACAACAACCCCAAGCAATGCTACAGGCTTGGGGAAGTATGGCTGGAAAGCTGTCTGCCAGAAAGGGGCCTGGGGGTTCCAGTTGACAAGCAACTGAATATGAGCAAGCAGTGTGCCCAGGTGGCCAAGGAAGCCAATGGCATCCTGGCTTGTATCAAAAATACTGTGTCCAGAAGGAATAGGGAGGTGATTGTCCTCTTGTACTCAGCTCTGGTAAGGCCAAGCCTTGAGTATTGTTTCCAGTTTTGGGTACCTCAATACAACAGAGATGTGGAGGTGCTGGAGCGAGTGCAGAGGAGGGCAATGAAGCTGGTGAAGGGCCTGGAAAATAAGTCTCATGAGGAGCAACTGAAGGAGCTGGGACTGCTTAGTTTGGAGAAGAGGAGGCTGAGGGGAGACCTCATCACTCTCTACAACTACCTGAAAGGATGTTGTGGACAGGCCAGCCACCATAGAAACATGAGCCCACTCTGCCTAGCTGGAACAGATGCTTGTAAATTGACATCGTATCTTCTTAATAATAAGTTCTTCTAATGACCAAAAAAATTATTATCATTCTAGTAAAGCTTTACATATTGCTATATTGAATTACAAAACTAGCCAATTTATTATTTTACTCAACTCTAATGGGCTATAGTTCAAAGTCTGTCCTGTTGAACTTAATGGTAGTTTTACAAATGGCTGGGTTCCTTTGAGATCATAAGATCTAACAGATATATAAAGACTGAAAGCAAAAATCCCACCAATATTGTTATCACTCTTTTAGCAAGCACCTTGTGCATTATAAAGAACAAATACAGAACACTGTGCAAGAGGTAACTGTGTTGAATAGAAAAGTATCCTAGCAATAGTAACTAACAGTAGAATGAAATATTTGTTGTTGTTATGTTGTTGTTTTTTTCTTTCTTTTATTTTCTTTTTTTCTTTTAAAACATCATTTTGGATAGTGCAAAGTCTTGGAATTTTCTCTTGAGAAAATATGAGT
>CM066606.1:94040617-94213117 GCA_033816785.1 Picus viridis | reverse complement strand
ACATAGAACTTCTTCCTAACCTCCAGCCTAAACCTCCCCTGGCACAGCCTGAGAATGTGTCCTCTTGTTCTGGTACTGGCTGCCTGGGAGAAGAGGCCAACCTCTGCCTGTCTACAACCTCCCTTCAGGTAGCTGTAGAGAGCAAGAAGGTCACCCCTGAGTATCCTCTTCTCCAGGCTAAACAACCCCAGCTCCCTCAGCCTCTCCTCATAGGGCTTGTGTTCCAAACCCCTCACCAACTTCATTGCCCTTCTCTGGACACGTTCCAGCAAGACAACATCCTTCCTAAATTGAGTGGCCCAGAACTGGACACAGGACTCGAGGTGTGGCCTAACCAGTGCAGTGTCCTGGGGTAAAATGACCTCCCTGCTCCTGCTGGACACACTGTTCCTGATACAGGCCAGGATGCCATTGGCCTTCTTGGCTGCCTGGGCACACTGCAGGATCATGTTCAGCCTACCATCAACCAGCACCCCCAAGTCCCTCTCTGCCTGGCCACTCTCCAGCCACTCTGACCCCAGCCTGTAGCACTGCCTGGGGTTGTTGTGGCCAATGTGCAGAACCCGGCACTTGGATGTGTTAAATCTCATGTTGTTGGATTCTGCCCATCTGTCCAGCCTGTCGAGGTCCCTCTGCAAAGCCTCTCTGCCCTCCAGCAGATCAACTCCTGCCCCGGCTTGGTGTCGTCCGCAAATTTACTGATGATGGACTCAATGCCCTCATCCAGATCATCAATAAAGATGTTGAAGAGGATGGGGCCCAGCACTGATCCTTGGGGCACACCACAAGTGACAGGCCGCCAGCTGAATGTGGCACCATTCACCACCACTCTCTGGGCTTGGCCCTCCAGACAGTTCCTAACCCAATGCAGTGTGCTCCTGTCCAAGCCATGGGCTGATAGCTTGGCCAGGAGTTTGCTGTGGGGGACGGTGTCAAAGGCTTTGCTGAGGTCTAGGTAGACTGCATCCACAGACCTCCCCACATCCACCAGGCGGGTCACCTGATCCTAGAAGGAGATCAGGTTGGTCAGGCAGGACATGCCCTTCCTAAATCCATGCTGGCTAGGTCTGATCCCTTGGCCATCCTGTAAGTGCTGTGTGATTGCACTCAAGGTGACCTGTTCCATAATCTAGCCTGGCACTGAGGTCAGACTGACAGGCCAGCTTCCAGTCTTCTGGGACCTCTCCAGTGATCCAGGACTGCTGAAAAATGATGGAGAGTGGCTTGGACAGCTCATTTGCCGGCTCTCTCAGCACCCTAGGATGGATCCCATCCGGTCCCATGGTCCTGTGGGGGTCCAAGCGGATGAGGAGATCTCGAAATTCCTCCAGGAACAGCGGGAAACTATGCTGCTCCCTGGCTCCTTCTGCCAGCTCTGCAGGCCAGCTGTCTGGAAGATGTTCTGTCCTGATAGTACGAATTGAGGCAAAGAAGGTGTTAAGTACCTCTGCCTTTTCCTCATCCTTTGTTACAACAGTTCCCCTCTGTGTTCACCAAGGAGTGGAGGTTGTCCTTGCCCTTCCTCTTGCTATTAATGTATTTATAGCAGGACTTTTTATTGTCCTTCAGAGCAGAGGCCAGTCTAAGCTCTAAATGGGCTTTTGCCTCCCTAATTTTCTTCAATACAAGTGCATTAAGTAACTTTGACTTTTCTTAACATTCCTCCAAAATGTTTCTTTATGCGTATTGCCTGTGATTGCCTGTGATGCATGTGTAAGCCAGGATAAATAGTTAGAATGGAACAAGTGAAACCTGTACATGAGGTGACATGGACTTGCCAATTTCTTTACACAGCACAGAAATGATGATAGACAGAAGAAATGCATTTTTTTAAAATCAATCACAGTAAACCCATGCTCCTGAAAATAAACTGCCCTCTGTCAGACCACATTATCATATGCATATGATCTTCAAAGGTTTTAGAAAATGTAGAATATGTTTTACAGTTAACTAAGCATCTAAAATCTTTTCATAAGAATTTCACTGATCGGCAACAAAGTGTAAATATTGCACAAAGATTTAGTGCCAGTGAAGAGCTACTCATATGCTACTGATATGTATGGTGCTGATATCATGCTGCTGTCAAGCCAGCTTCAAAATGAAAGTGCTGACTGGAGCAAAATGAGGCTTGAAGTTCAAATTGTAACATGAGAGGCTTCCTGTTCCAGTTACTTCTTTTGGTTTCTGGTTTTGGAATGTTGTCCTTTTCTCCTGAGGTAGCTGTGGGTCAGGAGGTAAGGAAGTGATTGTGCATCTTATCATCTCAGTAAACTCTCTGTAACTCAACCTGGCTTTGAACATGACACTAAGAAATTTATTTTGCCATTTTACAATTTAATTCAAAGGCTGATCTCTTGTCAACTGTCAAATCAGACTCTTCATAGATCTCAAAAAGGTTAAACAAATCCTTAAACAGGTGGTTATTGCTTCCTTCATTCCCATATTTTGGTTAATGTTTGTGTCTATAGTGTAGTGATGGGGGGAGTTATCACAAATCTTTCCATATCTTTCTTTCCAAGCTTATTCACAATTTAAATTCATTTTCCTCTAATGAGATGATTAGAGCTGAATCAGATAAGATTTAATCTGAAGTTAAATTGTGAATTTATTTTTCCCCCAAAATGAGGTTGTAAAGCTAACATCAAATTTAAACTGCTATGTGTGATTTTTTTTCCCCTCACTGTTATTTTTTAAACTTCATTGTTTCACAACTCTAAAGTAAGGCATCTATTTGAGCATGTCAGATACAGACATCGGATTTGCAGCTACTTGTGAAATACATCAGTTTTACTAGAACTGCATACATATGCTATTCAGATAGACATTGTTCAAATACAATACAATACAATGCAATAAACCAGGTTGGAAGAGACCTTCAAGATCATCACATCCAACCTATCAACCAATCCAACCCACCAAAACAACTAAACCATGGCACTAAGCACCCCATCAAGTCTCCTCCTGAACACCTCCAATGATGGTGACTCCACCACCTTCCCGGGCAGTCCATTCCAATGGGCAATCTCTCTTTCTGTATAGAACTTCTTACTAACATCCAGTCTAAACCTCCTCTGGCTCAGCTTGAGACTGTGTCCTCTATGTGAGTTAAATTTTAAAAAATCCTCTAGACATTTTATTTAGTGACATTTCACAGATCTCTCTGTACACCTTTTGCCATGTTAGATGTAAATTGACCATTATAATCCAGCCAAAATTACTAGAGGTTGTGCTATGTTTTATGTCTGATACCTGGCAAATGTGAGCTAGTATTAGTTCCCTTTCTATGGATGTGTAAATTATTAGATTAGGTAGTCCTACTTCTCAATGTATCAAATGTAGGTTTGACACATGCTTAGTTTAAGTACTCTCGTGCAAAGGTCCCACTGCTGAAGTTCACTTTTGCTTCTCTGTTTTGTCTCTATTCATCAAAGGACAGGACAGATTAGCACAACTAGCCCTTCCTGCCTGTACACCCTATCTTAAGAACAGAGCAGATATTGTTCACTAATTTACACATACCTTTAACAATGGTCTCTGCCTTCAGGAACAGAATTTCATCTAAGGTTTATAAATTAAAGATCCAGGAGCCACTGCAATAGTAATAATACACACAGAAGTTGTTCAAGTTTTTTGAGTTGCAGGGAGTCATGTCTCCTCTGCTTTATGCTCAAATATCAATACAGTCAGCAGCCCAAAAAGAGAGTGCGTACATTGCAAACAGCATTCTGTGAGAGCGTGGCACAGATTTTAGCATCACTTTGAAGCAAAGTTTACACCCACAGTGTAATGAAATTGCTCAAGCTACTCATAAAACTTGGCCACAATCCCTTGAGTACAGGTAAATTTTCCATGGTATAAAATGTCAGTCCACGAGTCCTTGTTAAAACAACTGACTGCAAGCTCATAGCCTTAAAAATCATGATCTTCACAAGCAAATGTCTAACCAAGTAACTCAGAGTAACTATACTTAACACTGTCCTTTTTGAAGCATTTCTATCATATTATATTTTGAACTGTATGGAACTTGTATACTGTATAGTCTGCTTATCTATAGCTTACTCAGTGAAATATTAGTTTTCATATCTATAACTTTTATTGGTTTATCTTTGACAAACTCTGAACCAGTACACTAGTGACATTTTTTAAAATTAATCTTCTGTGGTTAAAGACCACTCATCACTTTTATCTATCATTGTTCTGGAAATGTCACTTTGATTTTATCCTTTTTGCAATAAATGATAACATCCAAAAAACCCAAATAATAGTCTGACACTTCAAAATCAGCGGCCACTCTTGGATAGAACAAAAATTAACAATTTTCTTGAAGGACAGGAGAAAGAAGAAAAAACCCAAGCAAACAACTGAAAATTGAGACAGAAAAAGAAAGATTTATCTCTTTCTGACAATACTGACAACCACCAAAATAACAGGAAGCAGAGCATGCTTTTTCTTGTATCATCAATGTGGTATGGACAGTAATTGTGATGCTGATCAATGAAAATAGTTGCAAACATGTCTTAAAAATACTAGTTACACATCCTTCCATGTATGAGCTGATACACTGAAAAAGTAAATGGGAAACAAAGATGAAAAATGCAGAATCTTTTCTCCTCTCCCAAAGCCAGCAGTGTGTTTAATGTGATAAAAACCTTAAACTGAAACTCTAAACTTCACAAAAATTGCAGGAATTCTGCCACTGACCTCACCATCTTCAGCAGTTCAAGCATAAAGATGTTAAGAGTGTTCTGGACAGTGTAAGACGGTGGGGCGGAATCAAGCATTTCTGCAGAAACTGCTTTCCAGAATCCTCAGTGCAAGCTGCAAGGTTGTCTTTGGTGGCACTGAGTGGTGGATCAACTACCTGTATCTCCCATCTGGATAGGTAGAGGAATGGGGCTGCAAAGGGATGTGGAGTGAAAATGCACAGATCTTTGTTGGGTGTCGAGACCTGTACAGATGGCAATGGTGGAAGTATCTAAAGGGTTTGTAAATTTATGAAGTTCACTTCCTGAAGAAATATTGTCTGTCTTGAAGCCATACAGAAAGGGGTAGAGCAGGTTTATTGATCTCGCTTACACTTCACAACCAATTATCTAGCATAATAGAAATTTACTTTTAAACATTTGTTTATTGTTTGTTTGTTTATTTTTATTTGTTATTTTTTAGAAAATATTTTCATTAAATAATAAATTATGTCAACAGAAAATATGTTCTCTCAAGATTTTAGTCTGATGTTTTAATTCTTTTAGATCTTAAACCAAAGTCTCCTCCATTCACATATGCACTGCCTTTTCTCTCTGCATTTAGCATTGGCTTCTGTCTTTCCGTAACAATTTACATGACTTCAAGAAAGCACATGTCCTAAAGCTCTTCACCAGAAGCAGTGAAGAATGGTATCCAATGGACTCGTGCTTTCAAGCTGATTGAGTTTGGAAATGGATTTAAACCAAAGTTTCTGTCTCCATGCCACTCACCTGTCCCCTCATGTCATATCTCTTTCCCAAATAGATGAATGGCACCCACAGTATTATTCACTTTTTCTTACCTCTCAATATATCTCAATGTTAACCATGACAATCTGCATCTTCAGAAAAAGAATTTAATTTTTCCCTATTACTTTCTCATGTCTGTCAATCAAGCAAAGAAAATATTAAGCATTAGTTAATTTTATTAAAAAAAGTAAATAGCTGGATGTCAGGTCCAAATTTTTTGTTTGGGAAAAAGAGGAGAGAAAGATGAAAGAGTTAAACATGCAGATAATACAATCAAATCTGCTTTCATTGCTTAGAAAACTTGGTAATAATTTCCACTCAGACACTAATATGATTACAGTTTAGCATTTCATCCTTACTCAGCAAAGCATGTAAACACTACTTAATTTTAAGTAAGTGCTTAAATACTATTCCAATGACACTTAATCAGCACTAAAGTTAAGTATGTATTTAAATGCTTTGATGATTTGAAACCTAAACAATGAGCAAGGTAATGGCTTGCTGAGATTACACTGTGCCATGATAAAATGCTTATTAAAGAATGGACACTACGGAACACCTGAAGCCATTTTATGGTGAAAGAAAGAACTTTGGATTGCTTGTGTGGTTTTCTAGAGTCTTAACAATCATTAAAATAAAATAACACATAAGAAATGAAAAATATCCTTAAGAATAAAATCAAATTTATAAATAAATAACAAAGCAGACAATATTTCAATCAATAATTGCAATTTATGGAGGTAGTGGAGAGTGTGCTGGAAATGAGTTCATCTTTCAAGTATAGGAACGATAAGGCCATGTCATGAACAAGTGTCCATAAACCAGGATCATAACAGGAAGAAAGCTTTAATGTACATATCATTAAGATTAGGCTGCAGGCTCTATATTTTTTTCCTTTTCTTTTTCCCTCCTTCTTTTTCTAATTTTTGTTTCTTTTTCATTCTTCCTTACATTGAATATTGCATGTATAAAAAATAGATGTTTTAAATGTTCTTATGTGAAAAGAATATTTGGGCATGTTTTTGTAGGCCATAGAAATGACTGTGACTCCTACACACCTCAGTTGTTGAAAAGTTAATTTAAAAATCATTACATGTTTTATATTTATGAGAAAACATCTGTATAGGGCATGCTTATATATGCAGGACAGTTGCACCGTGACTGTCATAGTATCAATCTTTACCCTACAGATGGAGGGTATTGAAGAAACAAACACATTATCGAAAATCAGAATTTCAGAATGACTGAATCAAGGATTAAGAATACTTATAAAAGAGAACATAAACATTCATGTTCAGGACATAAACTAGCCAGTAACTGAAAGGCTGTGGTGGTTCAGAATGGGTGCCCCCACTGATGCTGCCAGGGGACCCACCTGGTGGATGTGGGGAAGGCTGTGGATGTAGTCTACCTGGACTTCAGCAAGGCCTTTGACACCGTCCCTCACAGCAAACTCCTGGCCAAGCTGTCAACCCATGGTTTTGACAGGAGCACACTATGTTGGGTTAGGAACTGTCTGGAGGGCCGAGCCCAGAGAGTGGTGGTGAATGGTGCCACATCTAGCCGGCAGCCAGTCACAAGTGGTGTGTCCCAAGGATCAGTGCTGGGGCTCATCAACTTTAACATATTTATTGATGACCTGGACAAGGGGATTGAGTCCATCATCAGTAAGTTCGCAGACGACACCAAGCTGGGGGCAGGTGTTGATGTGTTAGAGGTTAGGAGAGCTCTGCAGAGGGACCTTGACAGTCTGGACAGATGGGCAAAATCCAACGGTATGAGATTTAACACATACAAGTGCCGGGTTCTGCACAGTAGCCACAACAACCCCAGGCAGTGCTACAGGCTGAGGTCAGAGTGCCTGGAGGGAGGCTAGGCAGAGACGGATGTAAGGGTACTGGTCGATGGTAGTCTGAACATCAGCCTGCAGTGTGCCCACGCAACCAAGAAGGCCAATGGCATCCTGGCCTGAATCAGGAACAGTGTGGCCAGCAGGAGCAGGGAGGTCATTCTGCCCCTGGACACTGCACTGGTTAGGCCACACCTTGAGTCCTATGTCCAGCTCTGGGCCTCTCAGTTTAGGAAGGATTTTGACTTGCTGGAACATGTCCAGAGAAGGGCAACAAAGTTGGTGAGGGGTTTGGAATACAAGCCATATGAGGAGAGTCTGAGGTATCAGGGGTTGCTTAGCCAGGAGAAGAGGAGCCTGAGGGGTGACCTTAGTGCTCTTTACAACTACCTGAAGGGAGGTTGTAGACAGGTGAGGGCTGGTCTCTTTTCCCAGGCAACCGGCAGCAGAACAAGAGGACACAGTCTCAAGCCGCAGCAGGGGAGGTTCAGGCTCGATGTTAGGAAGAAATCCTTCATAGAGAAAGTGATTGCCTGTTGGAATGGGCTACCCGTGGAGGTGGTGGAGTGCCCATCATTGGAAGTGTTTAGGAGGAGACCTGATAGGATGCTTGGCATCATAGTACCATGGTATCAGTCAAGGTTGGAAGGGACCACAAGGATCATCTAGTTCCAACCCCACTCCCATGGGCAGGGACACCCTACACTAGATCAGGCTGGCCACAGCCTCATCCAGCCTGGGCTTAAACACTTCCAGGGATGGGGCCTCAACCACCTCCCTGGATAACCCATTCCAGGCCTTCACCACTCTCATGGGGAAGAACTTCTTCCTCACATCTAGCCTGAATCTCCCCATCTCCAGCTTCATTCCATTCCCCCTAGTCTTATCACTACCTGATGTCCTGAGAAGTCCCTCCCCAGCCTACGTGTAGGCCCCCTTCAGATACTGGAAGGCCACAATGAGGTCACCTGGGAGCCTTCTCTTCTCCAGACTGAACAGTCCCAACTCCTTCAGTCTGTCCTCATAGGAGAGGTGCTCCAGCCCTCTGATCATCCTCGTGGCCCTTCTCTGGACATGTTCCAGCAACTCCAGATCGCTCTTGTATTAGGGGCTCCAGAACTGGACACAGAACTCCAGGTGGGGTCTCACCAGAGCTGAATAGAGGGGGAGAAGCACCTCCCTTTACATGCTGGCCACAATTCTCTTGATGTAGCCCAGGATCTGATTTGCTTTCTGGGCTGCAAGTTCACATTGAGAGCTCCTGTTGAGCTTCTCGTCCACCAGCACCCCCAAGTCTCCCTCCTCAGGGCTGCTTTCCAGCCAGTCACTGCCCAACCTGTACTTGTGCCTGGGATTGCCTCGACTCAGATGCAGGACCCTGCACTTGGTCTTGTTGAAGCTCATGACGTTGGCTTGTGTCCACCTCTCCAGCCTGTCCAGGTCCCTCTGGATGGCATCCATTCCCTCCAGCGTGTCTGCTGCACCACACAGCTTGGTGTCATCAGCAAACTTGCTGAGGGTGCACTCAATGCCACTGTCCATGTCACCCACAATGATGTTGAACCAGACGAGTCCCAGGACTGATCCCTGAGGGACTCCGCTTGTCACTGGCCTCCACTGGGACATGGAGCCGTTGACAGCCACTCTTTGGGTGTGGCCATCAAGCCAGTTCTTTATCCATCTAGTGGTCCACCCATCAAACCCATGTGTCACCAGTTTGGAGACCAGGATGTGGTGTGGGACAGTGTCGAAGGCTTTGCTCAAGTCCAGGTAAATGACATCAGTTGCTCACCCCTCATCTATTAATGCTATCACATGTTTATAGAAGGCCACCAGGTTTGTCAGGCAGGATTTGCCCTTGCCAAAGCCATGCTGACTGTTCCAAATCACCTCTTCACTATTCTTCTGAGTCAGTAGTGCCTCCAGGAGGATCTGCTCCATGATCTTTCCAGACACAGAGGTGAGACTGACTGGCCTGTAGTTCCCTGCTTCCTCCTTCTTACCCTTTTTGAAAATGGGAGCAATGTTTCCCCTTTTCCAGTCTGTGGGGACTTCTCCAGGCTGCCATGACTTTTGGAATAGAATAGAGAGGGGTTTAGCAACCTCATCTGCCAGTTCTCTCAGTATCTGTGGATGTATCCCATCGGGACCCATGAACTTGAACACTTTCAGGTTCTTCAGGTGATCACGAACCTGAGCTTCACTTTCCATGGGCAGTTCTTCCTTCCCATCCCTGGCATCATCTTCCATGACACCAGGAGTGTGGCTGGAGGCCCTTGCAGTGAAGACTGAGGTAAAGAAGTGATTGAGTACCTCAGCCTTTTCCACATCACTTGTGACCAATTCATCTGTTTCTTTTCTGAGGGGCCCACACCTTCCCTAGTCTTCTTCTTGCCATTAATATACCTGTAGAAATTCTTAGTGCTCCCTTTAACCTCCCTGGCTAGATTCAATTCAAACTCTGCTTTGGCTTTCCTAACCAGGCCTCTTGCTGCTCGGGAAGCTTCCTTATATACCCCCTGTTCTATCTGTCCTTCCCTCCACTTCCTGTAGAGTTTCTTTTTAAGTAATAGTGTGTCTAGCAGCTCCTTATTCATCCAGCCAGGCCTCCTAGCATTCTTTCCTGCTTTTCTCTTTCTTGGTATACATAGCTCGTGGACACAGAGGAGGTGGTCCTTGAATACTGACCAGCTGTCCTGGTTCCCTCTTCCCTCCAGGGCTTCGTCCTATGACACTTTGGCTAGCAGATTCCTGACGCGATCGATGTCTGCACGCCTAAAGTCTAGGGTTGTAAGCTTAGAATACGGTGTTGGATGGTAGATTGGATGCTGTGATCTTGAAGGTCTCTTCCAACCTGGTCTATTCTATTCTATTCTATTCTATTCTATTCTATTCTATTCTATTCTATTCTATTCTATTCTATAAGACACACCTCTGGTGTCCTGGGGGTCCTGTCCAGTGGGTGGACACAGGAAGCTGTGTATTTCATCCCATAATGCCCTGCTCCCTTATAAAACCACCTGCAGAGTCCTGCACTTCCTCTTTCTTCCCTCACTGCTCCTATGGAGATTGTCCCTATCTGGTATTGGGGGGGGAGCCATCTCGAGGCCTCTTGGGCCTGGCTAGGCCCAAGGCTGGGAGGAGAAGGTGGAAGGGCTGTCTCAGATCTGGCCAACTGACATTAGCCTTGAAGTGGAGAGGAGGGGATTCGGGGGGAAGAAAGAGCCCTGGGGGGTTTTGGGTGTACCCTCAGGTGGGGAGAGGGAAGTGTTGGGATGCTTCTAGGTATGCTTTGGGATCTGCTTTTGTCACTGTGCTTGTGGTTCTCTGTAAAAATATTTACTGCTTTTCCATTTAAACTTTCCACCACTTCTGCAATCTGTCTGAGTCTCAGTTTTTCTGCCTGTGGTGAGAGGGAAGGGAGGATTGGCCATTCAACTCACCACAAAGGCCTAGAAAGAGTTTTTGCTGTTTGGCTGTTCCACAAAACTTTAACACAGTGTATCTTGCTCTCCTGAAACTACTAGTTATCAACACAGATGGGTTACAGTAAACCATTATGAAAGGTCTGTAAAATGGGGATAACAAAAGCCTCCTTTCTAATGTTTGGCAAACTTAGCAGTTTGAACAATTATCAATGAGGAGGTCTTGAAATCTTTTCCATGAAGTATTTTAAAAAGAAGGAAAAAAAAAAAGAATCCTGGTATGGACAAGATTATTGAGGCACAGATTGTCTCTTATTTCAGTTTTGTATTGCACTCACAAGAACAGAGATCCTATATTTGGGGCCATCAGATGCTACCTTAATAATTAACATTAAAAAATTAAGGGCATTTGAAACTGCCATCTACCCTTTCTGTGTGCTTTTCCCCTTTATACATGGTTAATATTTACACAGGAAACAAATGAAGCTTTGAGAACTATCAAGTTCATTCGTGAATACCTCATGGAGGCTCAAACCTCATAAAGGAATTATCTTAATCATATCATCCAAGGAAAGGGCTAGAAATATGATTTCAGATGAAAATTCTGATGGAGGGAAGTACAGCATAAATTTCTTGGCTCTCAAGCCTTGGAAATTACAGCCATGACTCTGTATCTCAGCTGCTGGAAGGAATAATAATTACTGTTTGACAGTTTATCAAGGTGAGGGAGGAGCATTGTATTCAATTTGGGAGCTGAGATTACACAAGTAGTAGAATATTAAATAACAGCATGAAGCACAAAGGGTATGCAAAGAAAGTGGTAGAACAAGTGTGAAGTAAAGGTGAAGAACTTACAGTGAGTTAGCAAGCCAGCCTCCCTGATTTCCAGTTATTATCTTAAGCTTCTTTAGTAGAAAAGTCTTTGTAGCTTGCCTACCCAGATCAGCAGCTATTTGCAGAAGCATTACCAGAAGATCCAATGTGGAAAACACAGTATCTTTACTGGCACTTCTCTATCTAGACCAACATATGAGCTTTCTGGTTATACCTATTGTATTTATCTCAGAATTTTCTCTTAGTTGTACCATAACAAATATTTAGGTGTTAAACATAATTTTAGCTGTACAATGAAAAATAGGTATGTGATTAAGAGCATGCTTTTACATGTTCAACTGGGAAAATTATTTCAGAAAATTGTCACCCTTTGGTTATCACTCATGACCTTCTTCATGGAGAAAATATAAATAAATGTTAGATAACTTAGAGTCCCTTCTATCTCCCATTTCATCTGTGATTTGCAAGAAGGAATACATGCATGGCCTGTAATCTACAGAGTCTGCCTCCTCTAAAACCCAACTTCATGTAGACTAGTTACCTCTTACATCAAAGGAGAGAGTAGTTTTAAGAGTTTTTGAGCAGAGAAGCCTCTGAGCAACCTAACTAAAATTAATTTGGAATTGCTAGGAAATTAGGCTAAATAAGTTCTTGAGATCTTGGACACTAAGAAGAAGTTTTTTACTATCAGGGTGGTGGAACACTGGAACTGTTTGCCCAGGAAGGTGGTGGAGTTCTCATATCTCTGGAGACATCCAAAGCCAGGCTTGATGGGGCTCTGTGCAATCTGATCTAGTTGGAGATGGCCATGCTTACTTTTGGGGGTGGACTAGGTGACCTTTAAAGGTTCCTTCCACCCCAAAGAACTGTATGATTCTATGATCTCTTTCAACATAAACAGTTCCATGATTCCATTCATCTTGTCTGCTCTGGATACCCACTCTAGGGTTAGTCTGTTATAGACCACCCGACCAGGATGAGGAGGTTGATGAATTACTCTACAAACAACTGGAGGCTGTTTCAAGATCATCAGATCTTGTCCTCGTGGGTGACTTCAACCTGCCAGATATCTGCTGGGAACTTAATTCAGCAGAGAGAAGGCAGTCCAGAAGATTGCTGGAGCGAATAGAGGACTGCTTCCTGATGCAGCTGTTAAGCGAGCCTACCAGGGGACAGGCTCTGCTTGACCTGCTGCTCTCCAATAGGGAAGGGCTGGTGGGAGATGTGACCGTGGGAGGCTGCCTAGGGTGCAGTGACCACGAGATAGTGAAGTTTTTAATATGCAGGGAGATAGGGAGGAGTACCAACAGAACCTTCACCTTGGACTTCCGGAGGGCAAACTTCAGCCTCTTTAAGAAACTTATTTGTAAAGTTCCCTGGGTACCAACCCTCATGAACCAAGGGGTCCAGGAGGGTTGGACCTACTTCAAAAAGGAGCTCTTGAAGGCACAGGAACTGGCGGTTCCCATGTGCCGAAAGATGAGCCGGCGGGGAAGGCGACCAGCCTGGATGAGCAAGCAGCTCCTGGAGGAATTAAGGGAAAAAAAGAGGCTGTATCACCTTTGGAAGGAGGGGAAGGCTTCTCGAGGTATGTTCAAGGAAGTGGTTAGATTATGTAGGAATAAAATTAGAGAGGCAAAGGCCCAGTTGGAACTGAAACTGGCCACCTCTGTGAAAGAAAATAAAAAGCAATTTTACAAATATATCAATGCTAAAAAGAAGGGCAAGAAGAATCTCCAGTCCTTACTGGACCTGGAGGGGAACAAGGTGACCGAAGATCAGGAAAAGGCTGAGGTCCTGAACGCCTTCTTTGCCTCGATGTTTAACAGCAAGGTAGGAGTCCAGGATGAGTGGCCTCCTGAGCTGGGTAGTAGGGTTGGGGAGCAGTGTAATGCCCCAGAAATCCAGGAGGAATTAGTTCGGGACCTGCTGAGCCACTTGGACACCCACAAGTCCATGGGACCAGATGGGATCCATCCTAGGGTGCTGAGAGAGCTGGCAGATGAGCTGGCCAAGCCGCTTTCCATCATTTTCCTCCAGTCCTGGCTCACTGGAGAGGTCCCAGATGACTGGAAACTGGCCAATGTGGTCCCCATCCACAAGAAGGGACGGATGGAGGAACCCGGAAACTACAGGCCAGTCAGCCTGACCTCAGTGCCATGGAAAGATTATCCTGGCGGCAATAACTGCACACTTGAAGGATGGCCAAGGGCTCAGGTCCAGCCAACATGGATTTAGGAAGGGCAGGTCCTGCCTCTCCAACCTGATCTCCTTCTATGATCAGGTGACCCACCTGGTGGACGTGGGGAGGCCTGTGGATGTGGTCTACCTGGACTTCAGCAAGGCCTTTGACACCGTCCCCCACAGTAAACTGCTGGCTAAGTTGTCAGCTCATGGTTTGGACAGTAACACTCTGCGCTGGGTTAGGAACTGGCTGGAGGGCCGAGCCCAGAGAGTGGTGGTGAATGGTGCCACCTCCAGCTGGCGGCCAGTCACCAGTGGTGTCCCCCAGGGATCAGTGCTGGGCCCCATCCTCTTTAACATCTTCATTGATGATATGGATGAGGGAATTGAGTCAGTCATCAGCAAGTTTGCAGATGACACCAAGTTGGGAGTAGATGTTAGTCAGTTAGAGGGTAGAAAGGCTCTGCAGAGGGACCTCGACCGACTGGACAGATGGGCGGAGTCCAATGGGATGACATTCAACAAGTCCAAGTGCCGGGTGCTGCACATTGGCCACAGCAACCCCATGCAGAGCTACAGGCTGGGGTCAGAGTGGCTGGAGAGCTGCCAAACAGAGAGGGACCTGGGGGTGCTGATCGACACCCGCCTAAACATGAGCCAGCAGTGTGCCCAGGTGGCCAAGAGGGCCAATGGCATCCTGGCCTGTATTAGGAATAGTGTGGCCAGCAGGAGCAGGGAGGTCATTCTGCCCCTGTACTCTGCATTGGTTAGGCCACACCTTGAGTACTGTGTCCAGTTCTGGGCCCCTCAGTTTAAGAAGGACATCGAGACACTTGAACGCGTCCAGAGGAGGGCAAAAAGGCTGGTGAGAGGCCTTGAGCACAAGCCCTATGAGGAGAGGCTGAGGGAGCTGGGGTTGTTTAGCCTGGAGAAGAGAAGGACCAGGGGTGACCTCATTGCCCTCTACAACTACCTGAAGGGTGGTTGTGGACAGGAGGGGGTTGGTCTCTTCTCCCAGGCAACCAGCACCAGAACAAGGGGACACAGTCTCAAGCTGTGCCAGGGGAGGTTTAGACTCGAGGTGAGGAAGAAGTTCTTCACTGAGTGAGTCATTCGTCATTGGAATGGGCTGCCCGGGGAGGTGGTGGAGTCGCCGTCCCTGGAGGTGTTCAAGAGGAGACTGGACGTGGCACTTGGTGCCGTGGTCTAGTTGTGAGGTCTGTTGGGATGGGTTGGACTTGATGATCCTTGGGGTCTCTTCCAACCTTGGTTATACTGTGATATACTGTGATATACTGTGATCCTTGGGGAAATCACAGCGCACCTGGAGGATAGCCAAGAGATCAGGCCCAACCAACATGGATTTTGGAAGGGCAGGTTCTGCCTTAGCAACCTGATCTCCTTCTATGATCAGGTGACCTGCCTGGTGGGTGTGAGGGAGGCTGTGGATATAGTCTATCTCACCTTTGCAAGCAAGGCCTTTGACACTGGCCCCCACAGCAAACTCCAGACCAAGCTGTCAGCCCATGGCTTGGATAGCAGCACTCTGTGCTGGGTTAGGACCTGGCTGGAGGGCCATGCCAGAGAGTGGTGGTGAATGGTGCCACATCCAGCTGGCAGCCAGTCACTAGTGGTGTGCCCCAAGGATCAGTGCTGGGCCCCATGCTCTTCAACATCTTTAGTGATGATCTGGATGAAGGCATTGAGTCCATCATCAGTAAATTTGCGGACGACACCAAGCTGGGGGCAGGAGTTGATTGGTTAGAGGGTAGAAGACAGAGAGACCTCAACAGGCTGGACAGATGGGCAGAGTCCAAAATGATGGCATTTAACAAGTCCAACTGCCGGGTGCTGCACTTTGATCACAGCAACCCCATGCAGTGGTACAGGCTGGGGTCAGAGTGGCTGGAGAACAACAAGGCAGAAAGTGTCCTAGGGATACCAATTGACAGCCAGCTGAACATAAGCCAGCAGTGTGCCCAGGTGGCCAAGAGGGCCAATGGCATCCCAGACTGCATCAGAAATACTGTGGCCAGCAGTAGCAGGGAGGTCATTCAGTCCCTGTACTCAGCACTGGATAGGCCACACCTTGAGTCCTCTGTCCAGTACTGGGCCCCTCAATTTAAGAAGGACATTGAGACACTTGAATGTGTCCAGAGAAGGGCAGTGAGGCTGGTGAGAGGCCTTGAGCACAAGCCCTATGAGGAGAGGCTGAGGGAGCTGGGGTTGCTTAGCCTAGAGAAGAGGAGGCTCAGGGGAGACCTTATTGCTCTCTACAACTACCAGAAGGGAGGTTGTAGCTGGGTGGGGGTGGCCAGGCAACCAGCACCAGAACAAGAGGACACAGTCTCAAACTGCACCAGGGGAGGTTTAGGCTCAAGGTGAGGAGAAAGTTCTTCACAGAGAGAGTTGTTAGCCATTGGAATGTGCTGCCCAGGGAGGTGGTGGAGTCACCTTCCCTGGAGGTGTTCAAGAAAGGATTGGATGTGACACTTGAAGCCATGGCTTATTTAGTCATGAGGTGTTGGGTGACAAGTTGGACTTGAGGATCTTGAGGGCTTTTCCAACCTTATTGATTCTATGATTCTTTGAAAATTGGTACTTGCTTCACCATGGACTGAGGGGAAAAAACATGAGGTGTATGTGTTTGGTTGAATAAAAAAAAGTCTTTATTTTTGCATAAAGAAAAAAATTAAATGTTTTTTCTTTAAAAAAGTAATACACCTCAATATTCATTTAAAATTCTGAATAAAAAGAAATATTTGTGTTGAGGGAGATGGAAATTGAGGGTTATAAGAGAAATAATTTTTTGTTTACTTCTGTATTTACTGTATATATGTTTAGACCTAAAACATAGTCATGCTGAATGTCTGGCCACAGAGAAAAAATCATGGTTACGCAGAAAGACTAGTCTTGACATTTCTTTTATCCTGAACTGATTTCTACTTGCTTGCTTTTTCACCCTCTTTAAAGGACATCTTGTTCAGTGGCAATTTGCAATTTGTAATTTGTATAAATGTAAATATCTGAAGAAAGATTAAAAGGGTAAAGGGGCTTTGAATATTTGTTTTTCTTTTTTTGAAAACTATTCCATAACTAATATTACGTGAGCAAATAGCAACAGTGCTGCTTGCTTTAAAAGGCAGAAAGACTGATTTTTCTGTTTTGTCTTGTTCTGCTTGGGTTTTCAACCACAGCCTCTGCTGTAATATCTAAATATTTAAGCTTTGACTGGAACAATAGGATTTCACACTTGGAAATATCCTTATACCAGCCTGTAGAAAGTTGCTGCTACCATTCCTGTTGATACAACACTTGTCCAAGAAAAAAATGAAGAACTGTCAGAAATTATATAGATACAATAGATCTGCTTTAGGGTTAGTGGATTGTGTTGTGTGTTTCCTAAAATAGGAATCAAATGCTTACAGTGACAGATTTTGGCTCTAGGAAAGGCACTTGACAATGCTCAGCCTTTATTGAACCCAGTCCCATATATCAAAATGCAGAGTTTGTCATTGTCCAGATTATTGGGTAGGTCCCTAGCACTTGTCAGTGTTAGGGGACTACCTAATTTCTTAGTTGTACCTTAGACACAGAGCGATGAACAGAGACTAGTGAAAATTGGTCGGTGTGGTTCTGGTTCATCTCTACTAAGAAAATTCAGAGGTGTTGTTCTGGAATGCTTTTGGCATTAACTCAGAGGTCAGTGCTGAGGTTTTTAAAAAGTACTATCCAGGTTACATAAACATGTTGTCTGGTATAACATTCACTTTCTAGATCCATTACCGTGATTGCTTGATGCAAGCAAAGTGTCTAATTTATTGTATTATATAGGCTAACATAATCAAAAGCAACTCGTGATTGGTAATTAGATGTGTCCGTGCGACAGTTACAGATTCATGATTGGCTGCTGAGAAAATGCTAGGGAACACACATCCCTTCTCAAGGCTCAGGCAGGTGTTAGACAAAAGACAAACGATCACACATCTCTCATCTAAGTTCAGAGAGAAGACAAAAGACTCTAATGCAATGTTTACCAGCTCTAATTCTCAGGTCGTTGTGTGGCTTCCCTGAGTCACAGTGGTCGTTGGTAATTAGCTAAATACTTTTTTCCCTCTACACAGCTGCAGTTTGGTCCCAAGGTTTGCGGCCTACAAGAGCTAAAACATTTCCTTCTATCAGCTGAGCATTGCTTGAGGTTCTACTCCCTAAATTCATTCCATCAATCCATGAGATTATTTTGCTCTTTTTCTCTTGGAAAACTTGCTTATTATAAACTGAGAAAATTATTAATATCTTTGGTCTCCCAAGCTTTTTCTTGTGGCATATAATAGGTTTGCACATATACAAGAAGCTTATTTTGTTTGTTCTGATATGTTGACAAAACAGACTGTGGTAAAAAGGGACTCAAACACTTACACAGATTCTTCTAGACTGCCTACCTGTCTCTAAACTGATATCCAGGTGCTATTGCATAACGTGGTACCTGGTTCTTCTTTTCTGTATTTGGACCTGTTGGTAAACAGAAAAAAATCACCACTCTAAAGTGCTGTTGCAGGGCTGATATGCACAAGCAGAATCATTGTTTTCCTTCATGAAGAACATGAACAATCAGAGCTGCTGCTACTGCTGCTGCTAATAAAATCTGTGAATGAAACCTACTTTAAGATGCTTCTGGTGCTGCCTTGACCAAAGGAGAGATAAAGCTGAACTCAAAATAGTCTGATTTGGATTTTCCAGCAAATGACAATACAAGGGCAAAGGTAGACTATTGATCTGTTTAGTCTCTTTGCACTTTCCTTCTCAGATACAAATATATTTATGCTCTGCCTATGATGGCTAATGATTGCCAGTGCATGGGAAGTGGTTGTTTTTGGATAGCTTTGGAAAGCTATAGGGAAGATTTGCCTTTGCTTGAATTAGAGAAAGCTATGTTTTGTCTTTGACTCTGAGGGGAATGTAAACACCTTGTAACTGAAGGAGAGAAACTAGGAGAATGTTGTTGGATGTGTTAAAATATTGTTTTGTTATTTTGACCTATTGTATGCCTTAATTACATGAATGCCAATAGAATCATAGAATCAATAAGGTTGGAAGAGACCTCAAAGATCAAGTCCAACCTGTCACCTAAGACCTCATGACTACTAAACCATGGCACCAAGTGCCATGTCCAATCCCTTCTTGAACACCTCCAGGGATGATGACTCCACCACCTCCCTGGGCAGGACATTCCAGTGGCCAACAATGCTTTCTGGGAAGAACTTTCTCCTCACCTCAAGCCTAAACTTCCCCTGGCGCAGCTTGAGACTGTGTCCTCTTGTTCTGGTGCTGGTTGCCTGGGAGAAGACACCATACCTGTCGTGGCTACAACCACCCTTCAGGTAGTTGTAGACAGGAATAAGGTCTCCCCTGAGCCTCCTCTTCTCCAGGCTAAACAATCCCAGCTCCCTCAGCCTCTCCTTGTAGGCCTTGTGCTTGAGGCCTCTCATCAGCCTTGTTTCCCTTCTCTGGACACAGTCTCAACACCCTTCTTAAATTGAGGAACTGGACACAGTACTCAGTAGAAAGTGAGCAATTGAGATGTGACACATGTGCCTTCTGGTAGACTATAACTTTGCTCTATAACGTAATAAATGTCTTCACCTGCTTGCATCTTGTCCAGGAAGCTGTGCTCAAGGCAAATCCAACATCTATATAAAATCTATATTATTACACCAGTGTCTCCCCACCCACAATCCAGCCCAGGTGCCTTTGTGCTCTCTCTTTGGTTGTGCAGGAACTGACCTTAGCAGGGAACTGTCTGTCTTAAAGATGGCAGCTCATCCATCACAGCTTTTGCAGGCTGTCAATGTTGCATTTAATCTCACTTGTAATTTTCCAAGAGAGGTTTGCAACAGTCGCAAGCAGAATCTTAATGACATAAAATGTGGTTTGTAGCCAGTGAATATCTCCTGTCTGCATGAAGCTGTACTGCATTCCAGCTGCCTTGAATTATCCAGGCATTAAAAACTCCAAAACTGAGTCTGCAGTCTGCTCTCCATGGTCCTTATATTGTTGTAACTGGTGTATCTTCCCTGTCAATTCATGTATTACCAAATGAAAACTTGGAAACATATTCTTTGCAAGGATGATGTGAAAAGACTCTTTTCCTGGTTTTTATATGTTGTTTGCATGAGTACGGGAAAGTGGATGGTGTGTTGGAAAGCAGCTTCGTGGAAAAGGAACTGAGAATCCTGGTGGACAAGTTAACCACAAGTAAGCAGTGTTCTCTTGAAGACAAGACAGCCAATGGTATCCTTGAATGTATTAAGAAGTGTGCCCAGCAGGCCTGAGAAGATTTATCTCCTCTTCTACTCCACCCTAGTGAGGTCACATCTGGAGTATTGTTTCCAGTTTTGGGCTTCCCAGTTCAAGAGTGTCAGGAAATTACTGAAGTCTAACAGAGGGCTACAAAGATGATTAGGGGATAGGAGGATATCTCTTATGAGGAAAGGATGTTTAAGTTGGACAAGACTGAGAAGGTCACTGCTTTGATTGGGATTAAATTAACAAGGCAGGAATTATAAAAATAAAGTTATCTTTATTTTCCCAAAACCCCTGCCCCAAAATTATGTACAAAACTGGTTAAATTTTATTTACAGGTTCTATTCAGTCATGAATTCTACGAGGATGCTTATGGGCAACTTTAGTACAATTTAGAGAATTCAGAAAATAGAAAAGGCTAAGCCACAAAATAACTTTACCCCACTTATAAAATCAGAGGCAAGCTATGACCCTAGGGAAAGCCGAGAGTTGGATTTTACTCACAAGGATGGAATAGGAATTTAGAGATAGTGCCAAGACTCATTAGTACTAAACCATGGCACCAAGTGGATTCCTCCATACACACAAGCCTCAGCACTGTAAGATACATAATCCAATCCATGGGTCACACGGCATAAATCCAAAGGAAAAGTGACTTGCCAGACAAAACTTGTGGACCAGTGCTGTCTGAGTAGTGCAAGGGAAGCCACACTGCCAGTGGGTTTCAGCAAACAGCCCCAGTTTATGGCAGAGGGTCACTCCAGCACAGGCAGGGAGCAGGACCCCAGAGTAGGCAGGTCTGGGGAGAAGCCAGGACCGGATGCTGATCTCTCTACTTTCTCCATGAATGTATCACAAATCCCAGGAAACCTGTTATGGGTTGGGAGACCAATATTCCCACCACAGGCAAAAGAAAGACTCAGACAAAATGAATTGCAAAAGTGGTGGGAAGTTTAAATGGAAAAAAAAACCACAATGGAAGTTTTACAGAAAACCACAAGCACCATGACAAAGAGAGTGAGAGATCCCAGAACATACCCAAGAATGTCCCACCTGGGGGCACACCACCCAACCCCCCCCCCCCCAAGGACTCTTTCTTCACCCCCAACCCAGCCTTGGGCCTGGGCAGGCCCAGGAGAGGCAGCTCACACTATTTTACCTAGGCAGCGGCAAGGGAGGAAAGAGAGAGAGAGAGGACCCCATGCTGATGTTTTATAGGGGAGCAGGGCATTATGGGAATGAAATACCTGGCTTTCTGTGACCACACACTGGGCTGGGCCCCCTTTGGAACAAACCCAGGTATGGCCTGTGCAGTGGCATCAGGGCCAGCACCCAGCCTAAACCACGACAAAACCAAATGCAGAGTGAGACCAAAGAGAGTCCAAAAATGAGCACAAAAAATGATCCCCAGACCATTTTCTTGTCACTCCATGTAAGATATTCCTAGACAATGTGTCCAGTACCAAAAAAGAATAGAATAGAATATTTAGAATAGAATAGAATAGAATAGAATAGAATAGAATAGAATAGAATAGAATAGAATAGACCAGACCAGGTTGGAAGAGACCTTCAAGATCATCACGTCCAACCTATCAGTCAATCCAATCCATCCAACAACTAAACCATGCAGCCAAGCATCCCAGCAAGTCTCCTCCTGAACACCTCCAATGATGGTGACTCCACCACCTCCACGGGCAGCCCATTCCAAAGGGCAATCACTCTCTCTGTACAGAATTTCTTCCTAACCTCCAGCATAAACCTCCCCTGGCGCAGCCTGAGACTGTGTCCTCTTATTCTGGTGCTGGCTGCCTGGGAGAAGAGACCAACCTCTGCCTGTCTACAACCTCCCTTCAGATAGTTGTAGGGAGCAATTAGGTCACTCCTCAGTCTCCTCTTCTCCAGGCTAAGCAACCTCAGCTCTCTCAGCCTTTCCTCATAGGGCTTGTGTTCCAAAACCCTCACCAACTTTGTTGCCCTTCTCTGGACACATTCCAGCAAGTCAACATCTCTCCTTAACTGAGGGGCCCAGAACTGGACACAGGACTCAAGGTGTGGCCTAACCAGTGCAGTGTACAGGGGCAGAATGACCTCCCTGCTCCTGCTGGCCACACTCTTCCTGATGCAGGCCAGAATGCCATTGGCCTTCTTGGACACTTGGACACACTGCAGGCTCATGTTCAGCCTCCCATCAACCAGTATCCCCAGGTCCCTCTCTGCCTGGCCACTCTCCAGCCACTCTGACCCCAGCCTGTAGCACTGCATGGGGTTGCTGTGGCCAATGTGCAGAACCTGGCACTTGGATGTGTTCAATCTCATGCTGTTGGATTCTGCCCATCTGTCCAGCCTGTCAAGGTCCCTCTGCAAAGCCTCTCTGTCCTCCAGCAGATCAACTCCTGCCCCCAGCTTGGTGTCGTCCGCAAATTTACTGATGATGGACTCAATGCCCTCATCCAGATCATCAATAAAGATCTTAAAGTGCATGGGGCCCAGCACTGATCCTTGGGGCACACCACTAGTGACAGGCCGCCAGCTGGATGTGGCACCATTCACCACCACTCTCTGGGCTCGGCCCTCCAGCCTGTTCCTAACCCAACGCAGTGAGCTGCTATCCAAGCCATGGGCTGCCAGCTTGGCCAGGAGTTTGCTGTGGGGGACTGTGTCTAAGGCCTTGCTGAAGTCCAGGTAGTCTACATCCACAGGCCTCCCCACATCCACCAGGTGGGTCACCTGATCATAGAAGGAGATCAGGTTGGAGAGGCAGGACCTACCCTTCCTCAATCCATGATGGCTGGGCCTGATCCCTTGGCCATCCTGTAAGTACTGTGTGATTGCACTCAAGATGACCTGTTCCATAATCTTGCCTGGCACTGAGGTCAGGCTGACAGGCCTATAACTCCCTGGCTCATCCAACCAGCATCACATTGGCAGCTTCCAGTCATCTGAGACCTCTCCAGTGAGCCAGGACTGCTGAAAAATGATGGAGAGTAGCTTGGCCAGCTCATCTGCCAGCTCTCTCAGTACCCTAGGATGGATCCTATCTGGTCCCATGGACTTGTGGGAATCCAAGCGGCTGAGGAGATCTCTAATTGCTCCCTCCTGGAACAGAAGAAAACTATGCTGCTCTCTGGCTCCTTCTGCCAGTTCTGCAGGCCAGCTGTCTGGAAGCCGTTCTGTCCTGCTAGTAAAAATTGAGGCAAAGAACATGTTAAGTACCTCTGCCTTTTCCTCATCCTTTTTTACAATATTCCCCTCTGTGTCAACCAAGGAGTGGAGGTTGTCCTTGCCCTTCCTCTTGCTATTAATATACTTATAGAAAAACTTTTTTTTGTCTTTCACATCAGAGGCCAGTCTAAGCTCCAAATGTGCTTTTGCCTCCCTAATTTTCTTCCTACATGTCCTAGCAACATCCCTAAACACTCCATAGGTTGCCTCTCCTTTCTTCCAAAGATGATACACCCTCTTTTTTCCCCTTCGTTCTATGAAAAGTTCATTACCCATCCAGGCTGGCCGTCTGACCCGGCGGCTCATCTTCTGGCACACTGGCACAGCCTGTTCCTGCACCTTCAAGAGTTCTTCCTTGAAGTAGGTCCAGCTCTCCTGGACCCCTTTGTTTTTAAGGGCTGTTTCCCAAGGAACCTTCTGAGTTAGTTCCTTGAGTAACCTGAAGTCTGCCCTCTGGAAGAGTGGAGGTCTTCTTGCTGCCCCTCTTAGCTTGACTGAATACTGAAAATTCAATTATCTCGTGGTCACTGGTGCCTAAACACCCTCTGGCCACCACATCACCCACCAGCCCTTCCCTGCTGGTGAAGAGGAGGTCAAGCAGAGCCTTACCCCTGGTAGGCTCGCACAGCACCTGGGATAAGAAGCTGTCCTCCATGCACTCTAAGAACCTCCTAGATTGCCTCCTCTCTGCTGTGTTGAGATCCCAGCAGATACCAGGCAGGTTGCAGTCACCCATGAGAACAAGGTCCGGTGATCTTGAGACAGCCTTAAGCTGCCTATAGAATGCTTCATTGACATCTTCCTCCTGGTTGGGTGGTCTATAACAGACTCCAACCAGCATGTCTGCCCTGCTGGTCTTCCCTCTAATTCTTACCCACACGCACTCAACCCGATCATCCCTGATCTCTAGCTCAATGGCATCAAGAGCCTCCCTGATTTACAGGGCCACCCCTCCACCCCTTCTTCCTTGCCTGTCTCTCCTGAAGAGCCTTTAGCCATCAATTGCAGCGCTCCAGTCATGTGAGTCATCCCACCACATCTCTGTGAAGGCAACTACATCATATCTTTCGTGCTGCAACAAGGCTTCCAGTTCCTCTTGTTTGTTTCCCGTGCTTCATGCATATACACTGGGTGTGAAGAACCCAGCCAATCACAGTTCCAAAAATCAGTGTGGGTTTAAGCTCACAGTAGGAAGAATGGGTGCCTATTTTACCTTTCTCCCCTTAAGCCCCAAGGGGAAAGGAAAGCAATTTCATGACTTTGTTTTCCCCCATTCAAACCTCTGCAGATGGAATTTTGGAAAGTAGTTTTGGAACCCCTCACAAAGGCACTTACCAATCTTTTCTAAGATCTAAAAGGCGACTGTCAAGAACAATGGGGTCAGACTCTTTCCAGTGGTGTCCAGTGATAGGACAAGGAGAAGGGAAGGCTCAGGGGAGACCTTATTGCTCTCTACAACTACCTGAAGGGAGGTTGTTAACAGGCATCAGCTGGTCTTTTCTCCCAGGCAACCAGCACCAGAACAAGAGGACACAGTCTCAAGATGTGCCAGGGGAGGTTTAGGCTGGATGTTAGGAAGAAGTTCTTCACAGAAAGAGTGATTGGCCATTGGAATGGGCTGTGCAGGAAGGTGGTGGAGTCACCATCACTGGAGGTGTTTAGGAAGAGACTGGATGGGGTGCTTGGTACCATGGTTTAGTTGATTAGATAGTGTTGGATGATACATTGGACTCGATGATCTGGAAGGTCTTTTCCAACCTGGTTAATTCTATTCTATTCTATTCTATTCTATTCTATTCTATTCTATTCTATTCTATTCTATTCTATTCTATTCTATTCTATTCTATTCTATTCTATTCCATTCCATTCTAAGGGGCAACAGACACAAACTAGATCACAGGAAGTTCCATTTGCATATAAAGCAAAAATTCTTTGCTTCTATGATGATGGAACACCGGGATAAGCTGCTGAGAGAGGCTGCAGAATCTTCTTCTCTGGAGACTTTCAAAGCCTGTCTGGATGTGTTCCTGTGCAACAGGCTCTAAGAGAACCTTCTTTGGCAGTGGGCTTGTACCAGATGATCCCAAAAGTCCTTTCCAACTCCTACCATTCTGTGATTCTGTGTTCAGGAGATTTCATTACCCATTTCATGGAGCTGTCCTTCTGGCAGATCCTGCTCTTTGATTAAACTGATAGCTTCATGCCCTGTTTTTGTTAAGTCCTGGTTCAAACTCAGTCTATAAAATCAGCTTTTAAAATTTGGATCAAACACAGGAAGCTTCTGACATCTCTTACATTTCATTTTTATATTATCTTCACTACACTGAGATATAAAGCTCTGCTTCCCAGATACACATTCAATAGAATGACCTCTCTGCCTGACCTGTCTGTTCATGTCATCCTGAAAGATCTTATCTTCTGATAATACAGATGAGTAGAAGCTTCAATTTGTCAACAAGTACCTGAGCTGTGCAAATCTGGGATAGATTTCTAAGATATACTTTCTCTTCTGGTGACAAAATGGGAACAAGGTAAATCCCTGGACTTATGTCAGTGTTGATGACCTTATCAAGGACTTTATCCCTTGTTTATCATTCAATAGATGTCTAGTCTCTTGACCCAATTATGAATCAAACGGAAAGTGCATATCATTCCTCTAGACATCTCTCTATATTTACAAAGCTTTATTCAACAGATAAATTAAATTAATATAGGTATACTTTAATTGGTTCTGAATGCAACAGTGGTCATTATGATAGCTTTAGATTTCAGGGAAGACTATTTTCAGCCTTAAAGCTGAAAAACTTCAGCTAAATGCCCTGAAATTGTTTATGCCAGGTATTGTCCTCATGCTGAATTAGTTCATAAAATTTCACAAAACCAGTCAATCACTTCCTGAGGGCAAGATTTAAGGAAAATTCCAAGCTTTGAAATGAATTATTGCCATTAATAACATAAATATTGTTTCTATAGCTTGACAGGAATCCAGAGGCCAAAGCCAATAATTTGTTGGCTTTTTAGAAGTCCAGCGAAGTTTAGTCAAACCACAAGCCTCCAGCTACACAGAGACTGAAAGATTTTCTGCACATGTTATTTCTCTCGAGTATTCTCCAGTTATCATAGATCTTAGCAGCCTTTTTTTCATTGCAGTGCGTGGCATGTCTTTGCTGTAGTTGTTCTTCCTTGCAAGTGAGAGAAAACACAGCTTTGACCCTAGAAAAGAAAACAAACAAAGAAAGAAACAAATCAAATGAGGAATTGGATGGGTAAAGATTAGAAAATCATGGAGCAAAAGGAAGGGTAATTTTTTATACTTGAGTACTGCTGTGCTTGTACCCTAAGTGCATTTAAGATCTTTCCATTCTTTAACATAATGATTGATATGCATTTTTTTCTCCTTTTAGGTAATGAATGAATAAAATCTTCAATGAAACTGCAACTCTGTAATAATTTGCTCAGAATTGCAGTGTCTTTCAGAAAATAATGTAAAAAAAAGTCCTACTTCAGCTCAAACAAAGCATAGCAAGGAGAAAAATGGTAATAAAGTGCAAAATAGGACAAACTAGTCTTCTATCCAGACAATCAATTTCCCAGTGTTGTCCAGTAGACAGATTGAATCATGCATTTTGCTTACACAGCTGTCCAGAGAAAAATAAGGACCACATTGCTACCCATCTCTATTTGGCTGGCAATTACAATCTTTGGAAAGCCATAACAATCTTTCGTTGTGGCATACAATCCCTCTGCTTTATAATGTTCTTAATTAAATTAAGATTAAATATGTAACATATGGGAATTATCCTAATGTTACAAAGTTTGTGACTCAATGAAAAGGTGATGGGGAGGAAACCAGTCTGTGCTATGCAGGTACATACTTGGGGTAAATTCACCTTCAGGCAGGAACAATCTGATTGTAAGTTTCATCCCAAATCTTCTTTCTCACTGGTCTGGCTTTACAGATAGATACAAAAAGTCAGTGAGGTGATGACATAACTTGATTTTAAAGGGAATTTTCTTCATGGTAGGTGTAAGAGTTTGCACCTTGAAGCATTAAGGTTTATTTCCCTAATAACTATAATTAAGCCTATAGCTAAATGAAAACTATAAATAATATAAATCATGTGAAATATATATAAAAAAGTAAATGTAAATGTCACTTTGGATTCATGAAAGGGAAAGGCTGTGGATAATATCTGGACTTTAGCAAGGCCTTTGACACCATTTCCCATATCGTCCTTCTGGAGAAACTGACTGCTTATGGCTTGGACGGGTGCATATTTCACTGGATTAAGAACTAGATGGATGCTTGGGTACAAAGCGTGGTGGTGAATAGTTTTAGATCCAGTTGTCATCCAGTTGCTAGTGGTGTTCCCAGGGCTCAGTACTGGAGGAAGCTCTCTTTAACATCTGTATCAGTGATCTGGATGAGGGGATTAGACTGCACCTTCTGTAAGTTTGCAGACAACACTAAATTGGGTGGGATTGTTGATCTACGTGAGGGTAGGAAGGCTCTGCAAAGGGATCTGGAGAGGCTGCATTGATGGTATGAGGTTTAACAAGGACAAGTATCAGGCGCTGTTCTTGTGTCACAAAAATGCTACATAAAGTTACAGGCTTGGGGCAGAGTGCCTGGAAAGCTGCCTAGCAGAAAAGGACCTGGGGCTGTTGGTAGACATCCAGATGAACGTAAGATAACAATGTGCTCAGGAGGCCAAGAAGGCATTCTGGCCTGTGTCAGAAGCAATGTGACCACTAGGCACTGGTGAGGACACTCCTGAAACACTGTATTTTGGGCACTTTTCTACGAGAAAGACATTGAGTTGCTGGAGCTTGCCTACAGAACAGTAAAATGTTAGTCTAGTGTCTAGAGAAAAAGTCATATGAGAAGCAATTTAGGGAACTGGGATTCTTTAGTCTGAAGAAAGGAAGGCTGAGGGGAGATCTTGTTGCTCTCTACAACTGCCTGAAAGGTAGTGAGATGGATGTCAGTCTCTTTTCCCTAGTATCCGATGACAGGACAAGATGAAATGGGCTGACATTGTGCTAGGAGAAGTTTAGGTTGGATATTAGGAAAAAATTATTTAATGAAAACATGATCAGACACTGAAATAGATTGTCCAGGGAGGAGGTAGAGTAATTGTCCCTGGAGATGTTCAAGAAATGTGTGGACATGGTACTTCAGGACATTGTTTAATGGCTATGGTGGTGTTAGGTTAATGGTTGAACTCAATGATCTTAGAGATCTTCTCATCTGCTCTATGATTCTATAATTATATGGAAGTAGGTATAAGACAAAAACAAGCCAAAAAAACCCCACAAGTTTATCCTTGTAGGCAATAGCAATTGAGACTTTTCATAACCTATTATGTAGCCTTTCATAGCACTGTCTCAAAATAATGTTATGCCTTTTTATCTAGATGGTTGGGAAATAACTTGAATAAATGCTGATACTGAAATATAAATAAAAGCAAAGGCTGGAATTTTTTGACCTAGAATTTGAATATACATTATAAATGTAATTTATGAAGTTTATTCATTTATGTTCATGTTCAAATATTGAAAGGAATGGATAATTAGTTTGCTGCAAAGGTAGCTTAATATTTATGAACTTACAGGATTTGCTCCATGTTTTGCTGTAGCATTACTACATGTTGCTGGATTAGCTCCAGAAATGCAAGGAGTAGAATAGAATAGAATAGAATAGAATAGAATAGAATAGAATAGAATAGAATAGAACAGAACAGAATAGACGAGGTTGGAAGAGATCTTTGAGATCATAGTGTCCAACACATCATCCGACACCATCTAATCAACTAAACCATACAACCAAGCACCCCAACAAGTCTCCTCCTAAACACCTCCAATGATGGCAATTCCACCACCTCCTTGGGCAGCCCATTCCAATGGGCAATCACTCTCTCTATGAAGAATTTCCTCCTAACATCCAGTCTAAACCTCCCCTGGCACAGCTAGAGACTTTGTCCAGGGAGGTGGTGGAGTCACCATCCCTGGAGGTGTTCAGGAGGGGATTGGACGTGGCACTTGGTGCCAAGGTCTAGTCATGAGGTCTGTGGTGACAGGTTGGACTCAATGATCTTTGCGGTCTCTTCCAACCATGGTGATACTATTCTAGTACTGGTTGCCTGGGAGAAGAGACCAGTCCCCACCTGGCTACAAACTCCCTTCAGGTAGTTGTAGAGAGCAATAAGGTCTCCCCTGAGCCTCCTCTTCTCCAGGCTAAGCAACCCCAGCTCCCTCAGTCTTTCCTCATAGGGCTTGTGTTCCAACCCCCTCCGCAGCTTTGTTGCCCTTCTCTGGACAAGTTCCATCAAGTCAACATCCTTCCTAAACTGAAGGGCCCAGAACTGGACACAGTACTCAAGGTGTAGTTGGGTGTGGCCTTACCAGCGCAGTGTACAGGGGCACTCCTTCTGGCCACACTGTTTCTGATACAAGCCAGGATGCCACTGGCCTTCTTGGCCACCTGGGCACACTGCTGGCTCGTGTTCAGCAGGCTGTCAGTCAGCACTCCCAGGTCCCTTTCTGTTTGGCAGCTCTCCAGCTACTCCGACCCCAGCCTGTAGCTCTGCATGGGGCTGTTGTGGCCAAAGTGCAGCACCCAGAACTTGGATTTGTTAAATGTCATCTGTGCAGTCAGTCAAGGTCCCTCTGCAGAGCCCTTCCACCCTCTAACAGATCAACATCTGCTCCCCACTCGGTGTCATCTGCAAATTTACTGATGACTGACTCAATTCTCTCATCCAGATCATAAATAAAGATATTAAAGTGCATGGGGCCCAGCACTGATCCATGGGACACACCACTTGTGACTGGCTGTCAGCTGGATGTGGCACCGTTCATCACCACCACTCTTTGGGCTTGGCCCTCCAGCCAGTTCCTAACTCAGTGCAGAGTGTTACTGTCTAAGCCACGAGCTGACAGCTTGGCCAGCAGTTTACTATGGGGGATGGTGTTGAAGGCCTTACAGAAGTCCAGATAGACTACATCCACAGCCTTCCCCATATCCACCAGGTGGGTCACCTGATCATAGAAGGAGATCAGGTTGGTGAGGCAGGACCTGCCCTTCCTAAATCCATGTTGGCTTGACCTGAGCCCTTGGTTGTCTTTCAGGTGCGCGGTTATTGCTGCCAAGATAATCTGCTCCATAATTTTCCATGGCACTGAGGTCAGGCTGACAGGCCTAGAATTTCTGGGTTCCTCCATTCGACAACAGAGGGATCAGACATGGCACTTCATCTAGTCATGAGGTCTGTGGTGACAGGTTGGACTCGATGGTCTTTGAGGTCTCTTCCAACCTTGGTGATACTGTGATACTGTGATACTGTGACCTTGGACTGAAGCTTATGAGGTAAGAAAAGTAACTTCTTTAGCAACTGCTTTGCACTAACGAAATTTCCCTCAATATCCATTTATCTTTTAATCCTTTTTCTGTCCAATTAGCCTTGGACAGCAAAGGGGGGAAGAGAAAAGGGGTTCTGGAGGAACCCAGGGGAGATTCCCCTCAGGACGGTGTGTCTGTGTTATGTTCTTTCCTTATATTTTTGTATATACTGTAAATACTGTATATTTTGCATATATTCATTGCATTTCATTCTGCTTGCAAAATACAGCTTTTCATTTGCTCCTACGACTGAGTCTAGCTGTGCTTTTATAAGGTGGGAGGATTAAACTTTCACACTACCACACCTGCCTATAAAATAATGCATTAACTTCTTCATCCTGGGTGGTGTATAACAGACTCCAACCAGGATGTCAGCCTTGTTGGCCCTCCCTGCAATTCTCACCCACAGGCACTCAGCTTGATCGTCCTTCATCTCTAGTTCCATGGTGTCTAGAGCCACCCTGATGTACAGGGCCACCCCTCCACCCTTTCTCCCTTTCCTCTCTCTCCTGAAGAGCCTGTAGCCATCGATTACAGCACTCCAGTCACGCCAGTCATCCCACTACGTTTCTGTGATGGTGATGTGATTAAGAGATTATTAATTTATGAATATTAAATATGAATTATATAAATATTAATGTCATTGTTTTTAAAATTATTAATAACAGATGAATCACTATTTTATATACATATTCTAGTGCACAATTGTGAAATACATCCCATAAGTGGTTTAGTATTTATAATTTGTACTCAATTAGAATATGCACAGAATTACTTTCTGGTAATATAACAAAGGGTACAATTCCGCTGCTTGCCCAACAACTCGACAGGATGCTGGCAGCTTAACTATGTACAGAGATATTACTATGCATCAGAGGTTACTCTGCTAGACATGGGTGCTTTGAACCAAATGTTAATGAGTGGAAAGCATGTGGAAGATACACTGTGTCCTTTGTTCATATCAAGATTAGATTCTGGTAGACTGCTGTCACGGGGCTGGCTCCTGACTGGTGTGGATGGCAGGTTCCCTTTGCAGGACTCAAGCAGCTCCCTCTGGATGGCAGCAAGCAGTCCTGTGGAGTTGGCCTGGCAGGGCCAGTAGGGCTGGTCCCATGACAGGGTCAGCCCTGTAGCAACGGGCTTTGGGTCTGGCATGGACGGCCCTGGGGAAGAAGAGCGACAGAGCGGAGTGGCGGTTTCCATTTTGCTTGGCTTTATGGAGTGGGTGGGACCCTCTCAGAGTGGTCCTGGTTTGGGAGTTTTGGATTTCCCTGAGGTTCACAGGGCATGGGGTGGCAGAAGTGATGGCTCCTCTTCTCTTCCACAAATGGCGGTGTCACACAGACATGCAGCTAAACGTTGGTCCTGCTTTCCGAGCTGAGACACAGCATTGTGTCAGCTCATCAGTCTGCTCCTTAAGGCTGAGGCAGATGTTTGGACTGCTGGACTCAGCTAAGTCCTTTCCCTGGCAAATGGGGAGATCTTACCCTCGGGGGTCTAGTCCTCCTGAAGACATGGCAGGCTCTTCCAACAGGTGAGACTGGTAATACAATGCTGTAGCTTCTCAGGTTCTTAGCACTGGTCTCTCAGGGCTAAGCTCAATGGGTCTGCCCAGATGCAGGCTTAATAGCAAGGCTATGGCACAAGCTCAGTCTTGAGCAAGGAGAGAGATCAAAGTGAAAGAGGGCAACTGTGGCAGTTTAGGCTGGGTGCCTCCTGCTGCTGCCACACAA
This sequence comes from Picus viridis, assembly GCA_033816785.1. Taxonomy (NCBI): domain Eukaryota; kingdom Metazoa; phylum Chordata; class Aves; order Piciformes; family Picidae; genus Picus; species Picus viridis. The sequence goes on along the minus strand of CM066606.1, from coordinate 94,180,673 downwards.
GAGACACCTCCAGTGTCACAAATGTCCAGCCCAGTGGGTGGACACAGGAAATAGCCTATTTCACAGTATCATAGAATCACCAAGGTTGGAAGAGAGCTCAGCAAAGTTTCACACTTCCTCTTTCTTCCCTCACTGCTCCTGTGAGAGATGCTCCCTATCTGGTAATGGAAAGGGAGTTATCTCAAGGCCTCTTGGGCCTGGCTAGGCCTAATGCCAGGAGGAGAAGGAGGAAGGGCAATCTCAGATCTGGCCAGCTATGATTAGTCTAATAGTGGAGAGGAGGAAGAAAGAGCCCTGGGGTTTTGGGTGTACCCTCAGGTAGAGAGAAGGGAAATGTTGGGAGGCTTTCTGGATGTGCTGTAAGGGGTTCTGTATGTTTTGGGACCCTTTCTGTCACCATGCTTGTAGCTTCTGTAAAGCACTCACTGCTTTTCCTTTTAAACTTCTGTGATCCGTTTGTGTGAGTCTCTTGGTTGTTTTCTCTGTCCCCGGTGGGAGGCAAGAGAGGATCTGCCTCAAACTGGGACAGCAACGTATTTACAAGCTGGGGTAATACTTACATGTTTCTTGAGGTTAGATTTGGCCAATGGGCACTCTTGTAAAAAAACTGGCTTCAGCCTATGGGAGGCGTGAAGCTAGAATTATGCCCATACTGGGTATTAGCACAAGCATCCCATGCAGTGGATGCCTGCAGTGGTCCATGCCTCCTCGGCCTTTGTTCCCTTCATGAAAGGAGGGGGAATTTGTCTGTGTGCTGGGACAGGTTTCAATACCTGGGCATAATGTGCCTTCACCACAGGTGACTACATCATAACTTTCTTGCTGTAACAAGGCTTCCAGCTCCTCTTGCTTGTTACTCATACTGCGTGCATTAGTGTACATACACTTCAGCTGGGCTCCTGGTTTCATCCTTGAGTCCAGCTTACCATCCTCAGACTCTTGTCTGGGAAGTCTGTTTTCAATCCCTTCCTCCTGATGTTTTGTTCTCCACTTTTCCTCCCTTTCAATAAACTCCAGTTGTAGTTTTTGACTTGTCAAAAATTTTGCTTCACAAATACTACTTTATTATGTAAATAGTGTGTGGCTATATTTCTATTTTGGTTAAATTATTTCAGAGAAATACAACTACATGTATGCATTTAAGATACATTTTCTGTATTGTGCCTCTAACAGCTGAAGTTTTCATTTATACTATTGCAATTACTATTATTATTTTATCTGTATTGCCAGAGAGATTTTATGTCAAGCATCCTAAAGACAAAGAGATGTGCTCATCCAAAGAGTTTGTGAGCTAAGTATTGATGGAAAGACAACAGGAAGCTACACGGAACAGATGGCAGATATGAGACAATAAATAACAACGGGAAACATCTGTGATTGCTACAATACTGCACACTATATAGTTGGGAATGAAGCATTCATTCCATATGCCCATAGAGACCATAGAAATTGCCATCCTGAGAAATCTTGAGGGATGCTTATTGGTCTTTGCAGTGGGTTGAGATTTTCCCACAACATTAATTTAGCCAGAGCAGCTCAGTTGGAAGCAAATGGAAGCTGTATTTGCAGGCAAAACTACAATCTACAACAGAATAAAATGAATACATACAAAATATATAGGATTTGCAATATTTTACAGATATTTGCAATTCACAAAAAATACAAGAACCCCCCATGTCAGGAAGTCCCTCTGCCTCCCCACCCCTGTCCAAAAAGGAGAAAGGAACAGAGAAAAAGTAAGTAGCTGTTAGACCTCCTCCTCCAAATGGTAGAGGAACCAAGAAGAAAAGGTGCTATGCTGGACCTTGTTCTCACCAACAGGGAAGGGCTGGTAACCAATGTGAGGCTCAGAGACAGCCTTGGCTGCAGTGACCATGAAGCAGTTGAATTCAATATCCTCAGGGCAATCAGGAGGACATATTCTAAGCTTAGGACCCTAGATTTTAGGCGTGCAGACTTCGATCGCTGCAGGGATCTGCTAGCCAAAGTGTCGTGGGATGAAGCCCTGGAGGGAAGAGGGACCCAGGACAGCTGGTCAGTATTCAAGGACCACCTCCTCTGTGTCCAGGAGCTATGTATACCTACAAGGAGAAAAGCAGGAAAGAATGCCAGGAGGGCTGCCTGGATGAACAAGAAGCTACTGGACACACTATCACTTAAAAAGAAACTCTACAGGAAGTGGAGGGAAGGACAGATAGAACAGGGGTATATAAGGAAGCTGCCCGAGCAGCATGAGGCCTGGTTAGGAAAGCCAAAGCAGAGTTTGAATTGAATCTAGCCAGGGAGGTTAAAGGGAGCACTAAGAATTTCTATAGGTATATTAATGGCAAGAAGAAGACTAGGGAAGGTGTGGGCCCCCTCAGAAAGGAAAGTGGTGCATTAGTCACAAGTGATGTGGAAAAGGCTGAAGTACTCAATAACTTCTTTACCTCAGTCTTCACTGCAAGGGCCTCCAGCCACACTCCTGGTGTCATGGAAGATGATGCCAGGGACCGGGAGGAAGAACTGCCCATCATAAGTGAAGCTCAGGTTCGTGATCACCTGAAGAACCTGAAAGTGTTCAAGTCCATGGGACCCGACGGGATACACCCACGGGTACTGAGAGAACTGGCAGATGAGGTTGCTAAACCACTCTCTATTCTATACCAAAAGTCATGTCAGACTTGGGCAGTCCTCACAGACTAGAAAAGGGGAAACATTGCTCCCGTTTTCAAAAAGGGTAAGAAGGAGGAACCGGGGAACTACAGGCCAGTCAGTCTCACCTCTGTGCCCGGAAAGATCATGGAGGAGATCCTCCTGGAGGCACTACTGAATCAGAAGAACAGTGCAGAGGTGATTGGGAATAGTCAGCATGGCTTTGCCAAGGGCAAATCCTGCCTGACAAACCTGGTGGCAACCTATGAACAGGTGACAACATTAATAGATGAGGGGCGAGCAACTGATGTCGTTTACCTGGACTTGAGCAAAGCCTTCGACACTGTCCCGCACCACCTCCTGGTCTCCAAGCTGGTGACACATGGGTTTGAAGGGTGGACCACTAGATGGATAAAGAACTGTCTTGATGGCCGCACCCAAAGAGTGGCTGTCAATGGGTTCATGTCCCAGTGGAGGCCAGTGACAAGCGGAGTCCCTCAGGGATCAGTCCTGGGACCAGGCTTGTTCAACATCTTTGTGGGTGACATGGACAGTGGCATCGAGTTCACCCTCAGCAAGTTTGCTGACGACACCAAGCTGTGTGGTGCAGTGGACACGCTGGAGGGAAGGGATGCCATCCAGAGGGACCTGGACAGGCTGGAGAGGTGGGCCCAAGCCAACCTCATGAGCTTCAACAAGACCAAGGGCAGGCTCCTGCATCTGGGTCGAGGCAATCCCAGGCACAAATCCAGGCTGGGCAGTGACTGGCTGGAGAGCAGCCCTGAGGAGAGAGACTTGGGGGTGCTGGTGGACGAGAAGCTCAACATGAGCTCTCAGTGTGCACTTGCAGCTCGGAAAGCCAATCAGATCCTGGGCTGCATCAAGAGAAGTGTGACCAGCAGGTCAAGGGAGGTGCTTCTCCCCCTCTATTCAGCTCTGGTGAGACCCCACCTGGAGTACTGCATCCAGTTCTGGAGCCCCTATTACAGGAGGGATGTGGACGTGCTGGAGCGTGTCCAGAGAAGGGCCACGAGGATGATCAGAGGGCTGGAGCACCTCTCCTATGAGGACAGACTGAAGGAGTTGGGGCTGTTCAGTCTGGAGAAGAGACGGCTCCCAGGTGACCTCATTGTGTCCTTCCAGTATCTGAAGGGGGCCTACAAGAATGCTGGGGAGGGAATTCTCAGGATCTCAGGACTAGGGAGAATGGAATGAAGCTGGAACTGGGGAGATTCAGGCTAGATGTGAGGAAGAAGTTCTTCCCCATGAGAGTGGTGAAGGCCTGGAATGGGTTGTCCAGGGAGGTGGTTGAGGCCCCATCCCTGGAGGTGTTTAAGACCAGGCCGGATGAGGCTCTGGTCAGCCTGATCTAGTGTGGGGTGTCCCTGCCCATGGCAGGGGGGTTGGAACTAGATGATCCTTGTGGTCCCTTCCAACCCCTGACTGATACTATGATACTATGATACTATGATACTATGATACTATGATACTATGATACTATGATACTATGATACTATGATACTATGACTTCACCAAAACAATGCAGCCAAGTTCAAGCAGAAGCAGATTAATCTCTCCTGAGTGAAGCAAGCAGAGAACGGAAGCCCCTAGAATGTTTTGGTACAGCCAATCTTATGGCAGATACCTCTCCAAAGGAATAATTTAGAATTATCGTTGTTTCCCTTTTCACACCTAGTAGTGACTTATTCATATTTTCCTACTTTTCTGCTTGAAATCTGTAACAAAATTTTAAAGGCATAGCCTAAAACTACCACAGTCTTTTTCAGACAGATGCCTAAGTTTTGCATCAGTTGAAAAACATTTTATATTAGCTCTTATGCAATTTTATCTACCCTAATGAGGGAATATGCCAACATTGTCTTGGCGCCCTGGTTTTCAAGCAAGCTGCTTGAAGTCAGCTTGCTTGTCAAGCTAAAATGTTGCAGAAAAGGTCAGACACAGGCTAAGATTAAACCTTATGATAAACATGACTACACATGTACATTAATGTCATCTGGCATGGAGCAATATCTTTTTTACATACTGTTAAGCACTCTTAGTCTTCGTAACAGGCTATCCACACACAAACAGCTGTTGAAAGCGGTCCCTGGAGTATGCTAGGTTCAGCACCATGCTCAGAAACTGCTTACAAAAGTACTAGCTTTTAACAGTTTAACAATTGACAGTATAGATGTTTTTGGGTGCCTCCCTAGATGTGCTCAAATTACTAGCAGACACTGCTTAAATAATAATATTTTTAGGTGTAACAGGCCTGTGCAACTTCCACATTCTGAGTGTCTCCACAATGATATCCTGCATGTCATATTTTGAAAAAGATTAGGTATTATGGTAACTTCTTCAAGAAGAATGAGGTATCACATGCTCTGAAGATCTCCTACAGCATCTTCCAGGAGTAGTTTCTGACATCTGAATATATATTAGGCAGAAAGTTTTGTATTTACATCACTTCATTATGATTCTATTATATTCCAGAAGTCATGGCAGACTGGGGAAGTCCCCACAGACTGGAAAAGGGGAAACATTACTCCCATTTTCAAAAAGGGCAAGAAGGAGGAACCGGGGAACTACAGGCCAGTCAGTCTCACCTCTGTGCCCGGAAAGATCATGGAGCAGATCCTCCTGGAGGCACTAATGACTCAGAAGAATAGTGAAGAGGTGATTGGGAATAGTCAGCATGGCTTTGCCAAGGGCAAATCCTGCCTGACAAACCTGGTGGCCTTCTATGAGCAGGTGACAGCATTAATAGATGAGGGGCGAGCAACTGATGTCGTTTACCTGGACTTGAGCAAAGCCTTCGACACTGTCCCGCACCACCTCCTGGTCTCCAAGCTGGCGACACATGGGTTTGATGGATGGACCACTTGATGGATAAAGAATTGGCTTGATGGCCGCACCCAAAGAGTGGCTGTCAACGGGTCCATGTCCCAGTGGAGGCCAGTGACAAGCGGAGTCCCTCAGGGATCAGTCCTGGGACCGGTCTTGTTCAACATCTTTGTGGGTGACATGGACAGTGGCATCGAGTGCACCCTCAGCAAGTTTGCTGATGACACCAAGCTGTGTGGTGCAGTGGACACGCTGGAGGGAAGGGATGCCATCCAGAGGGACCTGGACAGGCTGGAGAGGTGGGCACAAGCCAACCTCATGAGCTTCAACAAGACCAAGGGCAGGCTCCTGCATCTGGGTCGAGGCAATCCCAGGCACAAATCCAGGCTGGGCAGTGACTGGCTGGAGAGCAGCCCTGAGGAGAGAGACTTGGGGGTGCTGGTGGACGAGAAGCTCGACATGAGCTCTCAATGTGCACTTGCAGCCCGGAAAGCCAATCAGATCCTGGGCTGCATCAGGAGAAGTGTGACCAGCAGGTCAAGGGAGGTGCTTCTCCCCTCTACTCAGCTCTGGTGAGACCCCACCTGGAGTACTGCGTCCAGTTCTAGAGCCCATATTACAGGAGAGATGTGGACGTGCTGGAGCGTGTCCAGAGAAGGGCCACGAGGATGATCAGAGGGCTGGAGCACCTCTCCTATGAGGACAGACTGAAGGAGTTGGGGCTGTTCAGTCTGGAGAAGAGAAGGCTCCCAGGTGACCTCATTGTGGCTTTCCAGTATCTGAAGGGGGCCTACAGGTAGGCTGGGGAGGGACTTCTCAGGATCTCAGGTAGTGATAGGACTAGGGGGAATGGAATGAAGCTGGAAATGGGGAGATTCAGGCTGGATGTGAGGAAGAAGTTCTTCCCCATGAGAGTGGTGAAGGCCTGGAATGGGTTGTCCAGGGAGGTGGTTGAGGCCCAGTCCCTGGAGGTGTTTAAGACCAGGCTGGACGAGGCTCTGGCCAGCGTGATCTAGTGTAGGGTGTCCCTGCCCATGGCAGGGGGGTTGGAACTAGATGATCCTTGTGGTCCCTTCCAACCCTGACTGATTCTATGATTCTATGATTCTATGATCATATACAATCTGAGAATGATATCTACTTGCTAAAAGCCCTTCTGTTAATAAGGAGAAGTTTCTTTAGTCAGTGATTTGTCCCTTCTGTTTTGGACAGTTACCATTGGCTGAATCTCCCCTGAGATTTCTTCATCCTTCCAGTTACAGTATGTCACTCCATAAAGAACAGCTTGGTCTCCAAAGTTAACTTTTTTGATAGCTAAATTCATTAGTATTTGTCCACACAAAACCTATGGCAGAGAATAATGCTTTTAGTGTTTGGTAAAGAATCTTCTTTTTCTGAAATACCTGACTGTTCTTTATTTTTAAATTGGGGAAGTCATTCTGATTTACCATCACCCAATTCCTCTAAAATCTACAGCACTTAACCTCAGTTAATTGAGCAGAGCTGATGGAAATTATAGTCAGTGAGAATAACTAAATCATTGTCTCAGTCCAAAAGTTAGGAAAGTGACATGATTCTCCATAAAACATTCCCATGTGTGAAATTAAGGCATAAAATAGGCCAAATATCAAACTGAGGCTATTTGTTAAAGAATAAAGTAAATGAAACCCACCCATCCATCCTTGTTCTTTGCCCTTGTGAACCTTTTCCTGTCATTGTTCTATATATATATTGTTTAAAGACTATTCTTTACCTCTCCACTTCCAAGCCAACTCCAAATTACTGTTTGGTGGATTTGCTCCTTCTTTTTCTCCCCTCTCTGTTGGGAGGGAGGAGGGGGGAGTGGGGGAGAGATTCTCAGCCTTGTCCCCATCTGAGCTCTTAAATTCCAGTTAAGGCTCAAGCCACCACAATGTCCTTTTCAGCTTGTGCTGTCTTCAGCCAGAGGAGAGGAGAAGTCTGAGCAGGTTCAGTGTGGTACGTGATGTTTTTCCTCCTCTGAACAGGCTCCAAAGTTTAGTGTTTTCAGTGAAGCTCTTCTATCACAGAGCATTGTGATGGGTTGGAAGTTGGCAGGGAGGGCAGAGATGACATATCTCATCTTCGTTGAGAGATTCCTAAGTTCTTGATGTAATCACCACCATTGCAAAGTGATTGTGTTCAGAAGATTCCTACAGTCATAACTGCATGAGAGTCTGGCTTTAGCTGCTTTATCCAATTAGTCATTGCTACTTAATCATTGATGATTGTATTTAGTTGTGAAACATAGCCAAAAGAATTAAAACTAGCAGATCTATTTCTAAAGACTTTTCCATTTCTGACTATTCTCTCACCTAATCATGTCTGAAAGATTTCAAGAAAGAAACAGATAACTTTATTTTACTGTGTAGCCTACAGTCCCATGAAGGTTGCAAATACAACTTAACTCCAATGTAAGACTATGTTGCAGTTGGACCATAATTCATTTTCCTCCAGGATTATAATGAAGCCAGTTAAAAAATAATAATTAAAAAACCCACACTTTTCAAATGTATCCATGGTATCTCTCACAAATATGTAATATGTGGCACTTAATTACCCTTCCTCCCAGCTGTAGCATATCACATTTTGTATCTACTTGAGAACTAATCTGGGGAAATCTGTAAATCACAGTGGAATAATGTAGTACTGAAGTTTCCATTTTCCATGAGTTTTGTACACAGCCCTTAAGCACAGAGACCTTCTGTGTCCCCTCAGATTGTCATTTCATGAACATGTTATGAAGTTTTTACAAATTACTGAAAATCATGTATTCATACACAAAGACAATATATTTTGGGACTGAGCTGTAGGCATGCATAGCTAGAATGAAAAGTAGGAATTATCTTTGTTTTGTCCACTATATACATTCTATAACATATGCATGCAATAGATATAAACAATAATATATATTTCTATATGTTGCTCATTCTTAACCTTTCTTATATATTTGAGTCCTCCCTGTATCATGACAGACACACACACACACACACAAAATGGGTTTCAGCAGAGTATAAGGTCTCACTGTGATGATTTACACTCTACAGTTGTGTCAACACCTTCTCCCATGTTGCATGTTACGTTTTGTATGCCAGATTATGATAACTTTGACAGGCAAAATACCTGCCAGTCGGATATTTTTTTGTAAAGACAGTAAATAAAGATACTTTCTGAAGCCACTTGAGACGAGGATATTGTGATAATGATGCTGACTGTTAAAAATGGAAGACCACCAGTTCATTTCATATTAATCTCACAATGTCTATAGCTAAGTATAGGAGTGTACCAGTGTTTGCTTGAATTTGTATTAGCAACTGAAACATGACTGTCTAAATAAGACAATTGTGCTAATATAATTCAATTAAGTCCAAAGTATTTTGCCATATTTAAACATTCCTCTCAGGGATTCTTATTTATACAAGTGTGCATCATGTACACTGATCTTTGTTTATGACTCTGAAAAAAAATCCTTGAATATTAAGAGAGGAAAGGCAAAATTACAGAACATGACTTTAATACAACATTAAAATCTCTGTTCTTATAAAATTGAATGGCAATTGAGAAAAGCAGTATTTTAGGCCAGTTCTGGTCAGCTTCATTTTAGCACTATTTCTAGCTTGATCTGTCCCTTTCAGTATGTGGATCTCCTTAGCATGTCTGTCTGGCGACATCATTTCTAATAAGGATGGCATTGTCTCACAGATGCTGTGAAAGTCACCCAAAGCAATCCTGCATCCCTAGCCTTATAAAAGTGGAAGATCCAATATTTGTTTTCCAAATTATAATTGTGACTTAATTCGTCCTCTTCCAGCATCATAGACTGACAAAAGTTCTTAGGCAGTTCCTTCCATTAGTTTGCTACCACACTAAAACACCAAGACTAATCTTTTCATCTTGAGCTCCATTCAGATGAGCTCACTGTCCTTCATTTTTATTTCCTTGTTCTATTGAGTCACTCTCAATATTGTAAGAGATGCTCTCAAGTGTAGTTAAGAAGCTAAAGACAGTGCACCTTCTACATTCTGAGGAGAATGAGTAATATTTTTAATAATAAAATTTTGCAAAGTCACTTATCCTTTGAATAAGAATCTGACATTTCCTGCAAACTGACTTCACTGTTAGCACTGCTGACTAGTCACAGATGCCTCTTTTTCTAGGACATTGAATGAGTAAGCTTGAACACTTAAGGTATTCTGCCAGGGTAAGTGGGTAACTCTTCTGAAGGCAATGGAAAACCTTACAGATCACTTACATCTGTCTCCAGAAAAGAATTAGACCTTATTGCATGATGCTGAATATACTTCAACCCTATAGAGGAAGAGGAGTTTTCTGTCCCTGAAAACTTGCGAAAGCCATAAGTAATAGGACGAATAAGTGTAAGTGGTAGAGGAGAATGCAAACATGAATATATACAAATTAGAATAGAATAGAATAGAATAGAATAGAATAGAATAGAATAGAATAGAATAGAATAGAATAGAATAGAATAGAATAGACCAGGTTGGAAGAGACCTTCAAGATCATCATGTCCAACCTATCAACCAATCCAACCCACCTAAACAACTAAACCATGGCACCAAGCACCCCAGCAAGTCTCCTTCTGAACACCTCCAGTAATGGTGACTCCACCACCTCCCCAGGCAGCCCATTCCAATGGGCAATCACTCTCTCTGTATAGAATTTCTTCCTAACATCCAGTCTAAACCTCCCCTGGTGCAGCTTGAGTCTGTGTCCTCTTGTTCTGGTGCTGGCTGCCTGGGAGAAGAGACCAACCTCTGCCTGTCTACAACCTCCCTTCAGGTAGTTTTAGAGAGCAATAAGGTTGTCCCTGAGTCTCCTCTTCTCCAGGCTAAGCAACCCCAGCTCCCTCAGCCTCTCCTCACAGGGCTTGTGTTCCAAACCCCTTACCAACTTCGTTGCCCTTCTCTGGACATGAAGGCGATCTTGAGACAGCCTTAAGCTGCCTATTGTGGTGGGGTAGGAAGGTTCCCACACACACAAAAAAGAATCCACAGCTAACTCAGCCGGAGAAGCAGATGAAAGCTATATTTTACAAGCAGAAATGCAATGCAATGAATATGTACAAAAACATACAATATTTACAATATATACAGAAATATACAGCAATGTATGTAATACAGGAGACCTTTCCCCAACCCCCTGCGGCCAGGGGGTTCGGCCTGTTCCCCCTTCTCCCTCCCTACCTCCCCTTTTTCCCAAAAGGGTTAGAGAGAAAGAGAAAGGAAGGTAATTAAAAGGGTAAAACTCTGTTAAGCTCAAAAAGCGAATGCAAGAGTTAGTTTTCTCTTATCTGGTTAGCAAGATCGTACCTGCGTAGCAAGCTGTTGCTTCAGAGAGAGAAAACAGTCCAGCTCACAGTACAGGGGGAAGAAGAAGAGAGCTGCCTGCCCCAGACTGAATAGACCAAGCTAGAACTTACAGCTGGATTCCACCAATGACATTGGTTTAGCATATCTTTGTTTTCTGTTATAATCCCAAAACATTCAGCCAGAGTGTTCAGAAAGTGTCCATCTCTTAAAGGCACAGCCTAAACCGGTCACACCTATAGAATGCTTCATCAACATCTTCCTCCTGGTTGGGTGGTCTATAACAGACTCCAACCAGGATGTCTGCCCTGCTGGTCTTCCCTCTAATTCTCACCCACAAGCACTCAACCCGATCATCCCTGATCTCTAGCTCAATGGCGTCTAGTGCCTCCCTGATGTACAGGGCCACCCCTCCACCCCTTCTTCCTAGCCTGTCTCTCCTGAAGAGCCTGTAGCCGTCAATTGCAGCTCTCCAGTCATGTGAGTTGTCCCACCACATCTCTGTGATGGCAACTACATCATAACTTTCCTGCTGCAACAAGGCTTCTAGCTCCTCTTGTTTGTTACCCATGCTTCGTGCATTAGTGTACATGCACTTCCACTGGGCTGCTGGTTTCACTTCTGGCTCTAGCTTATCACCCTCAGACTGCTGCCTGAGGGGACTGGTTTTAGCCCCTTTCCCCTTCAAATCTAGTTTAAAGCCCTATCAATGAGACCTGCCAATTCCCGTCCTAGGGTCTTTTTACCTTTGGGGGACAGGCCATTCTCGTATACTGTGACCTTTCCTCTCCTCTGGGACAGATGTGCTCCATCTGTTGCCAGCTGACCTGGTGCAGTGCAAAGTTCTCCAAGATCGAAAACCCCAAAATTCTTGTGACTGCACCAGCCTCTAAGCCACTTGTTGATTACAGATGCTGACCTGTTCCTTCTTGTATTCCCTCCTGTAACTAAGGGTATAGACGAAAAAATTATTTGTGCACCTGACCCCTCAACCAGATCTCCCAGGGCCCTGAAGTCATTTTTGATAGCCCTGGTAGTTCTGGTAGCAACAGTGTCCCATACCCATTTTCCAAGGGCAGTGGGGAATGTGAGGGGAGACAAGGAGGTTTTACTTTGTGTCTTTTGGGAGGAACCTGCATGCATTCCCCTCTGCTTTTTGGATAACCAGCCTCTGCGGGGGAGCCTGCAGAGCCTGCTTACTCTGGTTCATCTCTTTCCTCCTCTGCTTCATCTCTTTCCTGCTCTGGTTCATCTCTTTTCTACATTCCCTTACAGTCCTAAGTCTAGCAACCTCGTCCTTCAGTCTGACCACCAGGTTAAGCAGATAGTTGATCTGCTTACACCTAATGCAGGAGTTACCCCCACTACCCTGCATCTCAAGAGACAGGCTCCAGCACTCTCTGCAGCCAGGTACCTGGACAGCTACCTGCTTGTGTTCCACCTCAGTCTGGGTCGACACTGATTTTTTTAAGGAGTTTTTCCTGTGAGTTACAACCATACTGCCCCATGGCACAGCACCTACTGGACAAAAAACATTAGAAAAAATGCAGCACCGTATGCAGCTGGCTGCTGCTGAGTGAGAGCACGAGAGAAGACAAGAGAATACGTGCTTCCCGTAGAAATGGAAGCCCCAGGAACTGCAACTGTCCCTTTTAAAATTAGCGACTGGTGACGCAGGGATCACAAGCCACAAGCATGTGCAAAGATGGCCCTTCTGAGGCTCATAGTGTATGTAGGTGTCTCTGGAGTCCTGCCGTTTCCAGTAGCCTGAAAAGGAGAGCAGTGGACGTGCCCCCACGCTGCTGGTCTTGGCACGGTCCTGAGTGAGCTTCCCTAACAATCAATCAAGTTAACTCTGAATGTCTTGCATCATTCCCCACTCTGGATGTGTATTAATGCCTTCTAGAAAGAGAGTAAGAACAGATACAGTGCAAAAAGATAAATAACAGGATACAGAGACTAGATTCAATGAACACACCAATGGAATTTGATGGAGAATGTTAAGACAAGATGGATAATGTTAAAAGCAAAGGAAATTGATGACGATGATTTGCTTCATCCTATGGATGATACAATTCAGTTTGCCTAGAAAATGAAGGGATCAGAGAAATTTCTACTGCTAGTGTGAATAGGCAAGACATTTTGGGAAGACACTTTAATTAAAAAAAAAAAAAAAAAAAACTCAGAATGAATGGAAAACTGAATACAAAGAAATAATACAAAACTCAGTTAAGTCAGTCAGAGTCTGGATTTCCTTCCTTGCAGTATGCACTAGGTATCTAATGAGAATCTGACCACAAGTGACTATGGAATAAGTTTCCCCTTCATTGAAGTATCCTTGGATACCTGTAAGACCAAATCTCTCTGTGATGTCTCCTGGTTCCCTGTACTGTGTGTGTATGCTTCAGAAATTGTAAGCAAATGGTTTCAACTGAACATTTGAGGGGAAAAAATAGGATGATTGTGTCGCAGTAGGGCGCCGTGCGGCACCCACAGTGACGGGGATGGAATTCAAGCAGGGGGGTAGGGAGCGCCCAGGTCAAGGGCTCCTGCCCACAGCAGCAAGCGCAGCAGACTGACAACTGCCTTCATTGCAGCTCACACTCATTGCTCTCCTCTTGGTATGGCTGCAGAGGATTGGCTGATCGACCTCCTCTTCTTACTGGCTGGTGATACTTATTAGGGTAGCACAGCTGACCCTTATCACATCTATCAGAGTTACTTGTTAAGCCATCAACAGGTGGCTCCCATTTCATCTCTCCCTGCAGTTTCTCATCTTCAAGCATTCAGTCCGGGGGACACAGTCCCCCACATGATTGCTCTGTAATTTTGCGAGGATAATAGCAAACTCCTCATTTATATGCCTCATAACTAACACAAAAGATGTTATGATAGCTCCCTGATAAAGATTTTAAATGGTACTTGAAATACGTGGTCTCATCTTGGGAAAGCAGCTACCAGTTTGCAACAGGTACATGCAGATCATTCACTGCTGGATTTTTTCCCCTCCCACTCCTCTCAGACCAGCTGTTAGCAAAAAATATAGGAGCTGTGCCAGGGGAGGTTTAGGCTGGATGTTAGGAAGAAGTTCTTCATAGAAAGAGTTATTGGCCATTGGAATGGGTTGCCCAGGGAGGTGGTGGAGTCACCATCACTAGAAGCATTTAGGAAGAGACTTGATGGGGTGCTTGGTGCTGTGGTTTAGTTGATTAGATGGTGTTGGATGATAGGTTGGACTTGATGGTCTCAAAGGTCTCTTCCAACCTGATTAATCCTCTCCTCTCCTCTCCTCTCCTCTCCCTCTCCTCTCCTCTCCTCTCCTCTCCTCTCCTCTCCTCTCCTCTCCTCTCCTCTCCTCCTCTCCTCTCCTCTCCTCTCCCTCCTCCCTCTCCTCCTCTCCTCTCCTCTCCTCTCCTCTCCTCTCCTCTCCTCTCCTCTCCTCTCCTCTCCTCTCCTCTCCTCTCCTCTCCCTCTCCTCTCCTCTCCTCTCCTCTCCTCTCCTCTCCTCTCCTCTCCTCTCCTCTCCTCTCCTCTCCTCTCCTCTCCTCTCCTCTCCTCTCCGAACGTCTCCGAACCGAACCTCTCCTCTCCGAACCTCTCCTCTCCGAACCTCTCCTCTCCTCTCCGAACCTCTCCTCTCTGAACCTCTCCTCTCCGAACCTCTCCTCTCCTCTCCGAACCTCTCCGAACCTCTCCTCTCCGAACCTCTCCGAACCTCTCCTCTCCGAACCTCTCCTCTCCTCTCCGAACCTCTCCTCTCCTCTCCGAACCTCTCCTCTCCTCTCCGAACCTCTCCTCTCCATTCTATTCCTGCTCTCCTGTTTACTTAATAAGGTGTTCACCACATTCTACTAAGCCTTTATCTAGGAAAACTATATGAAATCCAACCTATCAGAGAATACAGCCATGGTGTCTTTAAGAGGGCAGATGTTCACAGTAGCACTTTGAAGAGTTCTTTAACCTCTGTGGAGTTTATTACCATGATGTGGGTGAAAAATGAGAGTAAAAATGTATGAAACCACAAAGCCTGTCTGTGGTGACAGGTTGGACTCGATGATTTTTGAGGTCTCTTCCAGCATTGGTGATATTGTGATATGCTGTGTCTGCCAACAACAAAGTTCAGGAAAACTTATAGAAGCTGTAAAATATTGCTGTGATAAAACTTCTGAGTCAGGATAGACCTCCAGGGACTGCTGAGAAATTTGAGAGAAGTACCATATAAATTCTTCCACCTAACAGAGACTTTTCAATCTGCTTGCCACTGGCTGACAAAAATTCCTATAAGGAATTACAGTGAATCAAATAGCAGAAGCGAGAAAACAAACAAATAAAAAATAAAATGCAATGGCACAAAGGACCTCCACTTTAAATGGATTAAGAGGTCTGATTTGTTTGCAGACCACCCATCTTGTGTCTGATTTCACAAACTGCAAACATGTTTGAAGACCACTGTTAAAAGGCCTCAATCATAGAATCATAAAATCAATAAGGTTGGAAAAGACCTCAAAGATGATCAAGTCCAATCTGTCACCACAGACCTCATGACTAGACCATGGCACCAAGTGCCATGTCCAATCCCCTCTTGAACACCGCCAGGGATGGTGACTCTACCACCTCCCTGGGCAGCCCATTCCAATGATGAACGACTTTCTCTGTGAAGAACTTTCTCCTCTGCTCAAGCCTAAATTTCCCCTGGTGCAGCTTGAGATGGTGTCCTCTTGTTCTGGGGCTAGTTGCCTGGGAGAAGAGACCAACTCCCTCCTGGCTACAACCACCCTTCAGGTAGTTGTAGAGAGCAATGAGGGCTCCCCTGAGCCTTCTCTTCTCCAGGCTAAACAATGTCCGCTCCCTCAGCATCTCCTCGCAGGTCTTGTGCACGATGCCTCTCACCAGCCTCATTGCCCTTCTCTGGACATGTTCAAGAGTCTCAGTGTCTTTCTTAAATTGAGGGACCCAGAACTGGACACAGGACTCAAGGTGTGGCCTAAGCAGTGCTGAGTACAGGGGCACAATGACTTCCCTGTTCCTGCTGGCCACACTATTCCAGATACAAGTCAGGATGCCATTGGCCTTCTTGGCCACCTGGGCACACTGCTGCCTCATGTACAGTCTACTATATCAGCCAGTAGCCCCAGGTCCCTTTCTGTTTGGCAGCTTTCCAGCCACTCCGACCCCAGCCTGTAACTCTGCATTGGGTTTCTGTGACCAGAGTGCAGCGCCCAGCACTTGGACTTGTTGAATGCCATCATGTTGGACTTTGCCCAACTGACCAACCAGTCAAGGTCCCTCTGCAGAGCCCTTCTGCCCTCTAACTGATCAACACCTGCTCCCAACTTGGTGTCATCTGCAAATTTACTGATGACTGACTCAATCCCCTCATCCAGATCATCAATAAAGATATTGAATAGGATGGGGCCCAGCACTGATCCCTGGGGGATACCGTTAGTGACTGGCTGCCAGCTGGATGTGGCACCATTCACCACCACTCTCCAGCCAGTTCCTAACCCAGCACAGAGTGCCACTGTCCAAGCCAGGGGCTGCCAGCATGGCCAGGAATTTGCTGTGGGGGAGAGTGTCAATGGACTTGCTGAAGTCCAGGTAGGCTACATGCACAGCCTTTCCCACATCCACCAGGCAGGTCACCTGATCATTGAAGGAGATAAGATTGGAGAAGCAAGAACTGCCCATCCTAAATCCTTGTTGGCTGGACCTGAGCCCTTGGCCATCCTGCAGGTGTGCTGTGATTGCCCCCATGAGCATCTGCTCCATAATTTTCCCTGGCACTGAGGTCAGGCTGACTGGCCGGTAGTTTCCAGGTTCCTCCACCCAGCCCCTCTTATGGATGGGGATCACATGGGTCAGTATCCAGTCATCTGGGACCTCTCTGGTGAGCCAGGACTGGTGGAAAATGGTGGAGTGGCTTTACCACTTCATCTGCCAGCTCTCTCAGCACCCTAGGATGGATCCCATCCAGTCCCATTGACTTGTGAGTATCCAAGTGGCTCAGCAAGTCCTGAACTACTTCCTCATGGATTTCAGGGGGAACTACACTGCTCTCTGGCCCCATCTACCAGTTGAGGAGACCAGTTATCCTGAAGTCCTCCTGCCTTACTGTTGAAAATGGAGGCAAAGAAGGTATTTAGAACCTCACCCTTTTCCTCAACCTTAGTTGCAATGTTTCCTGATTCCTTCAAAAAATCAGTGTCAACACAGACTGGGAGGGAACATAAATTTTCAGAACTCAGTCAATCTAAGACGGGCAACAAGAAAACCTCCATTCTGGACATCTGGAGGGCAGACTTCAGGTTACTCAAGTAGCTAACTCAGAAGGTTCCTTGGGAAAGAGCCCTTAAAAACAAAGGGGTCCAGGAGAGCTGGACCTGCTTCAAGAAAGAACTCTTGAAGGCGCAGGAACAGGCTGTGCCAGTGTGTGGCCAGGGCAGATGGCAAGCCTGGATGGGCAATGAACTTCTAAAAGAACTAAGGGAAAAAAGGAGGGTGTACCATATTTGGAGGGAAGGTGAGGCAACCCATGGAATGTTTAGGGATGTTGCTAGGTCTTGTAGGAAGAATATTAGGGAAGCAAAAGCCCATTTAGAGCTTAGACTGGCCTCTGCTGTGAAGGACTACAAAAAATCCTTCTATAAATATATTAATAGCAAGAGGAAGGGCAAAGACAACCTCCACTACCTAGTGGACACAGAGGGCAATGTTGTAACAAAGGATGAGGAAAAGGCAGAGGTACTAAACACCTTCTTTGCTTCAATTTTTACTAGCAGGAAAGAATGTCTTCCAGTCAGCTGGCCTGCAGAGCTGGTAGATGGAGCAAGGAAGCAGCATAGTTTTCCCTGTATTCCAGGAGGGGCCAGTTAGAGATATCCCCAGCTGCATGGATCCCCACAAATCCATGGGACCGGATGGGATCCATCCTAGGGTGCTGAGAGAGCTGGCAGATGAGCTGCCCGGGCTGGTCTCCATCATTTTTCAGCAGTCCTGGCTCACTGGAGGGGTACCAGAAGACTGGAAGCTGGCCAACGTGGTGCCCATCCACAAGAAGGGCCAGATGGAAGAGCCAGGGAATTATAGACCTGTCATCCTGACCTCAGTGCCAGGCAAGATTATGGAACAGGTCATATTGAGAGCAATACAATAAATACAATGCAATACAATACAATACACCAGGTTGGAAGAGACCTTCAAGATCATCGCGTCCAACCTATCAACCAATCCAACCCACCCAACAACTAAACCATGCAGCCAAGCACCAGGGGAAAGGGGCTAAAACCAGTCCCCTCAGGCAGCAGTCTGAGGGTGATAAGCTAGACCTAGAGGTGAAACCAGCAGCCCAGTGGAAGTGCATGTACACTAATGCATGAAGCATGGGTAACAAACAAAAGGAGCTGGAAGCCTTGTTGCAGCAGGAAAGTTATGATGTAGTTGCCTTCACAGAGATGTGGTGGGACAACTCACATGACTGGAGAGCTGCAATTGACGGCTACAGGCTCTTCAGGAGAGACAGGCAAGGAAGAAGGGGTGAAGGGGTGGCCCTGTACATCAGGGCGGCTCTTGATGCCATTGAGCTAGAGATCAGGGATGATCGGGTTGAGTGCTTGTGGGTGAGAATTAGAGGGAAGACCAGCAGGGCAGACATCCTGGTTGGAGTCTGTTATAGACCACCCAACCAGGAGGAAGATGTTGATGAAGCATTCTATAGGCAGCTCAAGGCTGTCTCAAGATCACCTGACCTTGTTCTCATGGGCGACTTCAACCTGCCTGATATCTGCTGGGATCTCAACACAGCAGAGAGGAGGCAGACGAGGAGGTTCTTAGAGTGCATGGAGGACAGCTTCTTATCCCAGGTGCTGAATGAACCTTCCGGGGTGAGGCTATGCTAGACCTCCTCTTCAGCAACAGGGAAGGGCTCGTGGGTGATGTGGTGGTCGGAGGGTGTTTAGGCACCAGTGACCACCAGAAAATTGAGTTTTCGGTATTCAGCCAAGCCAAGAGGGGCAGCAAGAAGACCTCCACTCTGGACTTCCGGAGGGCGGACTTCAGGCTACTCAAGGAACTAATTCAGAAGGTTCCTTGGAAAACAGCCCTTAAAGACAAAGGGGTCCAGGAGAGCTGGACCTACTTCAAGGAAGAACTCTTGAAGGCGCAGGAACAGGCTGTGCCAGTGTGCCGGAAGATGAGCCGCCGGGGCAGACGGCCAGCCTGGATGGGTAATGAACTTTGAATAGAACAAAGGGGAAAAAAGAGGGTGTATCGTCTTTGGAAGAAAGGAGAGGCAACCTATGGAGTGTCTAGGGATGTTGCTAGGACATGTAGGAAGAAAATTAGGGAGGCAAAAGCCCATTTAGAACTTAGACTGGCCTCTGCTGTGGAGGACAACAAAAAGTCCTTCTATAAATACATTAATAGCAAGAGGAAGGGCAAGGACAACCTCCACTCCTTGGTTGACAAGGAGGGGAACGTTGTAACAAAGGATGAGGAAAAGGCAGAGGTACTTAATACCTTCTTTGCCTCAATTTTCACTAGCAGGGCAGAACATATTCCAGACAGCTGGCCTACAGAGCTGACAGAAGGAGCCAGAGAGCTGCATAGTTTCCCGCTGCTCCAGGAGGAAGTTAGAGATATTCTGAGCTGCTTGGACCCCCACAAGGCCATGGGACTGGATGGGATCCATCCTAGGGTGCTGAGGGAGCTGTCAGATGAGCTGGCCAAGCCACTCTCCATCATTTTGCAGCAGTCCTGACTCACTGGAGAGGTCCCAGAACACTGGAAGCTGGGAAGTGTGGTGCTCATCCACAAATAGGGCCTGTTGGAAGAGCCAGGGAATTATAGGCCTGTCAGCCTGACCTCAGTGCCAGGCAAGATTATGGAGCAGGTTATCTTGAGTGCGATCACACAGCACTTACAGAATGGCCAAGGGCTCAGGCCTAGCCAGCATGGATTTAGGAGGGGCAGGTCCTGCCTGACCAACCTGATCACCTTCTATGATCAGGTGACCCACCTGGTGGATGTGGGGAATCCTGTGGATGTGGTCTACCTGGACCTCAGCAAGGCCTTTGACACAGTCCCCCACAGCAAACTCCTGGCCAAGCTGGCAGCCCGTGGCTTGGACAGGATCACACTGCGTTGGGTTAGGAACTGGCTGGAGGGCCGAGCCCAGAGAGTGAATGGTGCCACATCCAGCTGGTGGCCTGTCACTAGTGGTGTGCCCCAAGGATCAATGCCGGGCGCCATGCTCTTCAACATCTTTATTGATGATCTGGATGAGGGCATTGAGTCCATCATCAGTAAATTTGCAGATGACACCAAGCTGGGCGCAGGAGTTGATCTGCTGGAGGGTTAGAGAGGCTTTGCAGAGAGACCTTGCCAGGCTGGACAGATGGGCAGAGTCCAATGGCATGAGATTGAACACATCCAAGTGCTGGGTTCTGCACATTGGCCACAACAACCCCATGCAGTGCTACAGGCTGGGGTCAGAGTGGCTGGAGAGCAGCCAGGCAGAGAGGGACCTGGGGGTACTGGTTGATGGTAGGCTGAACATGAGCCTGCAGTGTGGCCAGGCAGCCAAGAAGGCCAATCATAGAATCATAGAATCAGTCAGGGTTGGAAGGGACCACAAGGATCATCTAGTTCCAACCCCTGCCATGGGCAGGGACACCCTACACTAGATCACGCTGGCCAGAGCCTCATCCAGCCTGGTCTTAAACACCTCCAGGGACTGGGCCTCAACCACCTCCCCGGATAACCCATTCCAGGCCTTCACCACTCTCATGGGGAAGAACTTCTTCCTCACATCTAGCCTGAATCTCCCCAGTTCCAGCTTCATTCCATTCTCCCTAGTCCTATCACTACCTGAGATCCTGAGAAGTCCCTCCCTAGCCTTCCTGTAGCCCCCTTCAGATACTGAAAACACACAATGAGGTCAACTCAGAGCCTTCTCTTCTCCAGACTGAACAGCCCCAACTCCTTCAGTCTGTCCTCATAGGAGAGGTGCTCCAGCCCTCTGATCATCCTCGTGGCCCTTCTCTGGACACACTCCAGCACGTCCACATCCCTCCTGTAATAGGGGCTCCAGAACTGGACGCAGTACTCCAGGTGGGGTCTCACCAGAGCTGAATAGAGGGGGAGAATCACCTCCCTTGACCTGCTGACCACACTTCTCCTGATGCAGCCCAGGATCTGATTGGCTTTCCGGGCTGCAAGTGCACATTGAGAGCTCCTGTTGAGCTTCTCGTCCACCAGCACCCCCAAGTCTCTCTCCTCAGGGCTGCTCTCCAGCCAGTCACTGCCCAGCCTGTATTTGTGCCTGGGATTGCCTCGACCCAGATGCAGGACCCTGCCCTTGGTCTTGTTGAAGCTCATGAGGTTGGCTTGGGCCCACCTCTCCAGCCTGTCCAGGTCCCTCTGGATGGCATCCCTTCCCTCCAGCGTGTCCACTGCACCACACTGGTGTCATCAGCAAACTTGCTGAGGGTGCACTCGATGCCACTGTCCATGTCACCCACAAAGATGTTGAACAAGCCTGGTCCCAGGACTGATCCCTGAGGGACTCCGCTTGTCACTGGCCTCCACTGGGACATGGACCCATTGACAGCCACTCTTTGGGTGCGGCCATCAAGCCAATTCTTTATCCATCTAGTGGTCCATCCATCAAACCCATGTGTCACCAGCTTGGAGACCAGGAGGTGGTGCGGGACGGTGTCGAAGGCTTTGCTCAGGTCCAGGTAAATGACATCAGTTGCTCACCCCTCATCTATTAATGCTGTCACCTGCTCATAGAAGGCCACCAGGTTTTTCAGGCAGGATTTGCCCTTGGCAAAGCCATGCTGACTACTCCCAATCACCTCTTCACTATTCTTCTGAGTCATTAGTGCCTCCAGGAGGATCTGCTCCATGATCTTTCCAGGCACAGAAGTGAGACTGACTGGCCTGTAGTTTCCCGGTTCCTCCTTCTTGTCCTTTTTGAAATTGGGAGTAATGTTTCCCCTTTTCCAGTCTGTGGGGACTTCCCCAGTCTGCCATGCCTTCTGGAATAGAATAGAGAGGGGCTTGGCAACCTCATCTGCCAGTTCTCTCAGCAGAGAGAGGCCAGAGCCTTGCCTTGCAATTGTTCACACTCCGGAGGGAACCACAAGCTTCACTTGGAAGCCACACTGTGTTTCAGTTTACCCAGAGAGGACAGCAAAGGCCCCTTGCTATTTCAAAGACCCCTTGTTATTTCAAAGACCCCTTTATAATGCTATTTCAGCATTGTAAAGCCTAGGAGCAGACAGAGGCATCTTGCCGAGCCAAGAGGCGAAACTGCAAAGGAGCTGAGTCCTGGGACAGTTTTGTTTGACTGGAGCAAGGAGTGAGCACTGTAGGAGAGCATTGCAGCAGAGGAACTTCTTTTCTACAAAGGTTTCAGCTACAAAACCTACAGGAGTAAGTCCTGTCTTAGCAAGAAGCTGCAGACACCAACAGAAAGTGAAACTGTGCTCCTGCAGCTTCCATGTGGTTGTCACCATTTTGGTTTCATTTAAATCCTAGCGTGTGCCACAAGGTATCAGGTTACACAGTATCACAGTATCACAGTATCACTAAGGTTGGAAGAGAGCTCAAAGATGATCGAGTCCAATCTGTCACCACAGACCTCAGGACTAGACCATGGCACCAAGTGCCACGTCCAGTCCCCTCTTGAATACCTCCAGGGATGGTGACTCCACCACCTCCCCGGGCAGCCCATTTGTGAGAGACTAAAGCTTGTCTCTCCTGGAGTGACTCAACAAAGATAAAATCACTTGCTGCTTGTCCGGACAATAGCTGATGTGCGTTGGGCAGAGCCACTGGAAGGACTCTTGGAACGTGCAAAGATAACATTGCTCACGGGACTGCAGCTGGCCTACAACAATGGCCCAAGGGCCCAGCATTCCACACCTTCAGGACAAGATCATTTCCAGCCATCAGATACCCCAGGAAAGGACAATGGTTCCTGATGTGAAAAGAGTGTGTGGGTAGGTAGATAGAGAAGGAGGAGGCGGAGGCCTCCCCCTCCATCCAGACCCTGCCCAAACTCACTTGAGTACACAGAAAGATTTCCTGGGGAAAGATACCTGGACCTAAAGATGATTTCCCAGAACGATATCCTGGGGAACAACACCTGGACACTTGCCTAAGGACTAAAAAACTGTATAAAAGACTGGAGCAACTACTGGCTTGGGTAGGAGAAAATTGGAGAAGCAAGATGCAGAAGAAAGCAGACGGTAGCACATGCTGGAAACATCCCGGCGCCAGCACAATGGATCTTGGACTCTTCGTGCCCTAAGTTCCGCCTGCTGCAACTCATGGAGCTGAAGAAGCTGTTCAGAGGAGTTCATCCCTTTTACAGCCAAAGCCTCAGCACCCTTCCTCTACAGACCCAACATCTCCTGCAGCACCGTTTCTCTACAGACCCAACATCTCCTGCAGCACCTTTCCTCCACAGACTCAAACTGTCTTGGGGGGGTGAGGGGTGTGGTAATGTAATTCTTTCCCTCTTCTCCCTCTCTTCTCTCTCTTCCTATTCTCTCTCTCTCCCCTTCTGATCCCTCCACTTTATTTATGTAATAAATAGTCTAGCTGTTGATATTTTGGCCTCGTTTGTGCCTCTAATTTCACAACACGGGAATATTCATAAAACCCTGAATCTCTTTCCCTCTCCGGATCGAGACACCGTTCCAATGATGAATGACTCTCTCTGTGAAGAACTTTCTCCTCACCTCGAGCCTAAACTTCCCCTGGTGCAGCTTGAGACTCTGTCCTCTTGTTCTGGTGCTGTTTGTTAGAGAGAAGAGCCCAACACCTTCCTGGCTACAACCACCTTTCAGGTAGTTGTAGAGAACAATGAGGGCTCCCCTGAGCCTCCTCTTCTCCAGGCTAAACAATCCCAGCTCCCTCAGCCTCTCCTCATAGGGCTCATGCTCAAGGCTTCTCACCAGCCTTGTTGCCCTTCTGTAATGGGTTGATGCAGACTCCCTCCCCACCATGGGCAAAAATAACTACTCAGAAATGGATTGCAAGTGATGGAAGTTTTAAATGGAAAGCGGTTAGTGTGTACAGAAAGCCAGAAGCGCAGTGACAAAAGAAATCCCAAAGCAGGCCCAAAAACATCCCATCCCCACCTGAGGGTACACCCAAGTCCCCCAGGGCTCCTTCTTCCCTCCCCCTGCTAAGCTAGTCTCAGCTGGCCAGATCTGAGACTTCCCATCCCACTGTTGCCTTGGGCCTAGCCAGGCCCATGGCTAGGAGACATCTCCCCCAACTACCGGGTGACGGCAAGGAAAGAAAGAGGGCGTGCCAGACCCTGCACTGGTTCTTATAGTGGTGCAGAGAATTATGGTAGGAAATATCTAGTTTCCTGTGTCCACCCACTGCGCTGGACTTCTGGACACAGGAAGCACCCCATGTAGCAGAGGGCACCCAGCCCAAACTGCTACACCTGCTCTGGACATGTTCAAGTGTCTTGATGTTCTTCCTAAACTGAGGGGCCCAGAACTGGACACAGTACTCAAGGTGTGGCCTAACTAATGCAGAGTCCAGGGGCACAATGACTTCCCTGCTCCTGCTGGCCACTCTATTCCTAATGCAGGCCAGGATGCCATTGGCCTTCTTGGCCACCTGGGCACACTGCTGGCTCAGTGAGTAATTACAATATCTGATTTTTATAAGCACCTAATGAAGGTCTGTTGCCCTAGGGAATTCTGGAGTTCCCCCTCCTTTGTGAGCAATAGCTGGCTTCATTGCCGATGTTCCTTTTCTTTACATTTTAAAGCGCTGTTTGTTGTTTCTGGATTTTTGTACATATTGTTTAAATTGTTACTTGTTCCTGCTGGTGAGGTATCTGTTCCACGACCTAGCATCTCAAACCTGTAAATATTTTTTTTTAATATTTTTAAGGGATTTTAATGATTAATAAAATTATTAATATTTTATTAATTGCTCCACTTATTGAATATTATAGATAACCTTTTACTGACTATAACAAGAGGTTAGGAAGAAATTCTACACAGAGTGATTGTCCATTGAAATGGGTTGCCTGGGAATGTGGTGGAGGTGTTTAGGAGGAGACTTGATAGGGTGCTTGGTTCCATGGTTTAGTTGATTAAGTGGGTTGGGTAATAGGTTGGATGCAATGGTCTCAAAGGTCTTTTCCAACCTGGTCTATTCTATTCTATTCTATTCTATTCTATTCTATTCTATTCTATTCTATTCTATTCTATTCTATTCTATTCTTCTACTCCCTCCAGGTCCAATAAAGAGTGAAGGTTCTTCTACCCCTTGCATTAATATATTTATAAAAATGATTTTTATTATCTTTCAGTAAAGTGGCCAGGTTAAGTTCTAACTGGGCTTTTGTCTGTCTAATTTTTCTCCAACATGACGTGACAACATCCTTAAACATATCAGAAGTTGCCTCTCCACCTTTCCAAAGGTGATACACCCTTTTTTCCCCCTTAATTTACCTGATCACACCTGGCACAAGCGTTGTCTCCTTCTCCCTCCATTCCAAGTGCCAAGTTCCAGCACCCTCTGCAACTATATACTATTGATGTAAATCAGTGTCAACAATTTCACAGAAGCACGAGTGTTTGTGCTATCTTCAGCCTGATACTGATGCAGCTTATCCTTCCTGGACAACAAATTCCAGATACCATATAGAAATTCTTTGATATTCATTCATAGCTACTATGTTGATGCTGAGCGCTAAACCTCAGGCTGTGCCTTACAAAGCTGTTGTTGGGACACATGGTCACCTAGGAGCCTTGCTTAAGAAACAGAGGCTAGCATGACTGAGCCCTCTCAGCTGCATCTTGTTCCTTTCCTTAGGGTGGATGGTAACATAAGCAGGAGCACTATCATTGCTGGGAATGTATCTGAAGGCAGATGTGCTTTCCCAACCCTTTCTCAGTTGTACTATCAAACAGCAGGGGAATGACAGCTCATCTTGACACATTTATTCCTGCAAAAAGTGTCAGAATACTAAAGTTAAATGCTTTTTTTTTTTTTCTTTTTGAAGCCATATGTATTCTTTTGACCTTGCAGAGTTAGGTACTATGTGGCTGCCTTCTCACTGGAAAATATAAGCAGTATACATACTGACTAACCTCAGAAACACACACATATAATCCTAAAAAACACACACTGTTCAAGCCTCAGAATCTCATTTGTCCCAATCTATTAAAAGAAAAACTAGACAAAAAAATCCCAAATATTTTATTCTCCATATTTGTATGCCCGCAGAGTAAAATTAGAAAGATCATTCTCTTGATAATATCCACTGATATCCACTTGATAATATCCACTTACTGATAATATCCACAGAACATATTATCTATGATGTGCCTCATTTATTACCTTTCAAGTTACTGTTTTCCCAACCATACAAATCAGAATACCCTTACTTTCACAGCATAGAAAGTGCGAAAAAGTAGATTTAGCGTATATATTTTAAGAAGTACTAAACTTGCATGAGTATGTCACATTAGGCAAGAATTCACAGTAAGGATGAGGGGTTACTAACACTTGGTGGAGTAATTGCATGCAACTTATGTTTAAGACACCTAACAAAAGTGGGAAAGAGAAAGAGATAGAGAAAGAAAAAGAAAGGGGAAGGGGAAGGGGAAGGGAAGGGAAAGGGAAAGGGGAAGGGAAAGGGGAAGGGAAAGGGGAAGGGAAAGGGGAAGGGGAAGGGAAAGGGGAAGGGAAAGGGGAAGGGAAAGGGGAAGGGAAAAGGGAAAGGGAAAGGGAAAGGGAAAGGGGGAAAGGGAAAGGGAAAGGGAAAGGGAAAGGGAAAGGGAAAGAGAAAGAGAAAGAGAAAGAGAAAGAGAAAGAGAAAGAGAAAGAGAAAGAGAAAGAGAAAGAGAAAGAGAAAGAGAAAGAGAAAGAGAAAGAGAAAGAGAAAGAGAAAGAGAAAGAGAAAGAGAAAGAGAAAGGGAAAGAGAAAGAGAAAGAGAAAGAGAAAGAGAAAGAGAAAGAGAGAAAGAAAGAGAAAGAGAAAGAGAAAGAGAAAGAGAAAGAGAAAGAGAAAGAGAAAGAGAAAGAGAAAGGGAAAGAGAAAGGGAAAGAGAAAGGGAAAGAGAAAGGGAAAGGGAAAGAGAAAGGAGAAAGAGAAGGAGAAAGAGAAGGAGAAAGAGAAGGAGAAAGAGAAGGAGAAAGAGAAAGAGAGAGAAAGAGAAAGAGAAAGAGAAAGAGAAAGAGAAAGAGAAAGAGAAAGAGAAAGAGAAAGAGAAAGAGAAAGAGAAAGAGAAGAGAAGGAGAAAGAGAAGGAGAAGGAGAAGGAGAAGGAGAAAGGAAAGAGAAAAGAGAAGGAGAAAGGAAAAGAAAGGGAAGGGGGAAAGGGAAGGGGAAAGGGAAAGGAAAGGGAAAGGGAAAGGGAAAGGGAAAGGGAAAGGGAAAGGGAAAGGGAAAGGGAAAGGGAAAGGGAAAGGGAAAGGGAAAGGGAAAGGGAAAGGGAAAGGGAAAGGGAAAGGGAAAGGGAAAGGGAAAGAGAAAGAGAAAGAGAGAAAGAGAAAGAGAAAGAGAAAGAGAAAGAGAAAGAGAAAGAGAAAGAGAAAGAAAGAGAAAGAGAAAGAGAAAGAGAAAGAGAGAAAGAGGAGTCTGCTGGAGTAACTTTGAGTATATATATTAATCAATCTCAGCAGAAACAAATAAACACAAATTCAAATTTTGTCTTACTTCTAACTGGTGAGACACAATTGATAGTAGGCAAGGCCTCCAGGGCAACTGGTAAATGCTTTTACATTTAGGTCACCTATTTTTAGACAAGATAAGCCACTATGTCTTGTCCTACTAAGGACCGTCCCAGCTTAATAGGCCATTGCTTACTCCAGCTTTCACATTTCTACAAATGACTACTGTGCTGGATTTGAAAGGAGAATTAATATTACTTACCTAGAAATACAATGCATATTGTTTTGAAAACCTTATTTGTTCCTGTAAACTTTTGCATCTGTAACACCTAGGTTAGGCTGCATAAGACTTTCCCCAGAAACCTAGAGAAAAGTATACAATTTTCTTATCTTTCTCTGGTGGCAGAGAGGGTATTTTATAAGTGTCATGTCTGTCCACAGACTCTCTGGATATTATCTATAGAAAACAGCATTTAGACTGATGAGGTTGATATAATTTATCTAAATGTGGGCTTTCCTTTGTCTTGAGGAACCTATTGGCATTTACAGCACCCACACAGAACTGTCAGAAATGGAATGAAGAAGAGACCACAATCTTTCTGTAACAGGTAGAAATCCTGCAGGACACCCTGGGACAGTCCAACCACGTGAAGAAGACTTGGGCAGGTAGTTATCTATAACAATACAGGACACGAACTTGACTCCAGCAGAAGGTTTTTTTGTTGTGAATTACATGAGTGGGATGACTCATGTTGATGTTCAATCAGTGCCAGAACATTGCTTCAGAGGAGTTGGATATATTAGATACCTACTTTTCACAGATAGGCCCACACATATCCACATCATTCTGTTACTTTGTGCCACGTGCTCCTCTCCAACACAAATTCAGCAATTTCACAAGATTTTACAACGTTTTGTAAGATATATTTCTAAAATAATCACTATAGAAAAAGCTGTAATTCCCCAGTTCAAGGGGAACAAGTTATTTCATGTTTCTCACAGCAGCTCCTGGATTAATTTTGAGTGCTATCTATGACACAGCAAAGCAGCACAGGACCAGTGAATCCAACAAAGTAATTACTGTAATATTTTCAAGTCATTAGAGTATCACAGATGTTTATGTGTGTGTGTTTTGTTGTTTTGTAAATAGAAAAAGAAGTTTTAAAGGATTGTGGCAGCTGCTCTGAAATGTGACAGAAGTGCTTCTTTGGCCCGTCATGAAGAAAGGTGAGTGACTTTTGAGTTTGAAGGGAAAACTAGTGCTACAAATCCTAGAAGAAGCAATGTATTAAGCAAGCTCATTTTCATTTGAAAAAAAAAAAAAAAAGGCCATCCCCAACAGAGAAAAAAAGCTTTAAAGCACTTACTCCTTTACTTGAATGGATCTTGAACTTTTAAGTCATGTTCCATGTTGGCTCTGAGTCACTGTACATACTTTTCTTCAAGTGCAATATTTTATCTTAGTCCTAGTTTCCTCATCTGGGCATAGAATCTAACATGAAGTATTACCTCCGTGGGTTTTTTTGTTTTTTAACCGAATCTTTCAGGACAGCTTGAAGCTTTAAAAAAGTAATTTATAAAATTATCAGGAAATTAATCTAACTGATTACTTTTTAAAGAGGTCAATTTGATAATCTAATAAGGTCATCTCCCAGAAAATTTTGATAAGGATACTCTCTCACATTGTCCTTTACGTGACCTGAAAGTCCTGTAAAAGTGCAAACATAAACACACCAACATTATAATATCACAGTGTTGGAAGCATAAAATAATGGAAAAAGTACTGAGCTCAATATTGCAGATAAACACATGGTGACCAGAGCAGGCACAGAGGATGGATGGGAAACCAAATGATCTGTGTTGCCATGACACCGGGCACAATGGAAGGGGCAACCAAACAACTAAACGTCTTGTGCAACTCATAAAGAAACAGCTGGTTGACCACCAAGATCTATGACTTGACTATTAAACTCTCCTTATCTCAACCAAGGGGACTTTTTGTGCTACTTTCTCTCCCAATCTGTATATAGGGAGCCTGCTTGTGAGAGTGGGATGACTTAAACCAGGCATGTTCAGCAAGACTTTTCCTCTTTTCAATCATATCCCTATACTACATTATTGCTGCTATCTGCCATGTACGAATTTAAGAGCATACATATTGTTGAAGATCATATATAAAAGTAGCAAATCCAGGAGGTTATTTATATATAAAATTAATACATTAACCTGTAATCTATAAATTCCTGAAGGAAAATATTTTGATTATTGAAAAGAATATCTTTTGTGTTACCTATATTTCAAGTTTTATGTAAAAAACTAACACATTAGAATGTAAGGGGTGTGGAATTTTTTTTTCTATTTTTTTCCTTTTTTCCCCTTTTTGTTGCTGTTATTTCTGTCTTTGGGTCTGTTTGTTTTCTTTTTTCTTTTTTTTTCTTTTAAAAAATCTGAGCTAGTTGATGTTTGCAAGGGAATCAGAAAAATCTATCTGCATATTCAGAGTCTTTCTTCATGGCAGTGACATTCCCCATGCTCCTACATGACCAAAGAGTATCTAAAGCAGCTGTATTGTGTCTGTCTTTGTTCTGAATTGTTACTCAGTGAACCACTTTGTGAACCAATCCACAGCAACTAAACCTGTGGAGCAGAAATGTCACCCAGTAAAACAAGAGGAACAAAATGATGAGTTTTCTGCCAGTATAGCACCTGAAATCTGGCAGGACAGGGAGCAGGACAAGGCTGTGGCAGTTTTAACCTGATTGCTTGCAACTGTCTAAAAAATGCAGCCTTGGGGCTTAAGTAATTTTGTTCTTGGCAAATATGATGAAACATTAAAGAAAATGAAGATATTATAAATGATTTATTTACAAATCATGATCTTTTCTAATCAGCCTTTTTAGAAATTTGGATTCAGATATGGTTAAATGACAATTTGAAATGCTATAAAATGGAAGCTTATTATGAAACTGTTTCTATCCTTGTTAGCATGCACCTTTATGCCACTTTCCAGGAGGACAACACCTCCTTTTGTAACACTTTTTGTTACATACTCCCAATATTGTTTCATACTATTTTCAACTACCAAATCTGAAAGAGAATTTGTGGCAGTTTAGGCTGGGTGCCCCCTGCTGTTGCTACCACACAAGATACACCTCTGGTGTCAAAAGTGTCCGGCCTAGTGGGTGGACACAGGAAATAGCCTATTTCATGTCCTTCTTCCTGTAAATCTATCAGCAAGGTCTCACACTTCCTCTTTCTTCCCACGCTGCTCCTGTGGGAGATGCTCCCTATCTGGTAATGGAAGGGGAGTTATCTCAAGGCCTCTTAGGCCTGGCTAGGCCTAATGCCAGGAGGACAAAGAGGAAGGGCAATCTCAGATCTGGCTAGCTGAGATTAGCCTAACAGTGGAGGGGGAGAAGAAAGAGCCCCAGGGGTTTTGGGTATACCCGCAGGTAAGGAGAAGGGAAATGCTGGGATGCTTCTGGGTGTGCTGTAAGGACTCTGTATGCTTTGGGATCCTTTTTTGTCACTATGCTTGTAGCTTCTGTAAAGCACTCATTGCTTTTCCACTTAAACTTTCCATCACTGCTGCAATCCATTTGTGTGAGCCTTTTTTTTTTTTTTGCCACAGTGGGAGGCAAGGGAGGATTTGCCTCAACCTGGGAAATTTCTGTTTGCAGAGGATGGTTGCTGTGGGTACTCTGCAGATTGGATTGGAGAAGATGGAGAAGTTGAAATGGAAATCTGGGCATTGCTGGTTTTTTTGAAAGTTGGGGCTCAAGTTTTCTTGCCAGGGTGACTGTGTGAGCTTCTTATGGATTGCAGGGGGACACCTGGTGCATAGCTGATGGCATGAAATCCCTCCTGTTGTTTTAGGTGGCAGGGCATGGTTTCTGTAGCTGTTGGCATGGGGGAACTTAAGAATGTGGGACCTGCCTCTTTACCCCTTTGTTCTCTACAAAGTGGCAAGCGTCGGGGAATAAAAGAGGGAGGGGCAGTTACAAGCGGTCTGGAGTTAGTCTGTCCTGCTGCAGGGGAGCTAGCCGCAGTGAGAGGGAGAGTTATAGCTCTTGAAACCCGAGAAGGTGAGCGGTGACTTCAGCTAAAAGCCATTGTCAAAGTCTCAGGGAACACATTCATGGCTTTGGCTGGAAAAGCTGCTTGTGTGCCCGAGGGGTGGAGGTGACTTGTGATTCTGTACCATGGCATTAGAGATGGTGGCAGCCCTGTCATGCCATGTATTTGGGTAGCAGCGGCAGCTGTAATCTCTTCCCTCATTTTCGGATGTGTTCCGAAAATGGCGCCTAGCACCTGGCTCCACCTCTGTTCTTGGGGGTTGTAGTGCAGCCCCTCCCTCTCCAGGGAGAGGGCAGTGTAGTCAGATGCTGCCATGCCTGGTAGGCAGACGCTCAGTGGGGGAGTGGTATGCCTGTGCCTGGTGTGCATCAGTGTAGCCTCAGGCTGTGGCTGGAAGCAGTCAGCACTGGGCTTGGGAAAGGTCCATGTAGATTATGAGAGGCTCAGTGTGCTCTGTAAAGCACTCACTGCTTTTCCATTTAAACTTTCCATCACTTCTGCAATCCATTTGCATGAGTTTTTTTTCTGCCCCGGTGGGAGGTAAAAGAGGATCTGCCTCAACCTGGGGCAGAATTACGTTTGCAATTTTATGTTTTAAAGACAAAAGGAAATTATATAGTTGACAAAAACGCAGCTATCTTTACCTAGTTTTGTTCAAAGCATGTATGGAGGCATTCAAATAACCTAAGCTGTAATAAAATCATTCTCTTACTTATCTATAAAAATCTTCAACAAGATAGGTAGAATCAGCTCCAATGAGAAGGACAGCATAAAATTCTCAGAAACTCATTGTTTCCATAAAGACAGGTGACTTCTTCAGCAGACTAGACAAAGTCTCCTCCATTTCATGACATTGCCTCTGAGAGTACAAGTTATTTACATAGCACTAAGTGCTAAGAAAAAGAAATAGCTATAGAAACTTTGTGGTTTTTTTTTCTTTCTTTCTTTCCTGTATTTTTCCCCCAAAATGAAATTAATATATTTCTGAATTACTTGATGTAATTTGACATATTGTTACAGAATATGAGAATTTCAACAAAAATGTGAGATTTGGATTTAAATTTTAAAATCAAATTTGATATGATTTCATGAAATATTTTCATTATATCACAGGAATTAACATTTTTAATAGAAAAATCAGCTTAAATATTTTTTTTTATAGCAGCTACATAAACCCATTATCTCACTGGAGCAGTAGAAACAGTGTTAGAATAGAATAGAATAGAATAGAATAGAATAGAATAGAATAGAATAGAATAGAATAGAATAGAATAGAATAGAATAGAATAGAATAGAATAGAATTACCAAGGTTGGAAGAGACCTTGAAGATCATCGAGTCCAACCTGTAACCATAACCTCACAACTAGACCATGGCACCAAGTGCCACATCCAGTCCCCTCTTGAACGCCTCCAGGGACGGCGACTCAACCACCTCCCTGGGCAGCCCATTCTAATGACCAAACACTCTCTTGGTGAAGAACTTTCTCCTCACCTCCAGCCTAAACTTCCCCTGGTGCAGCTTGAGACTGTGTCCCATTGTTCTGGTGCTGGCTGCCTGGGAGAAGAGGCCAACCCCTTCCTGTCTACAACCACCCTTCAGGTAGTTGTAGAGAGCAATGAGGCCGCCCCTGAGTCTCCTCTTCTCCAGGCTAAACAGCCCCAGCTCCCTCAGCCTCTCCTCATAGGGCTTGTGCTCAAGGCCTCTCACCAGCCTTGTTGCCCTTCTCTGGACATGTTCAAGTGTCTCAATGTCCTTCTTAAACTGAGGGGCCCAGAACTGGACACAGTACTCAAGGTGTGGCCTAACCAAAGCAGAGTACAGGGGCAGAATGACCTCCCTGCTCCTGCTGGCCATACTATTCCTAATGCAGGCCAGGATGCGGTTGGCCCTCTTGGCTGCCTGGGCACACTGCAGGCTCATGTTCAGCCTACAATCAACCAGCACCCCCAGGTCCCTCTCAGCCTGGCCGCTGTCCAGCCACTCTGACCCCAGCCTGTAGCGCTGCCTGGGGTTGTTGTGGCCAATGTGCAGAACCTGGCACTTGGATGTGTTAAATCTCATGCCATTGGACTCTGCCCATCTGTCCAGCCTGTTGAGGTCCCTCTGCAAAGCCTCTCTGACCTCCAGCAGATCAACTCCTGCCCCAGCTTGGTGTCATCCGCAAATTTACTGATGATGGACTCAATGCCCTCATCCAGATCATCAATAAAGATGTTGAAGAGCATGGGGCCCAGCACTGATCCTTGGGGCACACCACTAGTGACAGGCCGCCAGCTGGATGTGGCACCATTCACCATCACTCTCTGGGCTCGGCCCTCCAGCCAGTTCCTAACCCAATGCAGTGTTCTCCTGTCCAAGCCATGGGCTGCCAGCTTGGCCAGGAGTTTGCTGTGGGGGTCTGTCTCAAAGGCCTTGCTGAGGTCCAGGTAGACCACATCCACAGGCGTCCCCACATCCACCAGGTGGGTCACCTGATCATAGAAGATCAGGTTGGTCAGGCAGGACCTGCCCCTCCTAAATCCATGCTGGCTAGGCCTCAGCCCCTGGCCATCCTGTAAGTGCTGTGTGATTGCACTCAAGATGACCCGTTCCATAATCTTGCCTGGCACTGAGGTCAGGCTGACAGGCCTAGAATTCCCTGGCTCATCCAACCGGCCCTTCTTGTGGATGGGCACCACGTTGGCCAGCTTCCAGTCTTCTGGGACCTCTCCAGTGAGCCAGGACTGCTGCAAAATGATGGAGAGCGGCTTGGACAGCTCATCTGCCAGCTCCCTCAGCACCCTAGGATGGATCCCATCCGGTCCCATGGACTTGTGGGGGTCCAAGCGGCTGAGAAGATCTCTAACTTTCCCATCCTGGAACA
This sequence comes from Picus viridis, assembly GCA_033816785.1. Classification (NCBI taxonomy): domain Eukaryota; kingdom Metazoa; phylum Chordata; class Aves; order Piciformes; family Picidae; genus Picus; species Picus viridis. The sequence goes on along the minus strand of CM066606.1, from coordinate 94,146,250 downwards.
GAGGAAAACTATGCAGCTCTGGTTCCTTCTGCCAGCTCTGCAGGCCAGCTGTCTGGAAGCCGTTCTGTCCTGCTAGTAAAAATTGAGGTAAAGAAGGTGTTAAGCACCTCTGCCTTTTCCTCATCCTTTGTTACAATATTCCCCTCCATGCCCACCAAGGAGTGGAGCTTCTCCTTGCCCTTCCTCATACTATTAATATATTTATAGAAGGACTTTTTGTTGTCCTCCACAGCAGAGGCCAGTCTGAGCTCCAAATGTGCTTTTGCCTCCCTAATTTCCTTCCTACAAGACCTAGCAACATCCTTAAACTTTCCATGGGTTGCCTCCCCTTTTTTCCAAAGATAATACACCCTCTTTTTTTCCCTTAGTTCCTTTAGAAGTTCATTACCCAACCAGGCTGGCCGTCTGCCCCGGCGGCTCATCTTCCGGCACACTGGCACAGCCTGTTCCTGCGCCTTCAAGAGTTCTTTCTTGAAGTAGGTCCAGCTCTCCTGGACCCCTTTATTTTTAAGAGCTGTTTCCCAAGGAACCTTCTGAATTAGTTCCTTGAGTAGCCTGAAGTCCGCCCTCCGGAAGTCCAGAGTGGAGGTCTTCTTGCTGCCCCTCTTGGCATGGCTGAATACTGAAAACTCAATTATCTGGTGGTCACTGGTGCCTAAACACCCTCCGACCACCACATCACCCACTAGCCTTTCCCTGTTGGTGAAGAGGAGGTCAAGCATAGCCCTACCCCTGGTAGGCTCACGCAGCACCTGGGATAAGAAGCTGTCCTCCATGCACTCTAAGAACCTCTTAGATTGCCTCCTCTCTGCTATGTTGTGATCCCAGCAGATATCAGGCAGGTTGAAGTCACCCACGAGAACAAGGTTAGGCGATCTTGAGACAGCCTTAAGCTGCCTATAGAATGCTTCATCAAGATCATCCTCCTGGTTGGGTGGTCTATAACAGACTCCAACCAGCATGTCTGCCCTGCTGGTCTTCCCTCTAATTCTTACCCACATGCACTCAACCCGATCGTCCCTGATCTCTAGCTCAATGGCATCAAGAGCCTCCCTGATGTACAGGGCCACCCCTCCACCCCTTCTTCCCTGCCTGTCTCTCCTGAAGAGCCTGTAGCCGTCAATTGCAGCGCTCCAGTCATGCAAGTCATCCCACCACGTCTCCGTGATGGCAACTACATCATATCTTTTGTGCTGCAACAAGGCTTCCAGCTCCTCATGTTTGTTGCCCATACTTCGTGCATTAGTGTACATGCACTTCCACTGGGCTGCTGGTTTTGCCCCTGACTCTAGCTTACCACCCTCAGACTCCTGTCTGGGGGACTGGTTTCAGCCCCTTCCCCCTTCGAAGCTAGTTTAAAGCCCTGTCAATGAGACCTGCCAATTCCCTTCCCAGAATCTTTTTACCTTTGGGGGACAGGCCATTCTCATGTACTGTGACCTTTCCCCTCCTCTGGGACAGATGTACTCCATCTGTTACCAGCTGACCTGGTGCAGTAGAAAGTTTTGCAAGATCGAAAAACCCAAAATTCTTCTGACTGCACCAACCTCTAAGCCACTTGTTGACTACAGCTGCTGGCCTATTCCTTCTTGTATTCCCTCCTGCAACTAAGGCTATAGACAAAAAAATTATTTGTGCACCTGAGTCCTCCACTAGATCCCCCAGGACCTTGAGGTCATTCTCGATAGCCCTGGGAGTTCTAGTTGCAACATCGTCATTCCCTAACTGCATAATTGTTCAACATCTTTGTGGGTGACATGGACAGTGGCATCGAGTGCACCCTCAGCAAGTTTGCTGATGACACCAAGCTGTGTGGTGCAGTGGACACCCTGGAGGGAAGGGATGCCATCCAGAGGGACCTGGACAGGCTGGAGAGGTGGGCACAAGCCAACCTCATGAGCTTCATCAAGACCAAGGGCAGGGTCCTGCATCTGGGTCGAGGCAATCCCAGGCAAAAATCCAGGCTGGGCAGTGACTGGCTGGAGAGCAGCCCTGAGGAGAGAGACTTGGGGGTGCTGGTGGACGAGAAGCTCAACATGAGCTCTCAATGTGCGCTTGCAGCCCGGAAAGCCAATCAGATCCTGGGCTGCATCAGGAGAAGTGTGACCAGCAGGTCAAGGGAGGTGCTTCTTCCCCTCTACTCAGCTCTGGTGAGACCCCACCTGGAGTACTGCGTCCAGTTCTGGAGCCCCTATTACAGGAGGGATGTGGACATGCTGGAGCGTGTCCAGAGAAGGGCCACGAGGATGATCAGAGGGCTGGAGCACCTCTCCTATGAGGACAGACTGAAGGAGTTGGGGCTGTTCAGTCTGGAGAAGAGAAGGCTCCCAGGTGCCCTCATTGTGGCCTTCCAGTATCTGAAGGGGGCCTACAGGAAGGCTGGGGAGGGACTTCTCAGGATCTCAGGTAGTGATAGGACTAGGGGGAATGGAATGAAGCTGGAAATGGGGAGATTCAGGCTGGATGTGAGGAAGAAGTTCTTCCCCATGAGAGTGGTGAAGGCCTGGAATGGGTTGTCCATGGAGGTGGTTGAGGCCCAGTCCCTGGAGGTGTTTAAGACCAGGCTGGACGAGGCTCTGGCCAGCGTGATCTAGTGTAGGGTGTCCCTGCCCATGGCAGGGGGGTTGGAACTAGATGATCCTTGTGGTCTCTTCCAACCCTGACTGATTCTATGATTCTATGATTCTATAATTATTAATGGATAGTAGTCAGAGGGCTGCACCAGACTAGGCAGCCTTCTGGTAACATCAGCAACTGGGAGACAACAAAGTTCCCTGTGAGCAGGGTCTGGCCGACATATGGGGCCCTCTGTTCCCCTCAGGAGGGAATCACCAATAACAATCACCCTCCTCTTTTTTTTAAGGGAGCAAGTCTTGATGCCAGGGGAAGGCTGTTTAACCCCAGGCTGACTCACCCCAAGCTGACTCACCCCAGGCTTACCCACCCTAGGATGACTCACCCCAGGCTGCCTGACCCCAGGATGACCCACCCCAGATTTACCCACCCCAGACTTACCCACCCCAGACTGACTCACCCTAGGCCGACTCACACCAGGCCGACCCACCCTAGGCTGACCCACCCCAGGCCGACTCTCCCTAGGCCGACCCACGCCAGGCTGACTCACCCTGGGCTGACTCACCCCGGACCGACTCACCCTGGGCTGACTCACCCCGGACCGACTCACCCTGGGCTGACCCACCCCGGGCTGACCCACCCTGGGCCGAGCCACCCCAGGCTGACTCACCCTGGGCTGACCCACCCCGCGCCGACTCACCCTGGGCTGTTTTGCCTCATGGAAAACCCCAGATGGTGTGTCCTCCAGCATCAGAATCACCTCCCCCTCGACCTCCAGTGCCCCATACCTGTTCTCCAAGGGCAGTGGGGGAGGTGAAGGGAGACAAGGAGGTTTTAATTTGTGTCTTTTGAGAGGAATCTTTGTCCATTCCCCTCTGCTTTTTGGATAATCAGCCTCTGCTGGGGGAGCCTGCAGAGCCTGGTTACTCAAGTTGGTCTCTCTTCTACAATCCCTGACATCTCTAAGTCTAGTCACCTCATCTTTCAATCTGGCCACCAGGTTAAGCAGATAGTCGATCTGCTCGCATCTGATGCAGGAATTGTCCCCACTACCCTGCATCTCAACTGCCAGGCTCCAGCACTCTCTGCAGCCATAAGCCTGGACACCCACCTCTTGCTTGAGACACTTGCCTACCTGCTTGTATTCCCCCTCAGTCTGAGTCGAGACTGATGTTCTGAAGGAGCGGTTGCGGCGCGTCACCACCATGGTGCCCTGCCCGCGGGACCTGCTGGACAAAATTTAGAACAAGTGCGGCGGCGCGTGCCGAGCGAGAGCAGGCGGCAAGACCCCGCTGGAACAGGGGCTGCGCGAGCCGCCGATGGCTTTTAAACCAGCCGCCGGCAGTGACGCGGGGAGCCCGAGCGATCCCGAGCAGCAAGCACGTGGAGAAACGGTCGTGCCGAATCTAGCCGAGTGCCGAGAGCCCGGGTGCCCTGCCGATCCCCGTAGGTTGAAAAGGAAGCAGCTAGTGTTCCCGAGGGTGCCGGTCGCGGTGAGCTCCCGAGCAAGATCCCCGCTGGAACAGAGTCATGAGTTCGAAATCCCGGTAGGCGAAAAAGTCATTCTTAGTGCTGGCAATTGACGGCTACAGGCTATTCAGGAGAGACAGGCAGGGAAGAAGGGGTGGAGGGGTGGCCCTGTACATCAGGGAGGCTCTTGATGCCATTGAGCTAGAGATCAGGGATGATCGGGTTGAGTGCGTGTGGGTAAGAATTAGAGGGAAGACCAGCAGGGCAGACATGCTGGTTGGAGTCTGTTATAGACCACCCAAACAGGAGGATGATCTTGATGAAGCATTCTATAGGCAGCTTAAGGCTGTCTCAAGATCGCCTAACCTTGTTCTCGTGGGAGACTTCAACCTGCCTGATATCTGCTGGGATCACAACATAGCAGAGAGGAGGCAGTCTAGGAGGTTCTTAGAGTACATGGAGGACAGCTTCTTATCCCAGGTGCTGCGCGAGCCTACCAGGGGTAAGGCTATGCTTGACCTCCTCTTCACCAACAGGGAAGGGCTGGTGGGTGATGTGGTGGTCGGAGGGTGTTTAGGCACCAGTGACCACGAGATAATTGAGTTTTCAGTATTCAGCCAAGCCAAGAGGGGGAGCAAGAACACCTCCACTCTGGACTTCCGGAGGGCGGACTTCAGGCTACTCAAGGAGCTAACTCAGAAGGTTCCTTGGGAAACAGCCCTTAAAAACAAAGGGGTTCAGGAGAGCTGGACCTACTTCAAGAAAGAACTCTTGAAGGCGCAGGAACAGGCTGTGCCGGTGTGCCGGAAGATGAGCCGCCGGGGCAGACGGCCAGCCTGGTTGGGTAATGAACTTCTAAAGGAACTAAGGGAAAAAAAGAGGGTGTATTATCTTTGGAAAAAAGGGGAGGCAACCCATGGAATGTTTAGGGTTGTTGCTAGGTCTTGTAGGAAGAAAATTAGGGAGGCAAAAGCACATTTGGAGCTCAGACTGGCCTCTGCTGTGAAGGACAACAAAAAGTCCTTCTATAAATATATTAATAGCAAGAGGAAGGGCAAGGAGAAGCTCCACTCCTTGGTGGGCATGGAGGGGAATATTGTAACAAAGGATGAGGAAAAGGCAGAGGTGCTTAACACCTTCTTTACCTCAATTTTTACTAGCAGGACAGAACGGCTTCCAGACAGCTGGCCTGCAGAGCTGGCAGAAGGAGCCAGGGAGCAGCATAGTTTTCCCCTGTTCCAGGATGGGAGAGTTAGAGATCTTCTCAGCCGCTTGGACCCCCACAAGTCCATGGGACCGGATGGGATCCATCCTAGGGTGCTGAGGGAGCTGGCGGATGAGCTCTCCGGGCCGCTCTCCATCATTTTTCAGCAGTCCTGGCTCACTGGAGAGGTCCCAGAAGACTGGAAGCTGGCCAACGTGGTGCCCATCCATAAGAAGGGCCAGTTGGAAGAGCCGGGGAATTATAGGCCTGTCAGCCTGACCTCAGTGCCAGGCAAGATTATGGAGCGGGTCATCTCGAGTGCGATCACACAGCACTTACAGGATGGCCAGGGGCTCAGGCCTAGCCAGCATGGATTTAGGAGGGGCAGGTCCTGCCTGACCAACCTGATCTCCTTCTATGATCAGGTGACCCGCCTGGTGGATGTGGGGACGCCTGTGGATGTGGTCTACCTGGACCTCAGCAAGGCCTTTGACACAGTCCCCCACAGCAAACTCCTGGCCAAGCTGGCAGCCCATGGCTTGGACAGGAGCACACTGCGTTGGGTTAGGAACTGGCTGGAGGGCCGAGCCCAGAGAGTGGTGGTGAATGGTGCCACATCCAGCTGGCGGCCTGTCACTAGTGGTGTGCCCCAGGGATCAGTGCTGGGCCCCATGCTTTTCAACATCTTTATTGATGATCTGGATGAGGGCATTGAGTCCATCATCAGTAAATTTGCAGATGACACCAAGCTGGGTGCAGCAGTTGATCTGCTGGAGGTCAGAGAGGCTTTGCAGAGGGACCTCAACAGGCTGGACAGATGGGCAGAGTCCAATGGCATGAGATTTAACACATCCAAGTGCCGGGTTCTGCACATTGGCCACAACAACCCCAGGCAGCGCTACAGGCTGGGGTCAGAGTGGCTGGAGAGCGGCCAGGCTGAGAGGGACCTGGGGGTGCTGGTTGATGGGAAGCTGAACATGAGCCAGCAGTGTGCCCAGGCAGCCAAGAGGGCCAACCGCATCCTGGCCTGCATTAGGAATAGTATGGCCAGCAGGAGCAGGGAGGTCATTGTGCCCCTGTACTCTGCTTTGGTTAGGCCGCACCTTGAGTACTGTGTCCAGTTCTGGGCCCCTCAGTTTAGGAAGGACATTGAGACACTTGAACGTGTCCAGAGAAGGGCAACAAAGCTGGTGAGAGGCCTTGAGCACAAGCCCTATGAGGAGAGGCTGAGGGAGCTGGGGCTGTTTAGCCTGGAGAAGAGGAGGCTCAGGGGCGACCTCATTGCTCTCTACAACTACCTGAAGGGTGATTGTAGCCAGGAAGGGGTTGGCCTCTTCTCCCTAGCAACCAGCACCAGAACAAGGGGACACAGTCTCAAGCTGCACTAGGGGAAGTTTAGGCTGGAGGTGAGGAGAAAGTTCTTCACCGAGAGAGTGATTCATCATTGGAATGGGCTGCCCAGGGAGGTGGTTGAGTCTCCGTCCCTGGAGGCGTTCAGGAGGGGACTGGATGTGGCACTTGGTGCCATGGTCTAGTTGTGAGGTTGTGGTTACAGGTTGGACTCGATGATCTTCAAGGTCTCTTCCAACCTTGGTAATTCTATTCTATTCTATTCTATTCTATTCTATTCTATTCTATTCTATTCTATTCTATTCTATTCTATTCTATTCTATTCTAATTTTGATAGGCAATGTTGTGGCAGTCACATTCCCATATCTCTTAAGCCAAAAGAGCCCTAAAAATTGATCATAGAGAACCTGAATTTTATACTTAAACCAAAGGTACAATTTATACATCAGATACCTTTCTAATTTATCACACAAAAATCCAACAGCATATTTGTACACAACAACACTTAAAGCAGAAAAGATCACATCCTGAAGAATCCAAAACACCTTCATGTTGCTCCCCTGATCTGAACAGAAATAAATAAAAAAATCTTGCCCCATGTCTGGAAGCCAATTATTTTGTGTAACTTGATGATTTAACCCACACACATCAAACAAAAACTCGGCCTAAGCCACTCAGAGAAGTAAATGAAGCTGTATTTTGCAAGCAATAATGGAATGTAATGAATATGCACAAAAATGTACAGTATTTACAATAGTATAGAAGTATTTTAGTTAGCTCAAACAGTAGTTAAGAAGTTAATATCGATTATCTGAAGGCCATTACATGATAAGCAGTATCTCTCTCTCTGTCCAGAACAGTAGCATGCATGCCAGCAGAAAAAGACCGCGTGAAAGAAGAATGTAAGATGGTAAAACTACATCTGCCAATGAAAATTCATTTAGAACAATCTTTGTTCTATTTTTTGCACCAACTCTAGCTCCTAGCTTAAAGGCACAGCCTAAACTGTCACACCCAGCACAGAGTGCTGCTATCCAAGCCATGGGCTGCCAGTTTGGCCAGGGGTTTGCTAAGGGTGATGGTGTTAAAGACCTTGCTGATGTCCAGGAAGACTACATCCACAGCCTTCCCCACATCCACCAGGCAGGTCACCTGGTCATAGAAGGAGATCCAGTTGGTCAGGCAGAACCTGCCCCTCCTAAATCCATGCTGGCTGGGCCTGAGCCCTTGGCTATCCTGTAAGTGGTGTGTGATTGTACTCAATATGACCTGTTCCATAATCTTGCCTGACACTGAGGTCAGGCTGACAGGCCTGGAGTAAAAATGAGTAAATGAGAAAATCATACCTGCCATCACAACGAATGTGATGTCCTTCATGGGAAATGTGATTGCATTCCTTCCCCTCCTTTGAAGCTTGGACTTGTTGATGGGGGTAAAAAAACCTATCATGGATTATGTTACAATACACTCAGAATATAATCTCTGTGTAAATGGAGCTGGAGTATTCTCCTGAAAATGAAATTTCTTCTTTATCCTCCCCATAGTCCATGCTTGGAGTATGCTGGCAGAGTGGTCTTAGCATGGTGTTGAAATCACTCATTAGTAATAGGTTAAACATTCCCAAAGGTGGAATTAAATAAACTAGGACTGTGCGGAATTAATGTTTGATTCAGCTTTATTATGTGATGTTTCAGACTTAGATCCCTTGCTGACATTCAATCAAGGTTATTGAACACTTTGAACCTAAGAACATCAAGGAGAAATTTGGAGGTGCTAAGAGACCTGATTCTATATAATCGTTTACATCAACATAGAAAAGCATAAAATATATATCAGGGTGAGTTCAGATTATCATAGTCTGCTTGGATAAGGTGATGAGAAAGCTGACTTTTCTCTGCAGTTTTCAATTTTTTGTTAATTACTATGGTGTTTTGCTCTAATAAATTGCATTTACTCAGAATCTTCAAATATATGTAGGTTTTCTATAATAATTTATCAAAAAATGTGTAAAGCTGCTGCATGGAGCAAAATTATATATATATAAAAAAATATTTATTGTACTGCTTATCATGTAGCATCTATAACTTAAGACCATTAGTAGTTTGCATTTCTGCTCCTGGACCTGACCATACATGAGGGCACATTTAACAGTGCATATTTGACAGCTAAGGATTACAAACCATATAAGTAATTTGTAAAAGGCTCTTTTCAATGGAAAAAAAAAAACCAACCAAGCAACTAAACAACAAAAACAATCTGAAACACATCTCTTTTCCTCTCCAAATTCTCTTCAGTATTTTCGCTTTAAGCACTTACCACAACAGAGGTGCACAGACAAACAGACATATGGGGGTGCAGATGGTGGAGTCACCATCACTGGAATTGTTTAAAAAGAGACTCTATGAGGCAATTGGTGTCATGGTTTAGCTGATTAGATGGTGTTGGGTGATAGTTTGGACTCAATGATCTCGAATGTCTTTTTCCAACCTGGTTAATTCTATTCTATTCTGTATTCTGAGTCTTCTTTTACTCTTGTTTTAATTAAAGCTAATTAAAGAACCATCCAAAAACAAGCAAGTTGCCATCTAAATAAGCATCAGATTATGTTTAAAATATTTTAATATAGTGTGTCTTTGCAAGTAAGAGAAATTGGGATGAGTAGAATAGAATAGAACTCATTTTCTAGCTTATCCAGTCTTCTACTCTGTGGCACTTCAGGCTGCGTGCCTCCTGAAGCTACACTTATAGTGTCACAAGTGTCCAACCCAGTAGGTGGACACAGGAAATAGAGTATTTCATACCCATAAATCCTGCGCCCTGTAAATTGATCTGCAAAGTCATTCTCTTCCTCTTTCTTCCCTCTCTGCTCTCGTGGGAGATGCTCCTTATTGGGTAACAGTGGGGGAATATCTCAAGGCCTCTCAGGTGTGTCTAGGCCTAATGCCAGGAGGAGAAGGGGGGACAGTCTTTTGGGTGTGCTATAGGGCACTATGCATGCTTTGGGATTCTTTTGCCACATGCTTGTAGCTTCTGTAAAACATTTGCTGCTTTTATATTTAAACTTTCCATCACTTTTGCAATCCATTTGTGAGAGTGTCATTCTTTTGCCCCTTTCAGGGGCAAGAGAGGATCTACCTGGCCTCAAACCAGGACAGATTTTGAGATGATATCAGGAAGGATTTCATCAACCATAAAAAAAATGTTGTATGCTACTGGTGAATTATGAGCTTCTCTTTTACCCTGTGATATATTGTGAGAGCCCAGCTACCTATTGTCTCAAAAAATGTGTGGTGATACCTGGTCTGAACAGACAAAGCAAGGGTTTTCTGTAGACTTCAACAACCTCCTATTTTGTCAGATGGTTTAACAAGGGGAAGTCCTATACTGGTGGCATTCTCTTTACCTTGCACACTGTAACTATGTCATGGAAAGACCTATAATGGGCATTGTACTGGAGGGGCCTCCTGCAAATCAGCATGGCCTTTATGAAATGCAGAGGGCATCCCAAAACCAAAGGGTATAAAAGGACAGCAACCATTTGGGTCCCTGTGTTTAGTCTATCTGTAGGTTTCTAGTCACCTCTGCCTTGCTCAGCCTTGCTCAAGCATTGTGTGCTTGAACCTTCTCAGACCTTGTCTGGCATGAAGTTGCCTCGAGTTGCATAGCCTCAAGTTGCATCCTAAGGTGCTGAGGGAGCTGGCAGATCATGGAATCATAGAATCAGTCAGGGTTGGAAGAGACCACAAGGATCATCTAGTTCCAACCCCCCTGCCATGGGCAGGGACACCCTACACTAGATCACGCTGGCCAGAGCGTCGTCCAGCCTGGTCTTAAACACCTCCAGGGACGGGGCCTCAACCACCTCCCTGGACAACCCATTCCAGGGCTTCACCACTCTCATGGTGACGAACTTCTTCCTCACATCCAGCCAGAATCTCCCCATTTCCAGTTTCATTCCGTTCTCCCTAGTCCTATCGCTACCTGAGATCCTGAGAAGTCCCTCCCCAGCCTTCCTGTAGGCCCCCTTCAGATACTGGAAGGCCACAGATGAGCTGTCCAAGCCACTCTCCATCATTTTGCAGCAGTCCTGGCTCAATGGAGAGGTCCCAGAAGACTGGAAGCTGGCCAACGTGGTGCCCATCCACAAGAAGGGCCAGTTGGAAGAGCCAGGGAATTCTAGGCCTGTCAGCCTGACCTCAGTGCCAGGCAAGATTATGGAGCGGGTCATCTTGAGTGCAATCACACAGCACTTACAAGATGGCCAAGGGATCAGGCCTAGCCAGCATGGATTTAGGAGGGGCAGGTCCTGCCTGACCAACCTGATCTCCTTCTATGATCAGGTGACCCACCTGGTGGATGTGGGGACGCCTGTGGATGTGGTCTACCTGGACTTCAGCAAGGCCTTAGACACTGTCCCCCCCAGCAAACTCCTGGCCAAGCTATCAGCCCATGGCTTGGACAGGATCACACTGCGTTGGGTTAGGAACTGGCTAGAGGGCGGAGCCCAGAGAGTGGTGGTGAATGGTGCCACATCCAGCTGCCAGCCAGTCACTAGTGGTGTGCCCCAAGGATCAGTGCTGGGCCCCATGTTCTTCAACATCTTTATTGATGATCTGGATGAGGGCATTGAGTCCATCATCAGTAAATTTGTGGACAACACCAAGCTGAGGGCAGGAGTTGGTCTGCTGGAGGGTAGAGAGGCTTTGCAGAGGGACCTCGACAGGTGGACAGATGGGCAGAGTCCAATGGCATGAGATTTAACACATCCAAGTGCTGGGTTCTGCACATTGGCCACAGCAAACCCACGCAGTGTTACAGGCTGGGGTCAGAGTGGCTGGAGAGTGGCCAGGCAGAGAGGGACCTGGGGGTACTGGTCGATGGTAGGCTGAACATGAGCCAGCAGTGTGCCCAGGCAGCCAAGAAGGCCAATGGCATCCTGGCCTGTATCAGGAACAGTGTGGCCAGCAGGAGCAGGGAGGTCATTCTGCCCCTGTGCACTGCACTGGTTAGGCCACACTTTGAGTCCTGTGTCCAGTTCTGGGCCCCTCAGTTAAGGAGAGATGCTGACTTGCTGGAACGTGTCCAGAGAACGGCAACGAAGTTGTTGAGGGGTTTGGAGCACAAGCCCTGTGAGGAGAGACTGTGGGTGTTGGGGTTGCTTAGCCTGGAGAAGAGGAGTCTCAGGGGAGACCTGATTGCTATTTACTGTGGGGGACTGTGATGTATCTGTGAACCCTCGGAAGAGCTCTGGTGAGAAAACATCGCTGAGCTCCCATGAGAATCTGGAATCTCCCCGGACAGACTGAGTGGGAATGAGAAACCACAAGATAAGATGGGAGGCCACCTGCACTAACTTAACAAGTAACTATAGCAATGCTATCGCTGACCCATGAGAGTCTTGAGAAAAGTTCATTAACCAATTGCAGGCTGCCACACTGACACTACACACAATATATGAGTTCTGTGCTGGAATAAACAGCGTCTTTTGCTGGCTTGCTTTTTGGCCTTCTGTGTACTCTGCTTGTGTTTGATTCTTGTCGCGCAGACCGTCACCTTCCTTACCCCGACCCCTATACAGTGACAAATGGTGACCCCCGACGTGAAGACCCAAGAAGAGAGTTGAAGACGTTTTGGGCTGCAGGTGCTTGCGGCAACGGTGACGGTGCCCAGTGTAGCTGAGAGCAGTGGGATACTGCCTTTTGGTCCGGACCTGAACTTTGACACCTGCCCGGCTGAGGTAGGTGAGCCACTGGGAACATAATGGGTCAGAAATTAACAAAAGATGAGGACTTAGTCCTTGGAACCTGGAAATCGTTATTGAAATGTAGGGGTCTAAAAGTTAAAGATTTCGACTTAAGAAAATTACTCTTACGGGGCAAGGAGCAAGGTTTTGAGCCTTCCTCCGTTACAGCCTTCAGCGTTCCTGCCTGGCACAAGCTAGGTAGTTACTTGTGGGACGCTATCTCGAAAGGAGACAAGGAACTGGTTGATATGGCAATTACCTGGCGCCTGCTTTATGACGCACTACAAGATCTTAAGCAGGAGCAGGAGGAGGAAGAAGAGGAAATGATGGGGGGATTGAAAGAGAAAAGGAATGATCTGGCTATGGGGGAAACTACTAAATCAGTAGAGGACACACCGGCACCCTCTGCACCCCCTGGCCCCCCTCGTCTGGCTGCTCAGAAGTAGACTCAACAGCGCAATACATAACAAGCGCTGCTGAGAAGCAGCTTTCTCCTAATGATCAACTTAAGTTCCCGATGAATTGGAAAAGTCCCAATGACTTTGCGAAAATGCCATTGGCTTATCAATCTCCGAGAGAGCAGCTGAAAGGACATGTACAAAAGGAGGAATGTAATCAGTTGAATAATCTACAGACTTCACACCAGCAACTGCCTTTACAACAACAATTACCCTCTCTGCCATCTGATAGCGAGGACGAGAATGAGGGGGAAGCAGTAAATCATAGTGTGACTGTGGCCTCGAGAAAGAATGTTGAGAACCGAGAGGGGGTGGGCGTCGGTCTGCATCCTGGACCTTGCCTCCCTGCAGTGTGACTGTTACTCCGCGTTCGGCAGCAAGATTCTGGCAGCAAGTTCACCAGAAAGCTGCTGCTGTGGGTGACTGGGGTTTGGTGGAAATCTTGGATGCGCCACATTTATTGGTTAGAACAGAGGAGAATTCTTCTCCTACGGGTGTTTCAGATGATCCTATGGCTTTCCCTGTGGAAAAAGCGGCTCGGGGATCGGGGCAGCAGGATAGTCATCAGGTTTTGGGTTGGAAAGTCGTACAGGATTTGCGATCCACAGTAGCAAAGTATGGTGTCAATTCCAGTGAAACTATGCAGCTTTTGCATATCATAGACACTGATTTGCTGTGTCCGTTTGACATTCAGCACCTTGCGCAGATCATTTTTCAGCCTGTTCAGTATTCAGTATTTGAAACTAGCTGGAAAAAATTAGCTGAAAAGGCTGCAATAGAAAACATGCAAAGGGATCAAAACGATGTTCTGCGAGGTGTGGGGGCAGATGCTCTCATGGGCACAGGACCTGTGTTTTCTAATTCTAACACACAAGCTCACTGGCATCCTTCTGTACTGGAACAGAGTCAAAGAATAGGCATGTCTGCAATTCGAAAGACGATGGAGCTTGCATCTCCACGTCCTCGATACACAGTTATTAGACAAGAGCCTAAGGAACCATTTCTGCAGTTTGTGGAGAGGGTTTCTGCTGCTATTGAGAAACAAGTTGATGATGAGAGTCTCAGGCAAATCTTGTGTCGTCAATTAGCGAAAGACAATGCAAATGCTGACTGCCAAAAAATTATTGAAGCATTGCCAGGTGAACCATCTGTAGCTGATATGGTAACAGCCTGTTCAAATGTCGGCAGCACTGATTTTAAGATGACTGCACTTGCAGCCGCCTTAAAATCAGGAGGCCCCGTAAGGTGTTTCAGCTGTGGGCAAGAGGGACATGTGAAAGCTAATTGTAAGCAAGTGAAAGCACAGCTGGGAGTTAACCTCAAAAATTCTTTTTGTGCTCGTTGTGGCAAACCTGGTCATTATGCCAAAGGCTGCAAATCTAAATTTCATGCAAGTGGTCAGCCTTTGCAGGGAAACGGGAAAAAGAACGCGAAGGGGCGCATGATGACACAAATACCCCCCAATATCAGCAATCCGTTTCCAAGCGGGGCATACCCAGCCCAGCAGGTCCAACCTTGTGCGACAAATTATCAGCCAGCACAAGGGGATCAGCAGGGATGGATGTATCCACAGCCGATGTAATAACTATTTCAGATACAAAGACACATAAGGTGCCTTTAGATGCATGGGGGCCAATTGGTAACGGGCTCAGTGCTTTATTAATAGGACGATCTAGTGGCACCCTTCAAGGAATAGACGTACATGTAGGGGTAATTGATGCTGATTATGATGGGCAGATATGTGCTCTAATATCCACTGCAACACCACCTGTGACAATTCCTAAAGGGACTCGAATTGCTCAGCTTGTACCTTTTGTGAGTCATGTTTCCAGAACAGAGCAGACTATCCGTGGTGACAAAGGATTCGGATCGACAGGACCACCCGCAGTGTTATGGTCTCAGACAATTACTGAGAAGAGACCACAAATGACCTGCATGCTCTCCATGGACCGTGCTACTCCTGCACAGATACAAGTCACAGGACTACTCGACACGGGAGCAGATATTACCATCGTCGCCCAGCGTAACTGGCCGCCTGCCTGGCCACTGGTATCGAACAACATGAGTGTGGTAGGACTCGGTGGGGTTGCTAACAGTTTTATGAGTGCTAAACCTGTAGTGATTACCAACCCTGAGGGACAAAAGGCCACTGTTAGACCATATGTGACCGCGGCTCCCCTTAATCTGTGGGGAAGAGACTGTTTGGGGCAGTGGGGAGTGAAAATCACGACGGATTTTTGCTAGGGGTCATTGCAATGCAGGGCATCACACAACCCACACTGGCATTAACATGGCTAAGAGAAAAGCCTGTCTGGGTGGACCAATGGCCCCTTACCCATGAAAAGCTTGCTGCCCTGCACCTTTTGATTGAGGAACAGTTAGCTATGGGACACATAGAACCTTCACACAGTCCTTGGAACACACCCGTGTTTGTGATAAAAAAAGAAATCAGGCAAATGGCGTTTGTTACATGATCTGAGAAAAATCAATGAGGTGATGGCTACTATGGGGGCTTTGCAGCCAGGGTTGCCTTCACCAACCATGATTCCAATGCAATGGGAAATTGTAATAATAGATTTGAAAGATTGTTTCTTTACCATTCCTCTTGCTAAACAGGACATAGAGAAATTTGCATTCACGGTGCCCTCAGTGAACGACAGTGGACCAGCCAAAAGGTATCAGTGGAGGGTTCTACCTCAAGGTATGAAAAACTCACCAACCATTTGTCAGTGGTTTGTGGCAAAAGCGTTAAGTCCTGTTCGGGCTGCGTTTCCACAAGGCTACTGTTATCACTATATGGATGACATCTTGTTAGCAGCTCCTTCACAAACAATGCTAGCTGAAATGGAAACTGAGGCGCAAAAATCACTACAGAATTGTGGATTAGTGATTGCTCCAGAAAAAATACAACGTCAACAGCCATGGTTGTATCTGGGCATGAAAGTATTAGATCAAACAGTAATGCCTCAACCAGTTCAGCTGCAAGTAAATGTAAAAACCTTGAATGATGTCCAGAAATTAGCAGGAATGATTAACTGGGTGCGACCTTATTTAGGGTTGACATCCTCTAAATTGCAACCACTCTTAGAGTTACTAACAGGGGACTCAGACATTTCTGCACCACGAACTTTAACTCCAGAAGCAAAGCAGGTAATTGAAGAAGTAGAACAAGCCATCCACAAAAAGCATGTATGGAGAATTGATTTGGCTGTATCGATTCAAGTGTTTGTTTTAATAGATGATCTGATACCTTTTGCAATGCTTGCACAGTGGAATACTGACTGGCAAGATCCTCTTCATGTTTTAGAATGGGCATTTTTACCTTTTAAAACCAAGAGAACCGCTCCTGGCCTGTTTGAGCTTTTGGCTCAGATTATTATAAAAACAAGAGCTCGCTGTGCAGAATTGTTGGCAAGGGATCCAGAGAAAATTGTGATACCGGTACAAAGTGAATATTTTGACTGGTGCCTTGCTAACAGTCCAGCACTACAAGCAGCAATGGCAAATTATACAGGTCAAATTGGTTATCATCTGCCTTCCCATCCCTTAATAAAAATGGGTGGACAAATCCAATTTTCACAAAAACAGTTGAGTCAACCTAACCCTGTGCTTGGTCCCACAGTTTTCACTGACGGCTCGGGAAAAACAGGAAAAGCAGCTATCGTGTGGTATGATGGTGATCGCTGGAAAAATACCGTGGAATTCCAAGAAGGCTCTCCTCAGATTGTTGAGTTAAGGGCTGCGACTATGGTATTTCAGCAATTTTCCTGTCCTGTAAACATTGTTACTGATTCAGCCTATGTGGCTGGATTAGTGCAGCGTTTAGATAAAGCTGTCCTTGGTCACGTTAAACAGGAAAAGCTTTTTGGAGTCTTAAAACTGCTACGGACTGAGATTCAGAAATGATGTGCTCCTTACTATGTTTTGCACATTAAGAGTCACACAAACTTACCAGGGTTTTTGGTGGAGGGGAATGCAAAAGCAGATGCACTTGTGTCGGGTGTAGCAATGGGACCAATTCCAAATATCAAACAACAAGCAATAGCTTCTCATCAATTTTTTCATCAAGGTTATCGTGCTCTAAAACAGCAGTTTCAGTTGTCCAATGCTGAAGCTCGAGGTATTGTTGCTGCATGTCCTGATTGTCAGGGCCAGCATATTCCCCACTATTCTGGTACTAATCCCAGGGGGTTGCGAGCCCTCCAGATCTGGCAAACAGATGTTACTCACATTGCTGAATTTGGTAGGTTAAAATTTGTTCAGGTGTCTGTTGATACATTTTCCTCAGTCATCATTGCTACTGCTCACACAGGAGAGACTGCCAAAGATGTTATTCGTCATTGGCAGCGAGCTTTTTCTGCTGCTGGAGTTCCTCTTCAGATAAAAACAGACAATGGTCCAGCGTATGTGTCTGCAAAGGTTAACTCATTTCTGCAATCATGGGGTATAACTCATGTTACAGGTATCCCTCATTCTCCTACTGGACAAGGCATTGTTGAACGTGCACATGGCACATTAAAACAACTGTTGCAAAAACAAAAAGGGGGAATGGCAGGGGATCCTCCAGAAGCTCGGCTGAACAAAGCTATGTACGTTCTAAATTTCTTGCAGATTTCTGGTGATTCTAAGGAACCCCTGATACTGCATCATTCTGGCTCCCTGGCTACCACCAGCAGGGTGCCCTCAGGAGCTAAAGTCAGGGTTCGGGATCTGCAAACAGGTCAGTGGTCTGATCCTTGTGATTTAATAACTTGGGGACGAGGGTATGCTTGTGTTTCAACAGATTCTGGACCATGCTGGGTTCCAGCAAGATGGGTTCGACCAGCGTTTTCATCACCCTCTGGACACTGACTGTTGCAAGAATCATGCAGATTCCAAAACTACCACAGAGAATGTGTGGGTCATACTTGTTAACATCCTGAAACAAGATAAGCTGTGCCTCTCGGTAGCAACACCTATGAGTCCTTTCACCACCTGCTTGGTGTCCCAGTGAATAGATGGGAGGACATTACCGGGAAGACTGAGCCTTTGAGCTCAAAAACAACATTTTGTGTGTGTGTCTTGGTGTGATTTAACTATTGCCTGACATGGGTATTGTTGGATGTGCTCCTTTGTATAATAGGGGTGTGATAGAACTTTTGCTATTAGTTCAGGGCCATGATTGTCAAGAATTTGAAGGATTGTTTGAAGGATGGGGATTTTCAGGTTGGTTTCTTTTGAATGTTAAGATCAAGTTATTGTAATTGTGATTGTGATGTTACTGATGTTGCCCTGTTTGGTTAATCTGCTGCAAAGGGCCCTGCAGCAGGTGATCAAAGCGACATTTGTAGCAGAAAAACAAAAAGGGGGAATTGTGGGGGACTGTGATGTATCTGTGAACCCTCGGAAGAGCTCTGGTGAGAAAACATCGCTGAGCTCCCATGAGAATCTGGAAACTCCCCGGACAGACTGAGTGGGAATGAGAAACCACAAGATAAGATGGGAGGCCACCTGCACTAACTTAACAAGTAACTATAGCAATGCTATCGCTGACCCATGAGAGTCTTGAGAAAAGTTCATTAACCAATTGCAGGCTGCCACACGGACACTACACACAATATATGAGTTCTGTGCTGGAATAAACAGCGTCTTTTGCTGGCTTGCTTTTTGGCCTTCTGTGTACTCTGCTTGTGTTTGATTCTTGTCGCGCAGACCGTCACCTTCCTTACCCCGACCCCTATACAGCGACAATTTACAACTACCTGAAGGGAGGTTGTAGACAGGCAGAGGTTGGTCTCTTCTCCCAAGCAACCAGCACCAGAACAAGAGGACAGTCTCAAGCTGCACCAGGGGAGGTTCAGTCTGTACTTTAGGAAGAAATTCTACACAGAGTGATTGCCCATTGGAATGTGCTTCCTGGGGATGTGTGGTCACCATCATCGGAGGTGTTCAGGAGGAGACTTGATGGGGTGCTTAGTTGCATGGTTTAGTTGATTACATGGTGTTGGATGATAGGTTGGATACAATGATCTTGATGGTCTTTTCCAGCCTGGTCTATTCTATTCTATTCTATTCTATTCTATTCTATTCTATTCTATTCTATTCTATTCTATTCTATTCTATTCTATTCTATTCTATTCTAATTTGGTGGTGTTTGTTTATCCTTGTCTGTGGGCTAATTATATATCACAGAATTTGGTCTATGGAGTAATTGGAATAGCCTTTCGGTTTTATTGTTGGGGTATTGTGTGGGGGGTGGGTGTTGGGGTGTGTGTTTTGTTTTATTTTGTTTTAATTTATTGTAAAGTAATTAGGAAATAATCCATGTAGAGGAAAATAAAAGAAAATGATCAAATATTAAAACAAGGTGAACAAAGCTCTTACTTGGCTGCACATGAAAAACAGAAGATTGACAGAATTGTTGAGATAGTGGGCTTTTTTGGTTCTGGGAGCTAAAAGGCTCTTAGCTTTATAAGGCTGAGAAACACTCCTCAAGACAGTATGATTTTACCTACTAGCCTATTTCTATCTATATGACTAACCCAGAAAAGTAAATTTTAAGGGGTAAATTAGTTATTTTCAGCACTAGAAGAAATAAATCTGTCCGCTGAAAGGAATTTATTAATTGGTTTGCTGGTTTTATAGTAATAATAGCTTCTCCAGTTTCAGTCTCATGCCTATGCAGTATTACCTAGAGGGAGCCTGGGCCAAGTCCTTCCAGGCCACTTTGCTATGGTAATAGATAAAAAGCATTCAAAATAGCAACATTATAGAGACAATGGAAATTCTAAATTCATGTTTCTAACATCACACAAGAAATAATAATCTGAATGAGAGGGAAGGTCAGGGAAGGATGGATAAAGTCCTATTAGTGTTTAGTCATGATCTTAGTCAGTTATATCCCATCTAGGGCCTGTACATGGTGTCCCCAAATATCTTTTGACTCACCAGTGCCATATTTAATCCCATAAATAAAGGTGTGTTTGTGCATGGGAAGTTCAGTGAGTCTAGTGGTTTACAGCTGCAGGACACTTACTACCTATATCTTCTCTTTGTATTCAGTCAACCCAAGATATCCATTTGTTCAGTATGTCATTTGTTCAGTAGGTCTGACAAGTCTGATGTGTCAGAATAACTATGAATGTGCAGAATTTTCACATATCCTGTGCACATGTATCAGATTCCTCCATATCTGGCAGCCTTATACAAGATTTTCTTCCACCCAGGAAAAAAAACAAAACAACACACCAAACAGCAGAATTTTCATTTACATCCAGTCAGAATTTTCAGATATAGAAAATACAGCATGTCATGCTATCAAAAAATTCCCATCCTTTCTCCCTGCTTGATATTCCTTTTCCAAGGACCCTTAAACCCTCTGGAGCACATTGGTCATCATTAATGTTTAAGAAAGTATGCTCCTGTGTTTTATGTCTTAGATTTGATACATAAATCCCTCATATTTCAGTTTTTACTTCAGTATATTACTGTTCTTAAAATCCAGGTAGATTCTCTCATAACAGTGATACCAACTGCCAATGGCTATTAACTATTTAACTGGTCCACAAAATCCTAAACAAGGCTGCTCAGCAGACTTGTGACAATAATTGATCCATTTGGCAGACCTACATTATTTTAAACTTAAAATTCAAAACACCTTCCTTCAGTTTTGTTTACAAGAAGTTAATTTTCAACATACAATGATGACTTTTTGTACTGATAGATCAAAGACTTTACACATGCTTACTTGTTTTTTAACCAGGTAACTGCTATCCAAAGTCCTAACGTGACTCCATTTTGCGATTTTCTGCTACTGGGTTGAATATGAGGAATTTTCAAACCCTGATGGGACAGCCATAATGAAGAGAGCTGCCTGTTTGATTATGTGTTGTTTGGCACACACACTGTGCCAACATTAAACATTTCTAGAAAATATGTACTGTAGACTTGACATTTGTTATGTCTCAGCATGTGGCTGTCTGTGGTTTTGATGGTTTTCACACAATGGTGTGTGAGCCAGATTGAATGAATAGCCTTGTGTGGACGAACAGCAGCAACGAGGATGTCAGCTGAGAGTTTTAAATGAGGTTTCCTTAGTAATTTAAAGAATTTATGTATGTATCTGGTCATTTGTCAACTTCACATTACATGAGCAGAGTGATCTATAGTTTTTAATCAATGGGATAAACTTGCAACTTCTAGCAGGACTGTAAGGGGAAAGAAGCACAGGATCCTAGCAATGCTCTCCTTAAAATTAGCATTGCAAATATACTAAGAAAATAGCATAGATTCACTTATGGACAATGGGATAGTTGTAACTAAAATTACTAGTTCCCATCCATAATTATCTTAGTTTCATGTAGTCTGTGATCCAGTGCTGCAGTAACAATAAAACAATAAATCTCCCTGTGTAGCATCTAAACATATATCCCACAATCCACAGTGATGCATGTTTACTAGTGCAGTATGTGCTGACTCTGAAATGTAAGTAGCACTTTGTCTTTGGAAAGGATGATTGTTTAGAAGTTTTTATTTACCCAGACAAATGAGATGCAAAATGTTCCATACAGTCACAAGCCAAAGATGTGTTCATTAAAGGTTTCACACTGTCTCACACCTGCAGTTTGTAAAACTGAGACAGCCCAGTAACCTGGAAAAGCCAGGATCAAAACTTGGTGATTCTGTGATTCTGTTTGAAAAGGAGTCTAGGCTGTTGGCTGCAGAGAGTGCTGGAACCTGGCACTTGGAGGGGGAAGGAGAGAACACCTGTGTCAGGTGTGAGCAGGTGAACTTTATCCTCAATCTGGTGGCAGTGTTAAAGGATGAAGTGGCCGAGCTGAAGGATGAAGTTTCTAGGCTCAGGTCAATAAGGGAAAGCGAAAGGGAGTTAGACATATGGGAGCAGGCTTTGCAGATCTCCCCTGCTGAGGGAAGTGTCCCTGGAAACAGGGAGGCATGGATACAGGTCCCTGTCAGGGGTAGCAAGGGAAATCAATCACGTCCCTCTTTTCCTCTTCCACTGCCCTTGCACAATAAGTATGAGGCCCTGCAGGCTGAGGGCAATGGGGATGAGAGGGCTGAGGAGCAGCCATCTGGGGAGGTGCCTAAGGCCAAGCAGTCCCCACCAACTATAATGACCAGCTCCACAAAGAAAAAGAGAAGGGTTATAGTTGTTGGGGACTCCCTCCTGAGGGGGACCAAGGGACCCATATGTAATCCCAACCTATCCCACAGGGAGGTCTGCTCCCTACCCGGGGCGTGGGTAAGGGACATAGCAAGGAGACTCCCAAAGCTAATCCAGCCCACTGACTATTACCCTTTGCTGGTAATACCAGCTGGAAGTGATGAAATTAGTAAGAAGGGTACCAGGGTGATTAAAAAAGAATTCAAGGCCCTGGGACAATTGATTGATGGGGCAGGAGCACAAGTGGTGTTCTGCTCAGTTCCCTCAGTGGCAGTGGTGTACACTGAGAGGAACAGGAGAACCCATATGTAGTGGTTTGAGCCTTAACTGGAAGTTAAGAGCTCAGATGGGGGCAAGGCTGAGAATCTCTTCCCCCACTTCCCCCCCGCTTCCTCCCAACAGAGAGGGGAGAAAAGGAAGGAGCAAATTCACCAAACAATAATTTGGAGTCGGCTTGGAAGTAGAGAGGTAAAGAGTTGTCTTTAAGCAATATATATATATATAACAATAACAGAAGAAATGTTCACAAGGGCAAGGAACAATGATGGATGGGAGGGGGACAAAAAACAAGAGAGTAATACAAAACCAGCCTTTCTGAGGAAGCGTGGAGGCAGCAGAGAGAAGGATCAGGTCCGACCACATGGCAGAGGAGCAGGAGGGCAGCTGCAGTAGCTCTCATCCAGCAGAGGCAGGAGCGAAAAAGCTGTGCCAACAGCTACGATGTCTTGCTTTTTATACCCTAGCTGGGCAGGGAGGGGAGTGGAACAGACTCAGCTTCCCAGGCAAAAAATGCTCTTCAGGGAGTGAAAAGTACCTGCAAGCCCTCCACTCTGCTTTGTTCTTTTGTTTTCAGAAAAGGGTGTTAACTCACCACACCATACGATCAACAATTGGCTCAGGGGATGGTGCCAGCAGCAGAATTTTGGGTGCTTTGATCATGGGGCAACTTTTACTGCTCCCAACCTGCTAGATCCTGGTGGGGCGCAATTATATAGAAATGGCAAGAGAGTCCTAGCACTAGAGTTGATAAGGCTCATTAAAAGGGCTTTAAACTAGGTCTGAAGGGCATGGGTGAGGAAATCAGTTTCTCTGAAGAGGAGAGAGTCAGACAGAAATTAGGGTTAATTGAGAAGCTGGGAGCCCAGCTGAAGTGCATGTACACCAATGCACGCAGCATGGGCAATAAGCAAGAGAAGCTGGAAGTCCTGGTCCACCAGGATGACTATGATATAGTTGCCAATTCAGAAACATGGTGGGACAACACACATGATTGGAGTGCTACACTGGGGGGTTACAGGCTCTTTAGGAGACACAGGTGAGGGAGAAGAGGAGGAGGGGTGGCTCTGTATATTAGGGAGTCACTCTTTGCCACAGAGCTAGAGGTGGAGAATGAAGGGATTGAGAGCCTGTAGGTTAAAATCAGAGGGTAGGTTAAAATCAGAGGGAGGTCTAATAAATCTGACTTCCTGATTGGAGTCTGTTATAGACCACCCAACCAGGACGAGGAGGCAGACGAAGTATTCTGTAAGCAATTGGAGGCTGTCTCAAGATCATCAGATCTTGTCCTTGTGGGTGACTTCAACCTGCCAGATATCTGCTGGGAACTTAATTCAGCAGAGAGGAGGCAGTCCAGAAGATTCCTGGAGCGCATGGAGAACAGCTTCCTGATGCAGCTATTAAGTGAGCCTACCATGGGTCAGGCTCTGCTTGACCTGCTGTTCTCCAATAGAGAAGGGCTGGTGGGAGATGTGACGGTGGGAGGCTGTCGAGGGTGCAGCGATCATGAGATGGTTTTCAATATTTTTTCAATATGCAGGGAGATAGGGAGGAGCACTAACAGAACCCTCACCTTGGGCTTCTGGAGGGCAAACTTCAACATGTTTAAGAAACTTATTTGCAAAGTTCCCTGGGTATCAGCCCTCAAGAACCGAGGGGTCCAGGATGGTTGGAGCTACTTCAAACAGGAGCTCTTGAAGGCACAGGAACTGGCAGTTCCAATGTGCTGAAAGATGAGCCAGTGGGGAAGGCAACCGGCCTGGATGAGCTAACAGCTCCTCAAGGATTTAAGGAAAAAAAAGAGGCTGTATCACCTTTGGAAGGAGGGGAAGCTTCTCCTGATATGTTTAAAGATGTTGTTAGATTAGGTAGGAGAAAACTTAGAGAGCAAAAGGCCCAAATATATTAATGCTAAAAAGAGGGGCAAGAAGAACCTCCACTCATTATTTGGCAATGGAGGGGAACACTGTGATTGAAGATGAGGAAAAGGCTGTAGTCCTGAATACGTTCTTTGCCTCAATTGTTAACAGTGAGGCAGGAGGAGTTCAGGATGAGTGGCCTCCTGAGCTGGGTGATGGGGTCATGGAGCAGTGTAATGCCCTGGAAATCCAGGAGGAATTAGTTCAGGACCTGCTGAGCCACTTGGACACCCACAAGTCCATGGGACTGGATGGGATCCATCCTAGGGTGCTGAGAGAGCTGGCAGATAAGGTGGCCAAGCCACTCTCCATCATTTTCCTCCAGTCCTGGCTCACCAGAGAAGTCCCAGATGACTGGAAGCTGGCCACTGTGATCCCCATCCACGAGAAGGGTCGGATGGAGAAACTGGAAACCACAGGCCTGTCAGCCTGACCTCAGTGCCAGGGAAAATTATGGAGCAGATTATCTTGGGGACAATAACTGCACACCTGAAGGATGGCCAAGGGCTCAGGTCCAGCAACATGGATTTAGGAAGGACAGGTCTTGCCTGACCAACCTAATTTCCTTCTATGATCAGGTGACCTGCCTGGTGGCAGGTTGGGTTAGGAACTGGCTGGAGGGCCGAGCCCAGAGAGTGGTGGTGAATGGTGCCACATCCAGCTGCCAGCCAGTCACTAGTGGTGTGCCCCAAGGATCAGTGCTGGGCCCCATGCTCTTCAACATCTTTATTGATGATCTGGATGAGGGGATTGAGTCCATCATCAGTAAATTTGTGGATGACACCAAGCTGGGGGCAGGAGTTGGTCTGCTGGAGGACAGAGAGGCTTTGCAGAGGGACCTCGACAGGCTGGACAGATGGGCAGGATCCAACGGCATGAGATTTAACACATCCAAGTGCCGGCTTCTGGACATTGGCCACAGCAAGCCCATGCAGTGTTACAGGCTGGGGTCAGAGTGGCTGGAGAGTGGCCAGGCAGAGAGGAACCTGGTGGTGCTGGTTGATGGGAGGCTGAACATGAGCCTGCAGTGTGCCCAGGCAGCCAAGAGGGCCAATGGCATCCTGGCCTGCATCAGGAACAGTGTGGCCAGCAGGAGCAGGGAGGTCATTCTGCCCCTGTGCACTGCACTGGTTAGGCCACACTTTGAGTCCTGTGTCCCGTTCTGGGCCCCTCAGTTTAGGAAGGATGTAGACTTGCTGGAATGTGTCCAGAGAAGGGCAACAAGGCTGGTCAGAGGCCTTGAGCACAAGCCCTATGAGGAGAGGCTGAGGGAGCTGGGGTTGCTTAGCCTGGAGAAGAGGAGACTCAGGGGTGACCTTATTGCTGTCTACAACTACCTGAAGGGAGGTTGTAGCCAGGCAGAGGTTGGTCTCTTCTCCCAGGCAGCCAGCACCAGAACAAGGGGACACAGTCTCAAGCTGCGTCAGGGCAGGTTTAGACTGGACGTTAGGAAGAAGTTCTATACACAGAGAGTGATTGCCCATTGGAATGCGCTGCCCGTGGAGGTGGTGGAGTCACCTTCATTGGAGGTGTTCAGGAGAAGACTTGCTGGGGTGCTTGGCTGCATGGTTTAGTTGTTGGGTGGTTTGGATTGGTTGATAGGTTGGACGCGATGATCTTGAAGGTCTCTCCCACCCTGGTGTATTGTATTGTATTGTATTATAAATAAACAAAACCCGCCAACCAAACAAAACCCAAAAAACAAGTAACAAAAATGCCACCCACCCACTCAACCAAAACTCCACAAACCTGTATTTCAAAACTTCTTTCTAGACATTCCAGAACTGTCAGTCTCTAATAGAGTTTATTATTTTCTTCTTGCTCTAAGAAAAATAAATAGTTCCATATTTCCTCAACTGATCTCGTTACTATCATCAACTTCTGTTGCAAATCCAAACATCATTATATTTCTAGCCCAATGTCATGGTGAGAATTTCTTTCTTAGTAGATGGTTTCTCAGAAAAGATTGTAACGACCTTCTCTGTGGCCAGAAGAATACATCAGACAGCCTTTGATAGGTTTGTCCTTGTTTGTCTTTCTTGATATATAAAATTAGGTCAGTCTGACATGTGGATCTGTAAAATGCCTCCAGTATGTTCCCCCACCTGAACATATTATGGGGTCAGAAGACCAAGGTTATACTTATCACTATTTCTGGAAACTCACATTATTCACTTTAAATATTTTAGGAATGATCTCACTGGAGTCTGAATATCATGGTGAAGTGAATTTCTCCTTAAATATTGGTGGAAAAGAAAGCTGAAGGAAACAATGTTGCATGAAAATCATAGAATCATAGAATGGTCCAGGCTGGAAGGGACCTCTAAAGGTCATGTAGTCTAAGCTCCCCACCATTATCAGGGACATCCCCAACTAGACCATTCTTCCCAGGGCCTTGTCAAGTCTTACCCTGAATATCTTCAGGGAAGGGGTCTCAACCACCTCCCTGGGCAACGTGTTCTGGTGCTCCACCACCCTCATCGTGAAGAACTTCTTCCTGATATCCAATCTAAATCCGCCCTTCTGTAGTTTGAAGCCATTGCTCTTTGTCTTGTCACTGCAGGCCCTTGTAAACAGTCTCTCCCCATCCTTCCTTTAGGCCCTGTTCAGGTACTGGAAGGCTGCTATCAGGTTTCCCCAGAGCTTCCTTTTCCCTAGGCTGAACAAGCCCAGCAGAGTCCCCATAGCAGAGCTGCTCCTGTGCCCCAAATAATTTTTGTGGCACTCCTCTGGACCCTCTCCCTCAGGCCCATGTCCTTCTTGCATTGAGGACTCCAGACCTGCATACATTACTCCAGTTGTAGTCTCACCAGAGCAAAGTGGTAGAAACACCTCTCTGGGGCTGCTAGCGATGTATGTTGTGATGCAGCCCAGGTTGTGATTAGCCTTCTGGACTGCAAGCACACACTGTCTGCTCATCCATCAGCACTCTCAAATCCTTCTCCAAAGGCTTGCTTTCTAACATTTAAACCCCAGTCTGTGTTGATAGTGAGGCTTGTTCCAGCCCAGGTGCAGAATGTTGCACTTGCTCTTGTTGAACTTCATGAGGTTCACCAGGGCCCACCTTGTCCAGGTCCCTCTGGATGACGTCTCATCCCTCTGGTGTATCAACAACACCACACAGATTGGTGTAATCTGCAAACTTTCTGATGGTGTATCCAGGCTCACTGTCTATGTCATTGATAAAAAAAATATTAATTAATTATTATTAATTAATTATTATTTATTATATATATTATATTATATTATATTATATTATATTATATTATATTATATATATTATTATTACTTTTTTATATTATTATTATTTATTATTATATATATTTTATATATATTATATACTATATATTATTAATTATTATTAATTAATTATTATTAATTATTAATATTAGGGAGGCAAAAGCACATTTGGAGCTCAGACTGGCCTCTGCTGTGAAGGACAACAAAAAGTCCTTCTATAAATATATTAATAGCAAGAGGAAGGGCAAGGAGAAGCTCCACTCCTTGGTGGGCATGGAGGGGAATATTGTAACAAAGGATGAGGAAAAGGCAGAGGTGCTTAACACCTTCTTTACCTCAATTTTTACTAGCAGGACAGAACGGCTTCCAGACAGCTGGCCTGCAGAGCTGGCAGAAGGAGCCAGGGAGCAGCATAGTTTTCCCCTGTTCCAGGATGGGAGAGTTAGAGATCTTCTCAGCCGCTTGGACCCCCACAAGTCCATGGGACCGGATGGGATCCATCCTAGGGTGCTGAGGGAGCTGGCGGATGAGCTGTCCAAGCCGCTCTCCATCATTTTTCAGCAGTCCTGGCTCACTGGAGAGGTCCCAGAAGACTGGAAGCTGGCCAACGTGGTGCCCATCCATAAGAAGGGCCAGTTGGAAGAGCCAGGGAATTCTAGGCCTGTCAGCCTGACCTCAGTGCCAGGCAAGATTATGGAGCGGGTCATCTCGAGTGCGATCACACAGCACTTACAGGATGGCCAGGGGATCAGGCCTAGCCAGCATGGATTTAGGAGGGGCAGGTCCTGCCTGACCAACCTGATCTCCTTCTATGATCAGGTGACCCGCCTGGTGGATGTGGGGAGGCCTGTGGATGTGGTCTACCTGGACCTCAGCAAGGCCTTTGACACCGTCCCCACAGCAAACTCCTGGCCAAGCTGGCAGCCCATGGCTTGGACAGGAGCACACTGCGTTGGGTTAGGAACTGGCTGGAGGGCCGAGCCCAGAGAGTGGTGGTGAATGGTGCCACATCCAGCTGGCGGCCTGTCACTAGTGGTGTGCCCCAAGGATCAGTGCTGGGCCCCATGCTTTTCAACATCTTTATTGATGATCTGGATGAGGGCATTGAGTCCATCATCAGTAAATTTGCAGATGACACCAAGCTGGGTGCAGCAGTTGATCTGCTGGAGGGCAGAGAGGCTTTGAAGAGGGACCTCGACAGGCTGGACAGATGGGCAGAGTCCAATGGCATGAGATTTAACACATCCAAGTGCTGGGTTCTGCACATTGGCCATAACAACCCCAGGCAGCGCTACAGGCTGGGGTCAGAGTGGCTGGAGAGCGGCCAGGCAGAGAGGGACCTGGGGGTGCTGGTTGATGGGAAGCTGAACATGAGCCAGCAGTGTGCCCAGGCAGCCAAGAGGGCCAACCGCATCCTGGCCTGCATTAGGAATAGTATGGCCAGCAGGAGCAGGGAGGTCATTCTGCCCCTGTACTCTGCTTTGGTTAGGCCGCACCTTGAGTACTGTGTCCAGTTCTGGGCCCCTCAGTTTAAGAAGGACATTGAGAGACTTGAACGTGTCCAGAGAAGGGCAACAAGGCTGGTGAGAGGCCTTGAGCACAAGCCCTATGAGGAGAGGCTGAGGGAGCTGGGGCTGTTTAGCCTGGAGAAGAGGAGGCTCAGGGGCGACCTCATTGCTCTCTACAACTACCTGAAGGGTGGTTGTAGCCAGGAAGGGTTGGCCTCTTCTCCCTAGCAACCAGCACCAGAACAAGGGGACACAGTCTCAAGCTGCACCAGGGGAAGTTTAGGCTGGAGGTGAGGAGAAAGTTCTTCACTGAGAGAGTGATTCGTCATTGGAATGGGCTGCCCGGGGAGGTGGTTGAGTCTCCATCCCTGGAGGCGTTCAGGAGGGGACTGGATGTGGCACTTGGTGCCATGGTCTAGTTGTGAGGTTGTGGTTACAGGTTGGACTCGATGATCTTCAAGGTCTCTTCCAACCTTGGTAATTCTATTCTATTCTATTCTATTCTATTCTATTCTATTCTATTCTATTCTATTCTATTCTATTCTATTCTATTCTATTCTATTCTATTCTATACAGGTTCCTGTATGTAGCCCTGGGGACACCACTTGCCATTGCTCTCAGTCTGGACTTCAAGCCATTAAGCACCACCATCTGGATGTGACCATCCAGCCAATTGCTTATCCGCTCAACAGTCTACCCATCAAATCCATATCTCTCCAACTTGGTGAGCAGGACTTTGTGGGGGTCTTGTGAAAGGTCTTGCAGAAGTCCAGCTAGATCACAATCATAGGTCATCCCTTATCTACTGACATAGTCAATTTGTTATAGAAAGCCACAAGGTTAGTCAGGCAGAACCTGTCCCTCATAAAACAATGCTGGCTGTCTTGAATCACCTCTGTCTTAGCATGGCATCTAGGAGGATCTGTTCCATGATCTTCCCAGATACAGAGGTGAGGCTGACAGGTTGGTAGTTCCCAGGGTCAGTCCTCCTTTATAGAATAGAATAGAATAGAATAGAATAGAATAGAATAGAATAGAATAGAATAGAATAGAATAGAATAGAATAGAATAGAATAGAATAGACCAGGTTCAAGATCAAGATCATCGTGTGCAACCTATCATCCAACCCACTCAATAACTAAACCATGCAACCAAGCACCCCATCAAGTCTCCTCCTAAACACCTCCTATGGTGGTGACTCCACCACCTCCACAGGCAGCCCATTCCAATGGGCAGTCACTCTCTCTATGTAGAATTTCCTCCTAACATCCAGCCTAAACCTCCCCTGGTGCAGCATGAGACTGTGTCCTCTTGTTCTGGTACTGGTTGCCTGGGAGAAGAGACTGACCTCTGCCTGTCTACAACCTCCCTTCAGGTAGTTGTAGACAGCAATCAGGTCTCCCCTGAGCCTCCTCTTCTCCAGGCTAAGCAACCCCAGCTCCCTCAGTCTCTCCTCATAGGGCTTGTATTCCAAGCCCCTCACCAACTTTGTTGCCCTTCTCTGGACATGTTCCAGCAAGTTTAAATCCTTCCTAAACTTCTTGCACGCATGGGTACATGCCACCCACCATGCATGGGTACACTCCTGGCTCATGCTCAGCTTACTGTCAACCACTACCCCCTGGTCTCTTTCTGCCTGGTTGATCTCCAGCCACTCTGTCCTCAGCTGCATGGGGTTGTTGTAAGCAAAGTGTGGCACCCAGCACTTGGACTTGTTAAATGCCATCATGTTGGACTCCGCCCATTGTTCCAGCCTGTCAGGGTCCCTCAGAAGAGTCCTTTTACCCTCTAACACCTAGTAGTATACTAGCATAGTAGTATTACCAGGGTTGGAAGAGACCTCGAAGATCATCGAGTCCAACCTGTAACCACAAACCTCACAACTAGACCATGGCACCAAGTGCCACATCCAGTCCCCTCTTGAACGCCTCCAGGGACGGTGACTCAACCACCTCCCCAGGCAGCCCATTCCAATGACGAATCACTCTCTCTGTGAAGAACTTTCTCCTCACCTCCAGCCTAAACTTCCCCTGGTGAAGCTTGAGACTGTGTCCCCTTGTTCTGGTGCTGGCTGCCTGGGAGAAGAGGCCAACCCCTTCCTGTCTACAACCACCCTTCAGGTAGTTGTAGAGAGCAATGAGGTCGCCCCTGAGTCTCCTCTTCTCCTGGCTAAACAGCCCCAGCTCCCTCAGCCTCTCCTCATAGGGCTTGTGCTCAAGGCCTCTCACCAGCCTTGTTGCCCTTCTCTGGACACATTCAAGTGTCTCAATGTCCTTCTTGAACTGAGGGGCCCAGAACTGGACACAGGACTCAAGGTGCGGCCTAATCAAAGCAGAGTACAGGGGCAGAATGACCTCCCTGCTCCTGCTGGCCACACTGTTCCTAATGCAGGCCAGGATGCGGTTGGCCCTCTTGGCTGCCTGGGCACACTGCAGGCTCATGTTCAGCCTCCCATCAACCAGCACCCCCAGGTCCCTCTCAGCCTGGCCGCTCTCCAGCCACTCTGACCCCAGCCTGTAGCTCTGCATGAGGTTGCTGTGGCCAATGTGCAGAACCCGGCACTTGGATGTATTCAATCTCATGCCACTGGACTCTGCCCATCTGTCCAGCCTGTCGAGGTCCCTCTGCAAAGCCTCTCTGCCCTCCAGCAGATCAACTCCTGCCCCCAGCTTGGTGTCGTCCACAAATTTACTGATGATGGACTCAATCCCCTCATCCAGATCATCAATAAAGATGTTGAAGAGCATGGGGCCCAGCACTGATCCTTGGGGCACACCACTAGTGACAGGCCGTCAGCTGGCTACCACTCTCTGGGCTCGGCCCTCCAGCCACTTCCTAACCCAATGCAGTGTGCTCCTGTCCAAGCCATGGGCAGATAGCTTGGCCAGGAGTTTGCTGTGGGGGACTGTGTCAAAGGCCTTGCTGAGGTCCAGGTAGACCACATCCACAGGCCTCCCCACATCCACCAGGCGGGTCACCTGATCATAGAAGGAGATCAGGTTGATCAGGCAAGACCTGCCCCTCCTAAATCCATGCTGGCTAGGCCTGATCCCTGGCCATCCTGTAAGTGCTGTGTGATTGCACTCAAGATGACCCGTTCCATAATCTTGCCTGGCACTGAGGTCAGGCTGACAGGCCTAGAATTCCCTGGCTCTTCCAACCGGCCCTTCTTGTGGATGGGCACCACACTTCCCAGCTTCCAGTCTTCTGGGACCTCTCCATTGAGCCAGGACTGCTGCAAAATGATGGAGAGCGGCTTGGACAGCTCATCTCCCAGCTCCCTCAGCACCCTAGGATGGATCCCATCTGGTCCCATGGCCTTGTTGGGGTCCAAGCAGCTGAGAAGATCTCTGACTTTCCCATCCTGGAACAGAGGAGAACTATGCAGCTCCTTGGCTCCTTCTGCCAGCTCTGCAGGCCAGCTGTCTGGAAGATGTTCTGTCCTGCTAGTAAAAATTGAGGCAAAGAGGGTGTTAAGTACCTCTGCCTTTTCCTCATCCTTTGTTACAATGTTCCCCTCCATGCCCACCAAGGAGTGGAGCTTGTCCTTGCCCCTCCTCTTGCTTTTAATATATTTATAGAAGGACTTTTTGTTGTCCTTCACAGCAGAGGCCAGTCTGAGCTCCAAATGTGCTTTTGCCTCCCTAATATTCTTCCTACAAGACCTAGCAACATCCTTAAACATTCCATGGGTTGCCTCCCCTTTCTTCCAAAGATAATACACCCTCTTTTTTTCCCTTAGTTCTGTTAGAAGTTCATTAGCCATCCAGGCTGGCTGTCTGCCCCGGCGGCTTATCTTCTGGCACACTGGCACAGCCTGTTCCTGTGCCTTCAAGAGTTCTTTCTTGAAGTAGGTTCAGCTCTCCTGGACCCCTTTGTTTTTAAGGGCTGTTTCCCAAGGAACCTTCTGAGTTAGTTCCTTGAGTAACCTGAAGTCTGCCCTCCAGAAATCCAGAGTGGAGGTCTTCTTGCTCTCTCTCTTGGCTTGGCTGAATACCGAAAACTCAATTATCTGGTGGTCACTGGTGCCTAAACACCCTCCGACCACCACATCACCCACCAGCCCTTCCCTATTGGTGAAGAGGAGGTCAAGCATAGCCTCACCCCTGGGAGGCTCGTGCAGCACCTGGGATAAGAAGCTGTCCTCCATGCACTCTAAGAACCTCTTAGATTGCCTCCTCTCTGCTATGTTGTGATCCCAGCAGATATCAGGCAGGTTGAAGTCACCCATGAGAACAAGGTCAGGTGATCTTGAGCCAGCCTTAAGCTGCCTATAGAATGCTTCATCAAGATCATCCTCCTGTTTGGGTGGTCTATAACAGACTCCAACCAGGATGTCTGCCCTGCTGGTCTTCCCTCTAATTCTCACCCACACGCACTTAACCTAATCATCCCTGATCTCTAGTTCAATGGCATCAAGAGCCTCCCTGATGTACAGGGCCACCCCTTCACCCCTTCTTCCTTGCCTGTCTCTCCTGAAGAGCCTGTAGCCATCTATTGCAGCGCTCCAGTCATGCGAGTCGTCCCACCACGTCTCTGTGAAGGCAACTACATCATATCTTTCCTGCTGCAACAAGACTTCCAGCTCCTCATGTTTATTGCCCATACTTCGTGCATTAGTATACATGCACTTCCACTGGGCTGCTGGTTTTGCCCCTGACTCTAGCTTACCACCCTCAGACTCCTGTCTGGGGGACTGGTTTCAGCCCCTTCCCCCTTCGAAGCTAGTTTAAAGCCCTATCAATGACACCTGCCAATTCCCTTCCCAGAATCTTTTTACCTTTGGGGGACAGGCCATTCTCATGTACTGTGACCTTTCCCCTCCTCTGGGACAGATGTACTCCATCTGTTACCAGATGACCTGGTGCAGTAGAAAGTTTTTCAAGATAGAAAAACCCAAAATTCTTCTGACTGCACCAACCTCTAAGCCACTTGTTGACTACAGCTGCTGACCTGTTCCTTCTTGTATTCCCTCCTGCAACTAAGGCTATAGACAAAAAAATTATTTGTGCACCTGAGTCCTCCACTAGATCTCCCAGGGCCTTCAGGTCATTCTTGATAGCCCTGGGATAGCCCTGCTCCCAACTTGGTGTCATCTGCAAATTTACTAATGGTGGACTCCTAATGGCAGACCCTTCTCGTTACACACACACACAGAGTATCACACAGTATCGCTAAGGTTGGGAGAGACCTCGAAGATCATTGAGTCCAACCTGTCATCACAGACCTCATGACTAGACCATGGCACCAAGTGCCACATCCAATCCCCTCTTGAACACCTGCAGGGAGGGTGACTCAACCACCTCCCCGGGTAGCCCATTCCAATGGCAAATGACTCTCTTGGTGAAGAACTTTCTCCTCACCTCGAACCTAAACTTCCCCTGGTGCAGCTTGAGACTGTGTCCTCTTGTTCTGGTGCTGGTTGCTAGGGAGAAGAGGCCAACCCCTTCCTGGCTACAACCACCTTTCAAGTAGTTGTAGAGAGCAATGAGATCGTCCCTGAGCCTCCTCTTCTCCAGGCTAAACAACCCTAGCTCCCTCAGCCTCTCCTCATAGGGCTTGTGCTTAAGGCCTCTCACCAGCCTTGTTGCCCTTCTTTGTTGCATCACTCTCCCACTCAGGCACATGAATGAGCCTGCTCTGCTGCCCCTCCTCCCCTTTCTAAGAACCCTGTGTCAGGAAGTCCCTACTCACCTGGAAATTGAAGCCAAGTGAAAGACGCTCTCCTGATGCTGGAGCTGGTCCCAGTGTTGGAGCTGATGCTGGAGCTAGTGTTTCTGTGTCTCCAAGTTGTGGTGTGTGCTAGATTCTGGTTTTCCATGTTCAAAACTCATGCAGTTACTGTGCTTAACCAGTGTAGAAGTGCCTGTTTGTTAATATACGCCTGTGCTCCTGCAGCTGGTATAGACATCATTCCATGGCTAGAAAGCAATAAAATAGCACCCATTGCAGAAATCTCTCCAGTAAGGTGCCTGGTTTCAAAAAAACTTATCACAAGTTTGGTTTTGATTAGATCTGATCTTGCTAGCATGGCATTTATTATTGTGGTCCTTTCCCTTTCCCTTTGGTGTTGATCTGTGGTGGTTTAGGCTGGGTGCTGGCTCAAATGCCACTGCACAGGCCACACCTGGGAGGTCCCAAAAGGGTCTGGCCCACTGGGTGGTCACAGGAAACCAGGTATTTCACCCATAATTCTCTGCTCCTGTATAAAACATCCACATGGGTTCCTTAATTCCTTTTTTTTCCCCCGCCGCTGCCTAGGTAAAATGGTGTGAGCTGCCTCCCTTGGGCCTGCCCAGGCCCAAGGCTGGGTTGGGGGGAAGAAAAGAGCCCTGGGGGAGGGGGCTTTGGGTGTACCCCCAGGTGGGGATGGGACGTTCTTGGGTATGTTTTGGGATATCTCTCTCTCTTTGTCATGGTGCTTGTGGTTTTCTGTAAAACTTTCATTGTTTTTTCCATTTAACCTTTCCACCATTTTTTCTTACAATCCGTTTTGTCTGAGTCTTTTCTTTTGCCTGTGGTGGGAGAACTGGTGTCCCAAACCACTACAAGATCAAATAAAAATTAGTCTTTCTCTGTAAAGTTTCCTGTTATGTTCTTAGTTCAATGTGTGAAAGTTATCAGCTAGATACAAATAAAGCAAGCACTAAAAATATATATATCTGAGAAAAAAAAAAAAAGAAAAAAAGTTTTAATTGACTTGAAAAGCTTTCTATTCAGAAATAGGAAATATCTAATGATATTTGGAAAAGTTACATAGAAACCATTTCCCATCCAATGATTTTTTTTTTTTTGTCCCTCCAGTCTGTCTCTGGACTGTTTCATGAACTGGTAAATTTGCTAGGAAAAATAAACATGAGAGACTTGGATCTACCCATAATGACCTATAGCCTAACCATCACTGACATGTCAGGGAGATATTTTACATTTCTTTTTCACCTTTTACAGATCAAAGACTTGAACTTTCTGACATGTAGAAATACGATTGTAGTTTTCTGAACCACATAATATGTGTATTCCCCACTATCAGAATCATGAATTTATGACAGCTGCATTTATGTCCCTGGAAAGGGGGAATGGTCAGGCTCTGGCTTTTCCAATCCTTGAGCAGGTGGTGGCATCTTTGCCTATTACAGGATTTGGATGGGTATTCCTTTCCCTTTTCCTTGTGTCCTCTATATACACTGGTATAATCTGATAGCTTTGTAGTGGGGGAGGAATATATTATGTGTAAATTAACTGAAAACTTGAAAACTCTTTATCTTTTTTTTTTTTTTTTTTTTTTTTTTTTAATCCCCCTCCCTATCTTGTTTCTTGGTAAGGAGCTTGGTAAGGAGAGAGGAGATGGGAGGGGGAGTGGGGCAAGACTGGATGAGTTTAGCGCTTGTGCTAAACCATTCCAACTCTTAAATATGCACTGTGGAAGAAAGATTTTTCTGACTCTCCCAGATGAAATATTGCCTGGGAACAAGCAGTTAAGCACCAATTAGGGATGGAAATTAATACCAGATCTCAATATGAGATAAGGTTTGAAAACTATTCCAAGGCAATATTTGGCATTTTATAGCTCAATTCCATTCTGGACTGAAAGTTTCAAACTCGAAATACATTCCCCAAAAGTGGCTGGTATTTTGCAGACCATATTTAATACAATAATACAATAATAAACCAGGTTGGAAGAGACCTTCAAGATCATCGCGTCCAACCTATCAACCAATCCAATCCAACCCACCCAAACAACTAGATCAGGGCACCAAGCACCCCATCAAGTCTCCTCCTGAACACCTCCAATGAAGGTGACTCCACCACCTCCCTGGGCAGACCATTCCAATGGGCAATCACTCTCTCTGTATAGAACTTCTTCCTAACATCCAGTCTAAAGCTCCCCTGGTGCAGCCTGAGACTGTGTCCTCTTGCTCTGGTGCTGGCTGCCTGGGAGAAGAGACCAACCTCTGCCTGTCTACAACCTCCCTTCAGGTAGTTGTTGAGAACAATGAGGACACCCCTGAGTCTCCTCTTCTGCAGGCTACGCAACCCCAGCTCCCTCAGCCTTTCCTCATAGGGCTTGTATTCCAAACCTCTCACCAACCATGTTGCCCTCCTCTGGACACGTTCCACCAAGTCAAAGCAGAGTTCCACCAAGCCAAAGCAGAGTTTGAACTGAATCTAGCCAGGGGGGTTAAAGGGAACACTAAGAATTTCTATAGGTATATTAATGGCAAGAAGAAGACTAGGGAAGGTGTGGGCCCCCTCAGAAAGGAAAGTGGTGAACTGGTCACAAGTGATGTGGAAAAGGCTGAGGTACTCAATCACTTCTTTACCTCAGTCTTCACTGCAAGGGCCTCCAGCCACACTCCTGGTGTCATGGCAGACGATGCCAGCGACGGGGAGGAAGAACTGCCCATCATAAGTGAAGCTCAGGTTCGTGATCACCTGAAGAACCTGAAAGTGTTCAAGTCCATGGGACCCGACGGGATACACCCACGGGTGCTGAGAGAACTGGCAGATGAGGTTGCCAAGCCCCTCTCTATTATATTCCAGAAGTCATGGCAGACTGGGGAAGTCCCCACAGACTGGAAAAGGGGAAACATTACTCCCATTTTCAAAAAGGGCAAGAAGGAGGAACCGGGGAACTACAGGCCAGTCAGTCTCACCTCTGTGCCCGGAAAGATCATGGAGCAGATCCTCCTGGAGGCACTAATGACTCAGAAGAACAGTGAAGAGGTGATTGGGAATAGTCAGCATGGCTTTGCCAAGGGCAAATCCTGCCTGACAAACCTGGTGGCCTTCTATGAGCAGGTGACAGCATTAATAGATGAGGGGCGAGCAACTGATGTTGTTTACCTGGACTTGAGCAAAGCCTTTGACACTGTCCCGCACCACCTCCTGGTCTCCAAGCCGGTGACACATGGGTTTGATGGATGGACCACTAGATGGATAAAGAATTGGCTTGATGGCCGCACCCAAAGAGTGGCTGTCAACGGGTCCATGTCCCAGTGGAGGCCAGTGACAAGCGCAGTCCCTCAGGGATCAGTCCTGGGACCTGTCTTGTTCAACATCTTTGTGGGTGCCATGGACAGTGGCATTGAGTGCACCCTCAGCAAGTTTGCTGATGACACCAAGCTGTGTGGTGCAGTGGACACGCTGGAGGGAAGGGATGCCATCCAGAGGGACCTGGACAGGCTGGAGAGGTGGGCACAAGCCAACCTCATGAGCTTCAACAAGACCAAGGGCAGGGTCCTGCATCTGGGTCGAGGCAATCCCAGGCACAAATACAGGCTGGGCAGTGACTGGCTGGAGAGCAGCCCTGAGGAGAGAGACTTGGGGGTGCTGGTGGACGAGAAGCTCGACATGAGCTCTCAATGTGCGCTTGCAGCCCGGAAAGCCAATCAGATCCTGGGCTGCATCAGGAGAAGTGTGACCAGCAGGTCAAGGAGGTGCTTCTCCCCTCTACTCAGCTCTGGTGAGACCCCACCTGGAGTACTGCGTCCAGTTCTGGAGCCCATATTACAGGAGGGATGTGGACGTGCTGGAGGGTGTCCAGAGAAGGGTCACGAGGATGATCAGAGGGCTGGAGCACCTCTCCTATGAGGACAGACTGAAGGAGTTGGGGCTGTTCAGTCTGGAGAAGAGAAGGCTCCAAGGTGACCTCATTGTGGCTTTCCAGTATCTGAAGGGGGCCTACAGGAAGGCTGGGGAGGGACTTCTCAGGATCTCAGGTAGTGATAGGACTAGGGGGAATGGAATGAAGCTGGAAATGGGGAGATTCAGGCTGGATGTGAGGAAGAAGTTCTTTACCATGAGAGTGGTGAAGCCCTGGAATGGGTTGTCCAGGGAGGTGGTTGAGGCCCAGTCCCTGGAGGTGTTTAAGACCAGGCTGGACGAGGCTCTGGCCAGCGTGATCTAGTGTAGGGTGTCCCTGCCCATGGCAGGGGTTGGAACTAGATGATCCTTGTGGTCCCTTCCAACCCTGACTGATTCTATGATTCTATGATTCTATAACATCCTTCCTAAACTCAGGGGCCCAGAACTGGACACAGTACTCAAGGTGTGGCCTAACCATTTCTGATCCTTTTATATGTGTGCGTCTGTGTGTGTATTAGTAAACTTTCCCAAATTTGTTATGACTTAGAAAGTTACATATTGCCTGTTTGCACATAGTTAAAATTACTGTGATTCTGTTAATTAAAATGTCTCAAAGTGAAGTATCCACCTGGGGATTCAATGCCAGCATTATACACCTCAACTATCTGAAGCTTAGTCAAAAAGGAAAATAAAGCACAGGGAGACAGAAACTGGGAGGATAGCCCTTTCAGAATCTATGTTTTCACAAGCAAATGTGGTAATGTCTACATGATTGTTTAGTTTTCATATGTGCATTTTCATAAGCAGAGGTTAGAGAATATATTGTATTTGGAGAGGTTTTTATGAGGTCACATTTCCATCTGTAGCTGTTGAAAGGGCCATTATAATCTAACACAGGGGCTACAACATGGAACAAATGGTGCTTGAGTGCATGTTTTATTGAGAATAAACCTGGTCCTTTTATTCTCTATTTGTTTTTCTAGGTCTAAAAGCATCAGTGGAAAAGCTAGATTTTCCCAACACATAGAGGCTAATAATCTTAACCTCCTTCTGTTCAAAAAACAGCTTAAATTGACTTAATTATTTAACATCCCCTCACTGACACAGGCTAGTAAAAATCAACATGTTAATGCTCCTTTCTAGCATCTTCTTCCAAAAGCCTTTAAGAAACTCATGAATATTTAACATCACTCAGTCAGTACTGAGGAGATAGTGCTATTAAGGGTGAAACCAAATGTAGTATCTGTACATGCATCTCAGAACTGTCCAAAAACTTTGCAGGGAAATCACCTTGAATGACTGTGCCCTTATAGATCAGCCTTTAAGAACAAGCACTAAAGGACTGGGGGTATCTTGCCTTCTTTTTTACCCTTTTTTTTTCCCATCAGAGAAGGAAATGGATCATCTAATGAAATACTCCACCCATGGTCATGTGTATTACCATAAGTCTGACTTCCGTTCAAAACTGTGTAAACGGGCCCTTGTTAATTCATAAGAAGTATAAGAAGTATTCAGACTTAAACACAAGGAAATTATGTCCACTCACCAGGAAACATCAACATAGCTGAAATTTTTCTCCTATGCACATTAGAAAAAAAAATTCCATTATTTTGCTTGGCACTCTGTATGAATTTGTCAAGTAGGAGTGGCTGATTTTTATTGTCTGTTGTCAATGTACTGTATGTGCTATCAATTTTGCTTTTCCTGTCTGTCACTTAAAATGAAATAAGCAGAATAGTCAACCATAACCGTGTGTTTAAGAGGAACAACACTATCTGTAAAGTTGCAACTGTTTACATTGGGTTCTGTAACAAAATCACTGTTTTTGTTTTAGCATTGAAAATATTCATAGCATAAAATTACAATTTTCTAATCCAACTTCCCTTATTTTAAATAAACACTAAGCCATATTGTTCAAGAAAGGAGTTCAAGAAAAGTGTAGATGTGGCTCTTCAGCATATAATTTAGTAGTCATGGTAGTTGATTTACTGTTGGACTAGATGATCTTAAAGATCTTTTCCAACTTTAATCATTCCATGATTATATGATAATTTGACAGAAGAATGAAGGTGTCAGATTTAATAAGATTTTATGTTACATTCTAGAAATGGTGATTTTCTGGATTCCTTTCTTTCTTCATCTTCTGGGGGTACAGTGTGTGGGGAAGTACATGCTCAAGCAAATACCATGCCTAATCTATTGTTAATTTAATCCTGTTAAAGAGTCAAATAATGAAGATTATAGGCCTGGTCAATAAATGTGATGTAAGCATAAGGAATTTAAATTAAATTAGGCTGTATAGGACAGTTTAGGAAGGATGTTGACTTGCTGGAACGTGTCCAGAGAAGGGCAACATGGTTGGTGAGGAGTTTGGAACATAAGACCTATGAGGAAAGGCTGAGGGAGTTGGGGTTGCTTAGCCTGCAGAAAAGAGACTCAGGGGTGACCTTATTGCTCTCTACAACTACCTGAAGGGAGGTTGTAGACAGGCAGAGGTTGGTCTCTTCTCCCAGGCAGCCAGTACCAGAACAAGAGGACACAGTCTCAGGCTGCACCAGGGGCAGGTTTAGGCTGGAGGTTAGGAAGAAGTTCTACACGGAGAGAGTGATTCCCCATTGGAATTGGCTACCCATGGAGGTGGTGGAGTCACCTTCATTGGAGGTGTTCAGGAGGAGACTTGATGGGGTGCTTGGTGCAATGGTTTAGTTGTTTGGGTGGGTTGGATTGGTTGATAGGTTGGATGCGATGATCTTGAAGGTCTCTTTCAACCTGGTGTATTGTATTGTATTGCATTATAATGTGTTCTAATACCTGACCAACTCTATTATTTGTTTAATAATTAATCCTTAACCTAGTTGAAGACAAATTAACATTATTGTGAGTTTCCTTATAGTTTCATTAAAATATAAAATGTTGATTTAAAAAACTGTTGTCAAAAATTGATAGTGTCATTTTTTGAGTTTTTGTTGTTTTAGCTTTTTAATCTTTCCTTTCCATTTTAATTAACCCTCATAGAGGACAGGACCTAAATGATTTAATTTTTCTCAAGAAAATAGCAGAGACTGAAGTTTGCAAAAACGCTGCTGTAAAAATAAAAAAGATGAGGTGTCATATAAGAACATTCCCATGAAAACAATTGTCTGATGTTTTCTCCTAGGTCCTGGGAGATGTTTTTTGTCTAAGAAGGCATTGCTGTTGCTAGAAAGATTATGGTATAATGGCAATATCATTAAATTCTGTCCATTTAGTTTTGCATGAACCACTTGGCTAGTGACACTCTGAATTTAATACTGAGCTACAAATAAACTAAGAATAGATATTGTAAGAATAATATTGTAAGAACAAAAGTGTCAGAGAAACACACTACTGTTTCAATCTAATTGAAAGACCCTTTTCTATAACTGTCTATGACAGAAGACTGCTGTACTGTAAGTGCTTTAGTTGTCAATGACCTTAAACATGATTATGATTAGTCTTCTTTTTATACTTCTACTCCCTTGAACCCAAATTAATGTGCTTACTGGAACGGTTAGAGTGTTCAGTGTTGTAGTTAGCATAATTCAAGTTGTTTAATCGATGCTGTGCCCTTTCTAAGTAAAGCTGTGTTCTGAAAAGCATGCTGCAATAATTAAATCTATAATTCATTATACTTATTGAAATAATTTGAATTACTATTGAAAACAAGTAGGAAAGAAATAACTGCTAATAAGTCATGCTGAGATACACATCAGTGCTGAGTCATGCCAAGACACATGCAACCTAAAGTTGTTTTTTATTAAAGCCAAATAATTAAATTAAAACATGTTTTAGAGGCAGTAAAACTGTTTTAACTTGAGAGAAAAGCTCACCTATGATCTCTAAACCTTTCTAATCTCAAAAGAAATTTAAAACATGTGACTTTTTCTTGCGTCCACTGAAGGTACTCAAAGTTCATGGCTTGCAAAAGCTGACCAGAACCCAGCAAAAGAAGAGAGATAACACCATCCATAGTATGGATTTGTGGAAATTCATTTCCAGCAAAGACTAAGGCAAAGTAATTACTATAGGAAAACTCCCATAATTTAAATCAGGAAGTGAAAGTCTTGAGTATAGAAGTCTCTTAAGACAAATTTCAGAATACAGCAATTGAAAGATACAGAAGGATTAAAAGGATTGCCACAAACCCAGTTTTCCAACAACCAATTTATATAATCTCTTGAACTCACTGTTTTTAATTATGGAAACATTATAATTATCTGTCTAAATATATTAATTGATTATTATTTATTTTCAATTTGTGATTGTCTTTTTGCCAAAATCTTCATTCTCCCTTCCTGGTATGTTGTAGTGTATATTTTTCATAATCAAAGATACATTGGCAGTAAAGGCTGTATTTAAGATAAGAAGAAATTTTATTAAATTATCTCCTTAGAGAATTAGCTGTTATTGAGTAATTAATTAGTGCTTATTTAAAAACTAGTTTTGCTCTCCTTGTAGTTTAAAGCCTGCGGGAGACATACGGGAACTTGACTCTCTTGGGTGGACCATAAGGTATGCAGAGAAACCTGACTGAGGTGGGTAGGACACTTAACCCATCCACCAGGGGAGGGGTCCCCAAGTCATGTTTATTCCCTCCCATTTCCTGCCTACACTCTGTATAAGGAGGAACAATTCCCACATTGGATCTGTGGTGGTTCAGACTGGGTCCTCCCCCTGATGCCACCACACAAGCCACACCTGCAGTGTCCCAAGGGTCCAGCCTAGTGGGTGGACATGGGAAGCTACATATTTCATCCCATAATGCCCTGCTCCCTTATAAAACCATCAGCACGGGGCCCCCATTTACTTTCTTCCCTCACCACTACCTGGTAATGGGGGAGCTATCTCACAGCCTCTTGGGCCTGGCTAGGCCCAAGGCCAGCGGGAAAGGCAATCTCAGATCTGGCCAGCTGAGATTAGCCTGACAGTGGAGGGAGTGGGGGGGGAGAAGAAAGAGCCCTGGTGGTTTTGGGCATATCCTCAGGTGGGGATGGGATGCTTTTGGGTATGCTTTGGGATCTCTCTTTTGTCACTGTGCTTGTGGT
This sequence comes from Picus viridis, assembly GCA_033816785.1. NCBI lineage: Eukaryota > Metazoa > Chordata > Aves > Piciformes > Picidae > Picus > Picus viridis. Next base: position 94,102,697 of record CM066606.1, on the reverse strand, counting down.
TCTCTGTAAAATTTTCACTGCTTTTCCATTTAAACTTTCCACCGCTTTTGCAATCTGTTTGTCTGAGTCTCATTTTTTGCCCATGGTGGAAGAATTGTCCCTTCAACCCACCACAGGTTCTCTCTCTTCCATTGCTTCAGTTCTGCTCCTCCTGCTGCTCCTCCTGCTGCTCCAGAACCAATCACAGAATCAATGAGGTTGGAAAAGAAATTTGAGATTAAGTCCAACTTATCACCCAACACCATCTAATCAACTAAACCATGGCACTAAGTGCCTCATCCAATCCTATTTTAAACACTTCCAGTGATGGTGACTCCACCACCTCCCTGGGCAGCCCATTCCAAAGGCAAATCACTCTTTCTGTGAAGAATTTTTTTCCTAACATCCAGCCTAAACCTCCACTGGCACAGCTTGAGATTGTGTCTTCTTGTTCTATCACAGGTTACCTGGGAGAAGAGACCAGTCCCCACCTGACTACAACCACCTTTCAGGTAGTTGTAGACAGCAATAAGGTCTCCCCTGAGCCTCCTCTTCTCCAAGATAAAGAACCCCAGCTCCCTCAGGTGCTCCTCGTAGGGCTTGTGCTCCTAACCTCCCACCAGCTTTGTTGCCCTTCTCTGGACACGTTCAAGTGTATCGATATTTTTCTTTAATTGAGCGACCTGGAACTGGACACAGTACTCAAGGTGTGGCCTAACTAGTACTGAGTACAGAGGCATGACGACGTCCTTGCTTCTGCTGGCCACACTATTTCTGATACAAGCCAGGATGCCATTGGCCTTGTTGGACACCTGGGCACACTGATGGCTCGTGTTCAGCTTACTGTCACAGTATCACAGTATCACAGTATCACCAAGGTTGGAAGAGACCTCAAAGATCATCCAGTCCAACCTGTCACCACAGACCCCATGACTAGACCATAGCACCAAGTCCAGTGCCCTCTTGAGGAGGGAGGACATTGCTGCCCAGAGAGAACTCTCCTGCCCACTGCAGGCTTGAACTCATGACCTTCCCAGTAAGAGTCTTACGTGCTACCAACTTAGCCACATGGTCCCCCACTGTCAACCACTACCCTCAGGTAACTGTCTGCCAGATTGCTCTCCAGCCACTCTGACCCCAGCCTGTAGTGCTGCATGGGTTTGTTGCAACCAAAGTGTGGCACCCGGCAGTTGGACTTGTTAAATGCCATCATGTTGGACTCTGCCCATTGTTCCAGCCTGTCAAGGTCCCTCTGCAGATCTCACCTATCCTCTAACAGATCAATACCTGCTCCCAGCTTGGTGTCATCTGCAAATTTACTGATGATGGACTCAATCCCCTCATCCAGACCATCAGTAAAAATATTGAATAGGACTGGGCACAGCACTGATCACTGGGGGATACCGATTATAACTGGCTGCCAGTAGCACCATTCACCACCACTATCTGGGCTTGGCCCTCCAGCCAGTTCTTAACCAAGCACAGAGTGCACGTCCCCAAGCCATTGGCTGTGAATTTGGCCAGGAGTTTGCTGTGTTTTGATGGTGTCAAAGGCCTTGCTGAATTCCAGATAGACTAAATCCACAGCCTTCCCCACATCCACCAGGCGGGTCACCTGATCATAGAAGGAGATCGGGTTGGTCAGGCATGACCTGTCCTCCCTAAATCCATGTTGGCTAGGCCTGATCCCTTGGCCATTCTGCAGGTGCACAGTGATTGCCCCCAAGAGGATCTGCTCCCTCATCTTGCCTGGCACTGAGGTCAGGCTGACTGGCCTGTAGTTTGCAGGTTCCTCCATCCAGCCCTTCTTGTGGATGGGCATCACACTGGCCAGTTTCCAGTCATCTGGGACCTCTCTGGTGAGCCAGGAATGGTGATAAATGATGGAGAGCAGCCTAGTGAACTCATCTGCCAGCTCTCTCAGTACCCTAGGATGGATCCCATGTGGTCCCATGGACTTGTGAGTATCCAAGTGGCTCAATAATTCCCTAATTACTTCCTCATGGATGTCAGGAGGACTATACTGCTCCCTGACCCCATCAACCAGTTGAGGAGGCCAGTTATCCTGAAGTCCTCCTGCCTTACTGTTGAAAATGGAAGCAAAGAAGGTATTTAGTACCTCTGCCTTTCCCTCCAGGTCCAATAAACAGTGGAGGTTCTTGCCCCTCTTTTTAGCACTAACATATTTATAAAAATGTTTTTTATTGTCTTTCACTGAATTGGCCAGTTGAAGTTCTAACTGGGCTTTTGCCTCTCTAATTTTTCTCCTACATGATCTAACAACATCCTTAAATGTATCTCAAGTAGCATCCCCCACTTTCCAAAGGTAATACACCCTTAATTCATTCAAGAGCTGCTTGCTCATCCAGGCTAGTTGCCTTCCCTGGTGGCTCATCTTTCAGCACATGGGCACCTGTGCCTTCAAGAGCTTCTCTTTGAAGTAGGTCCAACCATCCTGGACTCCTTTGTTCTTAAGGGCTGCTACCCAGGGTACTCTCCAAATCAGTTGCTTAAACAAACTAAAGTCTGTCCTCTGGAAGTCCAAAGTAAGGGTTTTGTTATTGTTCCTCCTTATTTCCCTGCATGTTGAAAACTCCATTATCTCATGATTGCTGCACCCTAGATAGCCTCTGTGAAAGACTAAAACTTGTCTCGTGACTCAACAAAGATAAAATCACTTGCTGCTTGCCCAGACAATAGCTGATGTGTGTTGGGCAGAGCCACTGGAAGGACTCTTGGAAGGTGCAAAGATAACATTGCTCACGGGACTGCAGCTGGCCTACAACAATGGCCCAAGGGCCCAGCATTCACACCTTCAGGACAAGATCATTTCCAGCCATCAGATACCCCAGCAAAGGACAATGGTTCCTGATGTGTAAAGAGTGTGTGGGTAGGTAGATGGAGAAGGAGGAGGCGGAGGCCTCCCCCCTCCATCCAGACCCTGCCCAAACTCACCTGAGTACACAGAAAGATTTCCTGGGGAGCGATACCTAAAGATGATTTCCCAGAACGATCCTGGGGAACAACACCTGGACACTTGCCTAAGGGCTAAAAAACTGTATAAAAGACTGGAGCAACTACTGGCTTGAGAGAAGAAAACTGGAGAAGAAAAATGCACCACAACACAATGGATCTTGGACTCTGAAAACCCTGCCTCCATGCCCTAAGTTCCGCCTGCTGCAACTCATGGAGCTGAAGAAGCTGCCCAGAGGTCCTCATCCCTTCTACAGCCAAAGCCTCAGCACCCTTCCTCTACAGACCCAACATCTCCTGCAGCACCTTTCCTCCACAGACTCAAACTGTCTTGGGGGTGAGGGGTGTGGTAATATAATTCTTTCCCTCTTCTCCCTCTCTTCTCTCTCTTCCGATTCTCTCTCTCTCACCTTCTGATCCCTCCACTTTATTTATGTAATAAATAGTCTAGCTGTTGATATTTTGGCCTCATTTGTGCCTCTAATTTCACAACACGGGAATATTCATTAAAAACCTGAATCTCTTTCCCTCTCCGGATTGAGACAGCCTCCTACCATCACATCTCCCACCAGCCCTTCTCTATTTGAGAACAGCAGGTCAAGCAGGGCCTGACCCCTGGTAGGCTTACATAGCAGCTGCATCAGGAAGCTGTCCTCCATACATTCTAAGAACCTTCTGGACTGCCTCCTCTCTGCTGAGTTAAGGTCTCAGCATATGTCTGGCAGGTTAACGTTGCCCACAAGGACAAGATCTGATGATCTTCAGACAGACTCTAGCTGCTTATAGAATAATTCATCTACCTCTTCATCCTCGTTGAGTAGTCTATAACAGACTCCAACCCGGATGTCAGCTTTGTTAGCCTTCCCTCTGATTTTAACCCACAGGCACTCAGTCCTTTCATTCTGTACCTCAAGTTCTGAGGCCTCAAGAGATTCCCTAATATACAGGGCCACCCCTCCTCCTCTTCTCTCACTTGTCTCGCCTAAGGAGCTTGTAACTATCCAGTGCAATACTCCAGTCATGTGAATCATCCCACCATTTTTCTGTAATGGCAACTACATCATAGTTTTGCTGGTGAACCAAGACGTCCAGTTCCTCTTGTTTGTTTCCCATACTGTGTGCATTGAAGTACATGCACTTCAGCTGGCCTGCTGATTTCTCATCTAACTCCAGTTTATGTCCCTCTCACTCCTCTCTGAAGAGACTGGTTTCATCACCCACCCCCTTCAAACCTAGTTTAAAACCCTCTCAATGAGCCCTGCCAATTCTTGTGCTGGAGTCCTCTTGCTCTTTCTAGATAGAGTCACCACATCTAGGTCCAGCAGGTCAGGTGTGGTAAAAGTTGCCTCTTGATCAAAGAACCCAAAATTCTGCTGCTGGCACCATCTCTTGAGACATTTGTAGATGTAATAGGTTCTTTTGTTCCTCTCAGTGTACACCCATACTACTGAGGGAATTGAGCAGAACACCACTTGAGCTCCTGCCCCATCAATCAATTTTCCAGGGGCCTTGAATTCCTTTTTGGTTGTCCTGGTGTGCTTCTTATCCATCTCATAACTTCCATCTTGGATTACCAGCAATGGGTAATAGTCAGAGGACTGGATTAGCTTTGCTTTAGGCATCCCCTTAGATGGCTCCTCTTCTGTCTCCTCACCCACATTGCCTTCAATCTGCAGGGCCTCATATTTATTGTGCAAGGGCAATGGAGGATGGGAAGAGGGCCAGGATGGATTCCCCATGCTTTCCCTAACAGGGACCTATATCCATCCCCCCTGCTTCTGGGGTTGCCTCCCACATGTCTAAGTCCCTTTCACATTCCCTTATAGTCCTGAGTTTTACTACTTCTTCCTTTAGCTTGGCTACCAGATTAAGAAGATAATTCAGCGGGTGACACCTCACACAGGTGTTGTCTCCAGCACCCTCCATTTCAAGTGCCAGGCTCCAGCACTTGCTCCAGCACTCTCTACAGCTAGCAGCCTGGATATATGCATGCTTGTGTGCCAGCTCTGTCTGTGTACTAGTGTTTTTCTAGTAGCCTTTGGCCAAGTTGTTACCATGGCTGGATCTCTTCAGGCATGTGAAATTAAGTTTGGGTTTCTTTATTGTTTATTTTAAAATATATATATATTCCACCTGGCTACTATATTTTGCCCATGCTACTACAGAGGCTTCTGCACTCAGTCAGCTGACCCAGCACATGCCACTAGCTGTGATCTTGTCAGAGAGCAGCTCTCTTGCCAAATGGCAGTCTACTGGCTGTCAAGTCCCATAGCCCCATACCGATTGTGCAATGGCAGCAGGGTAGGTGAAGGGGGCTGAGGAGGTTCTTGCTTGCCTCTCCAAGGAGGGAGTTCTTTTCATTCCCCCTTGCCCATTATGTCCCCTCCTGTCTGGTGAAAGGAGTGGGGATTCTCCACTACTTGTAGGGCCTTTTCCTGCTGTCTTGGCCTCAGAGTATGGCTCCACCAATCTATCTTGCTTTCATACTCTCTGGTTATTCTCAATCTCTCTGCCTTCTCTCTCAGTTTGACCTCCTGCCCCAACAGGTCCTTTAATTGACCACACTGTACACAAGTGGTGTCGTGGACCCCTTCTAGTTCAAGTGCCAGGCTCAGGCACTCACTGCAGCCAGAGACATGCATAGCTGCTTGTTTGCAAGGGATCTCGGTCTGAGTTCCCACATTCTTTTGCCCTGTGGCTCTTGGCCGTGTTATGACCATGTTCTCATCTCTGCCTGGGAAGGAATCAACCATTGTTCACTGCTTCCCATTCACCCTGCTCATTCACCCCTACACACTTTTTTGGTTTTTGGTTTTGTGGGTTATTTTTCATTTGTTTTGTTTTTTGGTGTTTTGGTTTTTGGTTGGTTAGGGTTTATTTTTTATACTGGTGCACACTGCTCACTGTGGTCCAGTGAGATAGATAGCTGCCTATCTGGAAGGATGGTCTTGAGCTGGTTTGCCCACATTTGTATCTCACATGATAACCATAGCAATGCCCCCAGCTGTGTCAGCTCCCCACACAGGCGCATGAGGGACCCAACCCTTCTGCCCCTCCGCCCCTTCTCTGGGTGCCTCCGTTTCTGGGAAGCACACTGTTTGCCTGAAAAGAAAAGCCAAGTTAGTTTAATGACTGTACTGCTGGAGCTGGTCTCAGTGTTAGAGCTGGTCATGGTGCTGCTGCATCTCTGGAAGGATGGTCTTGAGTTAGCTTGCCTGCATTTCTCTCTCTCACGGTAACCACAGAAATGCCCCAGCAGCTCCTGCTGCTGTTGGAGACCATGTGGTCAGGCTCACTTGCCACATGGTCTGGTCCTGCATCCCAGGGGATACATTGCTGTCCAATCTGGTTCTATTCCCTTTCCTAATACCTATGTACCTCTCTCTTCCCTAAATACCTTTTAATTTTTTGTTAAAATTACCTTTCTGCATTCCAACTCTGTTCAAGACTTTTGTTAATTGCTTTGCCTTCCCCTGCTTATCTTTTCCCATGGGGGAAGGAGAGGGAGAAGAGGGGGTAATACCTTCATTCTGTCCTGTTTAGGTTTGTGCCCCGAAGCCCAAACAGCCACAGCTCTTAAAAAACTCACACCATCCAGAAGCCGTACTTTCATGTTACTAGAAAGTAACTGTGTAGTGTATCTAAGTATTTTTTACTAAACTTAGTTACATATTGTTAATAAATTTTATACCAATTAATAAAATCTATTAAAATAAAATTTAAAAAATAAATAATAATAACAACAATCCCTGACTAGTCTTGAAGAAATGCCATTAATAACTTTTCTCTAGTAATACAATTCAGCTTTCAAAAACCTAACAGGTGTCTAGTCATGAAGCTTCCTATTCATCATGCAGTTATAATGCTCAGAGCTTTCTTCTCAAATATCACTGGAGTTTCCTATGTGCACCATATCAAATGTTTTACTGAAGACCAAACAAATAAGATGTAACCTATTCTCCAGAGTAAATCAATTATATTCTCAGGGACTGGGTGCCGGCCCCTCATGCCACCATACAAGCCACACCTGTGATGTCCCAAAAGGGTCCAGCCCAGTGGGTGGTCACAAGAAGCCAGGTATTTCATCCCATAATAGCCTGATCCCCTATAAAATATCAGCGGGGGTCCTCACTTCCGCTTTCTTCCTTCACCATTGTCTGGTAAATGGGGTAAACCACCTCGTGGCCCCTCTTGGGTGGGGCTAGGCCCAAGGCTGGGGTGGAGGGGGGAGAAAGAGCCGTGGGGGTTTTGGCTGTACCCCCAGGTGGGGGTGGATGTTCCTGGGTATGTTTTGGGATCTCTCTCTTTTGTCACAGTGTTTGTGGTTCTCTGTTGTGACCTGTTTAGGCTGTGCCTTTAAGAAATGGACACTTACTGAACACTCTGGCTGAATGTATTGAAAACAAATATATGCTAAACTAATTTCATTGGTGGGTAGGTATAATGCAACTTTGAGTTTTGGGTTCAGTCTGTTTGAAGTCAGTCTGTTCTTCTCTGTTCCTGTGGGTCTGTCGGCTTCTCTCTCACTGAAGCAACAGAGCGACCTTGGATTAACAGAGCTAACCAGATAAGAAAACTAACTCTTGCATTCGCTTTGAGCTAACAGAATTTTCTCCTTAATTGCCTCTCTCTCTCTCTAACCCTTTTTGGTAAAAAGGGGAGGTAGGGAGGAGGAGGGGGATACAGGCCGAACCCCCTGGCTGCAGGGGGGAAAAAGGTCTCCTGTATTACATACATTGCTGTATATTTCTGTGTATATTGTAAATATTGTATATTTTTGTACATATTCATTGCATTCCATTTCTGCTTGTAAATATAGCTTTCATCTGCTTCTCCGGCTGAGTTAGCTGTGGAATCTTTTTGTGTGTGTGTGTGTAACTTTCTCACCCTACCACATCTGTAAACTTTCATTGTTTTTCCATTTAAACTTTCCACCATTTTTTGCAATCTGTTAATCTGAGTCTTCCTTTTGCCCATGGTGGGAGAATTGGTTTCTCAACCTACCACATGTTGCTAAATATTACAAGGCTTCTTTCTATGTCCTTATTTGTTAAATCTCTGAGGGTAAGTGTGGTGGAGTAGGAAAGTTCCCCCCCACACACAGAAGAATTCCACAGCTAACTCAGCCGGAGAAGCAGATGAAAGCTGTATTTTACAAGCAGATATGGAATGCAATGAATATGTACAAAAATATACAATATTTACAATATATACAGAAATATACAGCAAAGTATGTAATACAGGAAACCTTTCCCCACCCCCCCCCTGCGGCCAGGGGGGTTTGGCCTGCCGCTCCCTTCTCCCTCCCTACCTCCCTTTTTTCCCAAAAGGGTTAGAGAGAGAGAGAAAGGAAGGTAATTAAAAGGGGAAAACTTTGTTAAAGCTCAAAGCGAATGCAAAAAGTTAGTTTTCTTATCTGGTTAGAGAGGAATCGTAGAGAGAAACGAGCCAGCTCACAGCACAGGGGGAAGAAGAAAACGACTGCCGACTGACTCCCCCCGACTGAAAGACTAAACAAAAAAAACTGCAACTGGGTCTCACCAATGAAATTGAATTAGCATATCATTGTTTTCATTCTAATATCAAAACATTCGCCCAGAGTGTTCAGAAAGTGTCCCTTTCTTAAAGGCACAGCCTAAACCGGTCACAATCCACCCCTGCTAAACAATTTCATTGGCTGTTCATACTGTCCATCCAATCTAAAACAATATCCACAGTTTGTAAGTAAAGTTCATAGTCCATTCCAGCTATCCTCAGGTGTAGATGATTCAGAAGTCCAAGAAAGAAGAAAAATGGAAAACAGTTTGTCCCTTCGCAGACGAAGCGAAGAAAAGGGAAAACAGGGAAACAGGGAAACAGGGACTCTCAGTTGACTCAGGGCTCTCAGGGTTCGTGCACCGTAGATTCCTCAGGGATTCTTCCTTTGGGCGCGATGTAGCTGTACAACATTCTGAAATTAAACTCTTTCAGCTAAAGTCAAATTTCTTTGTGGGATACACTGAATTTCACCATTCTCTTGTATTACCCAATAAGTGTGACCCGGACCTTCAGCTGAAACCACACCTCGGACAGGTTTAGCCTCTCCTGAGGGAGAAAATACCCAAACAGTTTTACCTAACAGATTCTTTTCTTTAACAACAGGAACTCTATCACCTTCTACTTTCTGTAGCAGATCTGAGTGTGCAGGTCCAGCTCGGTTCACTGAACCTCTACTATTTACCAGCCAGGTTGCTTGTGCTAAATGCTTTTCCCAGTTTTTCAAAGATCCACCCCCCATGGCTTTAAGAGTGGTCTTCAACAAACCGTTGTAGCGTTCAATCTTCCCTGCAGCTGGTGCATAGTAGGGGATGTGGAATATCCACTCGATGCCGTGCTCTTTGGCCCAACTCTTTACAAGGTTGTTTTTGAAGTGAGTTCCGTTGTCTGACTCAATCCTCTCTGGAGTTCCGTGTCTCCACAGGATTTGTCTCTCCAGACCAAGAATGGTGTTGTGTGCAGTTGCATGTGGTACTGGATAAGTTTCCAACCATCCAGTGTTTGCCTCTACCATAGTAAGCACATACTGCTTACCAGAACGAGAACGTGGTAGAGCGATGTAGTCAACTTGCCAAGCTTCACCATACTTGTACTTGGACCATCTGTCACCATACCATAAGGGCTTAAGTCGTTTTGCCTGCTTAATAGCAGCACAAATGTCACAGTCATGGATGACTTGTGTGATAGCATCCATGGAAATGTCTATGGATCTGTCACGTGCCCACTGGTAGGTTGCATCTCTGCCTTGATGTCCTGACGAATCGTGAGCCCACCGAGCTAAGAATATCTCACCTCGGTGTTTCCAGTCGAGATCAAGATCAGAGTCCATGTCTACTGGAGAAACTCTTGCAGCTAGATCTGCTTGATGGTTATGTTGCTGTTCCTCAGTAGCTTTGCTCTTAGGAATGTGAGCATCAATGTGTCTCACCTTCACTGGAATTCTCTCGATTCGATCAGCAATGTCCTGCCACAGGTCGGCTGCCCAAATGGCCTTTCCTCTTCTCTGCCAACCACTCTTTTTCCAGTTCTTTAGCCAACCCCACAGAGCATTGGCTACCATCCATGAGTCGGTGTAGAGATAAAGCTTTGGCCATCTCTCACGTTCAGCTACGTCGAGAGCTAGCTGGACAGCTTTTACCTCTGCGAATTGACTGGATTCTCCTTCTCCATCCTTTGCTTCTGCAACTCGGCGTGTTGGACTCCACACTGCAGACTTCCACCTTCGCTTGTTCCCGACAAGACGACAGGAACCGTCTGTGAACAAAGCATATTTCTTTTCTTCATCAGATAGGTCATTGTAAGGAGGAGCTTCCTCGGCACGAGTTACTCTCTCCTCTGGAGGTTTAGTACAGTTGGTACCTTCAGGCCAACTTGAGATCACCTCCACTAGACCAGGTCTTTCAAGATTTCCCATTCGAGCTCTCTGTGTTATCAGAGCCATCCACTTAGACCAGGTGGAATCTGTTGCATGATGTGGTGTGGAACCTTTGCCTTTGAACATCCAATTCAAAACTGGTAATCTGGGAGCTAAGAGAAGTTGTGATTCAGTTCCAATTACTTCAGAAGCTGCTTTTACTCCTTCATAGGCAGCTAGAATCTCTTTCTCTGTTGGAGTATAGTTAGCCTCTGAACCTCTGTAACCTCGACTCCAGAAACCAAGAGGTCGTCCACGTGTCTCACCTGGAGCTCTCTGCCACAAGCACCAGGTTGGACCATTGTCACTTGCAGCCGTGTACAAAATGTTCTTAATGTCTGGACCATCTCGGACAGGTCCCAGACCCATTGCTTGCACTACCTCTTGCTTTATCTGGTCAAAGGCTGCTTGTTGTTCAGGTCCCCAGTGGAAATGGTTTCTCTTTCGAGTCACATCGTACAGAGGTTTCACAATCTGACTGTATCCAGGAATGTGCAGTCTCCAAAATCCCACTATCCCCAAGAAACGTAGAGTTTCTTGCTTGTTCATGGGATTTGCCATGGTAGAGACTCTATTTACCACATCCACTGGAATGTGTCGGCGTCCATCCTGCCACCGCACTCCCAGAAACTGGATCTCTCTGGTAGGTCCTTTCACCTTGTCTCGCTTGATGGCGAAACCTGCATTCAGAAGAATGTCAATGATTTTGTTACCTTTCTCGAAGACTTCCTCAGCAGTTTTACCCCAGACGATGATGTCATCGATGAACTGGATGTGTTCTGGAGCACCACCTTCCTCCAGAGCATCGTGGATCACTGCATGACAGATGCTTGAGCTGTGGATCCAGCCCATGGGCAACCTGTTGAAAGTGTACTGGATTCCTCTCCAGGTGAAAGCAAACTGAGGCCTGCATTCCTCTGCTATGGGAATAGAGAAGAAAGCATTAGCAATGTCTATGGTAGCATACCATTTGGCCTCTTTGGATTCCAGCTCATACTGCAGTTCCATCATGTCTGGTACTGCTGCACTCATAGGTGGAGTTACTTCATTCAGGGCTCGGTAGTCGACTGTCAGACGCCAGTCTCCATTCTGCTTTCGCACAGGCCACACTGGACTGTTGAAAGGTGAATGAGTTTTGCTGATGACTTTCTGACTCTCCAACTGACGAATCAGATTCTGAATGGGCAACAAAGAGTCACGGTTGGTTCTGTATTGTCTGTGATGCACAGTCTGAGAAGCAACCGGCAATTTAATGTCCTGAATCTTGTGTTGTCCCACAACTGCAGGTTCATCAGAAAGCTCAGGTCTGACAGACAGCTTCAGCTTTTGTCCATCAGTTTCTACAGATGCTACTCCAAAAGCCCATTTGTAACCTCTAGGGTCTTTGAAACGCCCTTCTCTCAGAAAATCAATTCCCAAAATACAAGGTGCGTCAGGTCCGGTCACAACTGTATGCTTTCTCCACTGTTTACCAGTTAAACTTATATCAACCTCCACCTTAGTTAACTCTTGAGATCCACCAGTGACTCCCAGAATAGTTATAGCTTCTGATCCCTGATAATTTGATGGCATTATGGTGCACTGAGCCCCTGTGTCAACCAAGGCCCTGTACTTCTGAAATTGTGAAGTGCCAGGCCACTGGATGTACACATCCCAATAGATTCTGTTATCTCTGTTACCCCTCTCCTCCCCCTGGCGGGAGGCAGGGCACCCCTAATTATGGGGAACATGCCCACATGTGCAATGAGCACATGGTGCGGTGTTAGAACTGGAGCCACTGTTGGAGCTATTAGAGTTGTCCTGGGGAACTGTAGAAGTAACAGCTACCCTTCTGGTATTGCTACCTCGGGTTCTGCCACTTTGCAGTTCCCTCAGTCTCCTGAAAAGATTAGCAGTTGGTTGACCATCCCATCTGTTCATGTTCTCACCAAACTGATCACGCAGAGTTATCCAGATACTCGCACGTGATTGCCTTGGTGGTCTGTTTTGGTTGGACCTGTTTTGGAATGACCTGTTTTGGAATGACATCCTTGGAGGACGTCTATTCCTCACAGAGGAAACCTGTATCCATCTGGAGGAAGAATTGGAATTATCTCCTTGTGCCAATTGGGAGATGGTATTTTTAATTTCATCCTTCAGCTCTTTCATGTAATTCTTCATTTCACCAGACAGAGTTTCAATGGCTGAAACCAGAGAAACACGTGTCATGCTGTCCTCCAATTGTCTCATTTGATCAGTGAATTGGCCAACCGTAGGAGAAGCACCACCATAATTTCTTGTCACAATTCTGCTTGCCAGAATATTTGCATAATTAGGAGGAGCAAGTTTGATGAGCTTTTTAGCAAGACCAGTTCCTACAGGAATTTCATCAGGATTCAGAGTCTCATGGCCACCATAGAGTACCTCTCTAACAGCAAATTCTCTCAGACGCTTGATTCCCTCATCTATGGTAGTCCAGGGTTTAGCATTCCATGGAAGATCATCTTGGGAAGGATATCTCATGAGAGTTGCCATTAAAAGGCGTATCCACAGAGTAACCTTACCGAGAGTCCTGCCTAGATGTCTATCTATTCCATTATCCTTTGAGAGAGTTCCTAGTTGGGCTGCTGACTTGTCTCCAACTACCAGAGCTGGAGCACCTGTATCATAGCATCTACCAAGCCAAGCTAGGATTGGCTCCTTATCTGCTCTGATGTAATCTTTACGCACATTCCTCAATTCTTCCCTGGGTGACGAACAGCTTTCAATGTCATCTGACTCCTCCTCCTCTGCCTCATCTTCCTGAAGTTCTTGTCCCAATAATCTTACTGTCACTCTCCTAAGAATCTGCTTTAAGGTCAGGAGTACCACCTTTGGTTGTTCTGCTATCAGCAATTTGCCCTGCATCTCCATCCAGTGATGATCTCAATAACTCAGCTATATCTTTAAGACAAACCTTTTCCCCCATCTCAGCAGGGTCTCTTTGAGCAGAAGTTCCCTCACCAGGATCCTGCTGCTCTTCCCCATCAGCATCTGGATCAGCTTTGCCCTTTTTTCCTCTCGTAGTTAAAACAGCTACCTGCTTAACTGGAGCTGTGTTTGGATTTACAGCTGGCTTAATAGAAGCTGACAGGTTTTGAGACGAATCGGCTGCTGTGGAGGACACTTCCGGTCCTGCCGAAGAAGAAGGAGGAAATGGCTTTGCCCCATTAATGGCTGCCGAGGGTGTGGAAGCCATGTTAGGAGCTGCCGCTGCTGCTGGCTGATTGCCAGAGCCACCAACAGCACCGTTCAGAGCAGCCTTTCCGATGGACTTTTTAGCCTTGTCGTTAACTGATACAGATTCTGCATTCTCCTCATCACTAGATACCTCTGGGGTAGAGTTAGAGCTGCGCTTTCTGCGTTTCGATCTACGCTTAATTACAAAGCACGCTTTAGCCACTTTTTCCTTCCGATACAGAGCATATAACAAGTACGCAATCACCATCACCAGCAGCAGATTTAAACACATCAAATAAATCACCTTTGGATCCCAGCCATCACTTAAAACAACCCTTTCGCCTACCGGGATCTTAAACTCCTTTATCTCTATGGGCAGAGTGCTAGAGGTCACATTCCCGTATCTGTTAAGCCAGAAGAATCCCAGGCACCGGTCGTAAAGAAGCTGAATCTTATACTTAAACCATAAATACAATCTATACATCAAGTATCTGCCTAAGCGATCGAAAATCATTCCCATGAAGTACTTGTAGACCAGTACCGAACAAACTGAAAAGACCAAACGTTCCAAAAGCCAAAACACTTTCATGTTTGCAACTCCGACTCGAGCAGGCAATAAATCAAGCAACCTTTTAGCCCAGCTTCTGGACAGCAATTATCCACAAGCCGCACGTTGGACCGCCAATTAAAAATATGTGGTGGAGTAGGAAAGTTCCCCCACACACAGAAGAATTCCACAGCTAACTCAGCCGGAGAAGCAGATGAAAGCTGTATTTTACAAGCAGATATGGAATGCAGTGAATATGTACAAAAATATACAATATTTACAATATATACAGAAATATACAGCAAAGTATGTAATACAGGAAACCTTTCCCCAACCCCCTGCGGCCAGGGGGTTTGGCCTGCCGCTCCCCTTCTCCCTCCCTACCTCCCCTTTTTCCCAAAAGGGTTAGAGAGAGAGAAAGGAAGGTAATTAAAAGGGGAAAACTTTGTTAAAGCTCAAAGCGAATGCAAAAAGTTAGTTTTCTTATCTGGTTAGAGAGGAATCGTAGAGAGAAACGAGCCAGCTCACAGCACAGGGGGAAGAAGAAAACGACTGCCTGACTGACTCCCCCCGACTGAAAGACTAAACAAAAAAAACTGCAACTGGGTCTCACCAATGAAATTGAATTAGCATATCATTGTTTTCATTCTAATATCAAAACATTCGCCCAGAGTGTTCAGAAAGTGTCCCTTTCTTAAAGGCACAGCCTAAACCGGTCACAGTAAGGTACCAGGCATACGTTCCATTTTGAAAAATGGATTTTTTTCATTTTTCTCAGATGCAGCATTGTGTATTTTTAATGCAAGGCTCCTTATAGTATGTCTATATTAGTAAGACATTTCATTATTCTTTCTTATTTATCCTGACATGCAAATGATTGGCCTTTTCTGCTATTGGCCTCACTTACATGCTGATTTAGTTTTTCAGATCCTGTTAGCAACAGTTTTAATGGAGATTGAATGTGGTTTTCATTTGTATAATTTAATTTTCCTCCCTAAAAATTAAATTATAATTCATACAGGAGTCAATCCAGTGAAAGTCTATATTCCTTGTTACTCATAGAATCATAAAATGGTTTTATTTGGAAGGGATCTTAAAGATCATGTAGTTCCAACCTCACTGCCATAGACATAGACACCTTCTATTAGACAAGATTGGTTAAGGCCCCATACAACCTAGCTTTGAGCACTTTCAAGAGTGGAACCACCATAACTTCTCTGGGAAACGTGCCCCAGTGGCTCACCACCTTGATGGTGAATAGTTTCTTCCTAACGGCTAATATAAATAGAGTTTGTTCCAGTTTGAAGTCTTCATCCCTTGTCCTATCACTACATGCCTTTGTAAAAACTGTCCTTCATCTATTATGTAGGCCCTCTTCAAATACTGGAATGTTGCCATAAATTCTTCCTGGATACTTGTCTTCTCCAGACTAAACAACAACATTGCCAAGAAGGCCAATGGCATCCCAGCCTGCATCAGGAACAGTGTGAACGGCAGGAACAGGGAAGTCATTCTGATACAATACAATAATACAATAAGCCAGGTTGGAAGAGACCCTCAAGATTGTCAACCTATCAACCAATCCAACCCACCCAAACAACTAGATCATGGCACCAAGCACCCCATCAAGTCTCCTCCTGAACACCTCCAATGATGGTGACTCCACCACCTCCTCGGGCAGACCATTCCAATGGGCAATCACTCTATTAGGAGGAAGTTCTATACAGAGAGAGTGATTGCCCATTGGAATGGGCTGCCCGGGGAGGTGGTGGAGTCACAATCATTGGAGGTATTTAGGAGGAGACTTGATAGGGTACTTGGTTTAGTTGATTAGATGGTGTTGGGTAGTGGGTTGGACTTGATGATCTTGAAGGTCTCTTCCAACCTGGTCTGGTCTATGCTATGCTATGCTATGCTATGCTATGCTATGCTATGCTATGCTATGCTATGCTATGCTATGCTATGCTATGCTATGCTATGCTATTCTAACTCAAACTCTCTTGGCCTGCCTTCATAGAAGTGCTCTAGACCTTTAATCATCTTTGTGGCCCTCCTCTGGACACACTCCAACAGTTCCATGTCCTTCTTGTGTTGGGGGTTCCAAAGATGGCTATAATATTCCATATGGGGTCTCACAAGAGTGGAGTAGAAGTGACTGACTAGCCTGTAGTTCCCTAGGTCTTCCTTTTTTCCCTTTTTGAATATATGAGTTATATCTCTCCTTTACCAGTCAGTGGGAACTTCACCACATTGCCAGGGTTTAAATATGATGCAAAGTGGTTTGGCAATTTTATCCACCAATTCCCTCAGGACCTCTGGATTAATCCCATCAGGTCCTATTGACTTGTGCACCTTCATATTCTTTAGGTGGGTCTCAAGCCTGATTTCCATTCACCTTTAGAAGATTTTCATTCTCACAGATTTTGCTTTTACCTTCTGTGACTTTGGTGTGTTGGCTAAACCCCCTGCCAGTAAAGGCTGAGGCAAAACCAGTAATTGATCACGTCAGCATCCCCCCTATCCCAAGGTACCAGATCCCCTATTTCCTTCCAGTAAGGAGCCACTTCTTCCCTATTTTTTCTTTTATCAATGACATATATACAGCAGCTTTTCTTGTTGCCCTTGATATATCTGGCCATATTTAACTCTATATGGACTTTTGAGTCCCTGATCCAGTTTTACTTCTCTGTATTATCCCTAGGATATCCGTCCTTGCTTCCCTCTCTGTGGGCCTCTTTCTTTGCATCAGAGTTTCCAAGAGTTCCTTTTTCATCCATGCATTACCTTTATTGAGACATATCATTCCTTCACTTGGAAGAGGTAATGCTTAAACATTAAACAGCTTTCCTGGGCCCCTTTCGCCTTCCAAGGCTTTATCTCATGTTACTCCTTGTAGTACGCTGAAGAGGACAAAGTCTGCTCTTTTTGAAGTCCAGGGTAGTGAATTTGTTGCTCACTCTCCTTGTTGCCCTAATGTACTGTTTTTTCACCAGACCGATTGTGGTATTTACCCCAAAGGGTAAAGCCTGAAGGCTGCACTGCAAAAATGAAATTATCTTTCTCCATCCCCACTGCACTAGGCCTTACCTCCCACCAAGCAAACCCAAACAAAGTTAAGAGAGGAGTGAGAAAGCAAGAGCAAAGAGAAAAAGAGCAAGAGAGCTAAAGAGCAAGAGAACAAAAGAGAAAGAACAAGCTGTAATTTCAGATTATATAAAGATTTGCAGGAGGATGGGATGGGATAAATATATTTTGTAATGTCCTGTCCAACACCCTGGGGATCATCCAGCCCCCTGGTATTCTCTAGTACTCCGGAAGACTTTTATTTATGATAGAAGACTAGTCCTCAACATATTCCACCCTTTTTAATCCATTCCATTTCCCGCATCAAGCTAGTCAGTTAATTAGAAACAGTTTCTGTATGATGAGTAGTAAAGTCCAGTTTTCAGCTCATTCTCCATTCTGGCTTTCAGGTGTAGGTCAATGCAAAGTGCAGGAAACAGTCTGTCTCTGTCCTGAAGGGGACAAACCCCAAAACATGCCCTAACCCAGACAACAGGCTAAGATCTTGTGAATGTGCAAACCTGGACACTTTCTGGAGTCCAGATAAACATATGGCACATGTAATGAACTTTGTAACATAACTGTGAACTGTGTGTGCCCCTGGCCATATCTGGATATGCCCATTCTATAGGTTAAGCTATCAGGTTTTTCTGTTACCAAAGGGTCTTTGGACAGTATTTAAATTACACAAGATAGTAGGCAATTTGCCTTGTTCTCACTCAGAAAATAGCAAGAGCCAAATGCTGCCAGACTTGCAGCTGAAAATCTTGTCCTAGTAGGCAGCCCCCTCCCCACCACAGGCAAAATAATGACTCTGGCAAACGGGTTGCAGAAGTGATGGAAAAGTTTAAATAGAAAAAGGTGAAGGTGCACAAAGAAACCAAAAACAGTGAAAGAAGAAGCCCCAAAACACACCCAGATGAACCCCATCCCCACCTGAGGGTGGGCCCAAGACCCCAGGGCTCGTTCTTCCCCCCACACTGCTAGGCTAGTCTCAGCTGGCCAGGCCTAAGACCGCCCATCCCCCTGGCCTTGGGCCTAGCCAGGCCCAAGGCCGGGAGACATCTCCCCAGTTACCGGGTGCTGGCGAGGGAAGAAAGAGAAAGAGGCGGACCCCATGCAAGATCTTATAGCGGTGCAGGGGATTGTGGTAGGAGATACACGGTTTTCCTGTGTCCACCCACTGGGCTGGACTTCTGGACACAGGAAGTACACCACGTAGCAAAGGGCACCCAGCCCAAACCACCACAGCCATGTTTTCACCCAGAAAGCAACAGGAGCCACATGCTGCTGGAATTGCAGCTAAAGAGTTTGCCCTAACAGTAAAACCACACCTGGGCCTTGTACCTGGACCAAGGCAGCCAACACTTCTACAGCCCAGTGACAGAGCAGAAGAGAGAGGCCCCTTAGTCCTCTCCAAGACAAGGAAAAGCTCCTTGCTGTGAACTGATCAAGAGAAGTGAGAGTTATCTCCAAGCCAAGAGCCACTTGAGTTATAGTTACAGCATCTGGGAAGGTACCGGACAGAGGAGTGAGCCATGAGTACCCTGTCAATTTTCGACAGTGTCCCCCTTGTGGGAAACTGCAGATCATGTCACCTTTATTTCCAGTTTAAATTGCTGTATTGGAAATTCCCAGATTTGTGCTTAAATTGTTTAACTATCTTCACATACAGAATGTATTACTCACAACTGAGTAACAGTCCCTGTAAATATACTTAGTAAATAAGTTACGGTAGAGTTTGAAGATGCATCCATGTGCTGGGTCCTGCTGATGTGCCTTCCTCACTATCCATGTTTGGGGATGATTTTTGCATCTTTTTCCAGCGTGTGGTGTCAGGTGCTAGAGGAACTATGTGGGCGGGTGTGGTGGTTTGGAATTTCCCACTGCATTAACTAAAGCATGGCTCACTCAGTCGGGAAGCAAGTGGAAGCTATATTTACAAAGCAAACACTACACTCTACAATGGAATGCAATGAATATGTACAAATATACAGTATTTACAATATTATACAGGTATGCACAGTCAGAAAACAGCACAGAACCCCGCCCCGTACCCCTTCTGGTATCACAAAAGGCGCGGGGGAAAACTGCTTTGCTCTCTCCTAACACTTCTCCCCCTCTCTTTCCCCCTATAATTAGAAGGAAAGTATAGAGAGGTTAGAAGGAATGTTAGTTCTTATCTGCAAGGTCAGCAAGCAGCGATTAAAATTCTTCCCAGACAAGGAGAGCAGCCAAAACAGTCAGAGAAGAAGGAAAGGAACGAAGAGGAATGTGAGAGATTGCTAGGATACATCTCACACATCTGGCCAATGAAAATCGTTTAGAATAATCTTTTGTTTTCCTTTTCCACCCAGCTCTGAATGATTTATATTTCTCCACTTTCTCTGCTCGAAATCTGCAGCTAACTTTAAAGGCATAGCCTGAAACTGCCACAGCAGGAGCATCAGGGTTAAGTGGGGAACTGCCAGTAGGGGGCAAAACCCTGTGTCTGGGGCTGAGGCTGAGAGTGTTTGGCCCTTTTTGCTGTGCAGCACTCACTACAGTCCAACCCCTCCCTCTTTGTGCCCCTGTTTACACAATACTTACAGTGCTCACAGTTCCCCACCCCTTGGCCATCAGAGCTTACAAAAGATCACATTGCTCCTCAGCAGAGAGTTCTTAATGGATTCTTAATTAAGAACTCCCTGCAGAGTCGATGGATGTCGATGAGGCATTCTATAGGCAGCTTAAGGCTGTCTGAAGATCACCTGACCTCATTCTCATGGGTGACTTCAACCTGCCTGATATCTGTTGGGATCTCAACACAGCAGAGAGGAGGCAGTCTAGGAGGTTCTTAGAGTGCATGGAGGACAGCTTCTTATCCCAGGTGCTGCGCGAGCCTACCAGGGGTAAGGCTATGCTTGACCTCCTCTTCACCAACAGGGAAGGGCTGGTGGGTGATGTGGTGGTCAGAGGGTGTTTAGGCACCAGTGACCACGACATAATAGAGTTTTCAGTATGCAGCCAAGCCAAGAGGGGGAGCAAGAAGACCTCCACTCTGGACTTCCGGAGGGCAGACTTCAGGCTACTCAAGGAACTAATTCAGAAGGTTCCTTGGGAATCAGCCCTCAAAAAACAAAGGGGTCCAGGAGAGCTGGACCTACTTCAAGGAAGAACTATTGAAGGTGCAAGAACAGGCTGTGCCGGTGTGCCGGAAGATGAGCCGCCGGGGCAGACGGCCAGCCTGGATGGGCAATGAACTTTTAATAGAACTAAGGGAAAAAAAGAGGGTGTATTATCTTTGGAAGAAAGGGGAGGCAACCTACAGAATGTTTAGGGATGTTGCTAGGTTGTGCAGGAAGAAAATTAGGGAGGCAAAAGCCCATTTAGAACTTAGACTGGCCTCTGCTGTGAAGGACAACAAAAAGTCCTTCTATAAATACATCAATAGCAAGAAGAAGGGCAAGGACAACCTCCACTCCTTGGTTGACACGGAGGGGAACGTTGTAACAAAGAATGAGGAAAAGGCAGAGGTACTTAACACCTTCTTTGCCTCAGTCTTCACTAGCAGGGCAGAACGTCTTCCAGACAGCTGGCCTGCAGAGCTGGCAGAAGGAGCCAGAGAGCTGCATAGTTTCCCACTGCTCCCAGAGGAAGTTAGAGATCTACTGAGCCGCTTGGACCCCCACAAGGCCATGGGACCGGATGGGATCCATCCTAGGGTGCTGAGATTGCTGACAGATGAGCTGTCCAAGCCACTTTCCATCATTTTTCAGCAGTCCTGGCTCACTGGAGAGGTCCCAGAAGACTGGAAGCTGGCTAACGTGGTGCCCATCCACAAGAAGGGCCGGTTGGATGAGCCGGGGAATTCTAGGCCTGTCAGCCTGACCTCAGTGCCAGGCAAGATTATGGAACGGCTCATCTCGAGTGTGATCACACAGCACTTACAGGATGGCCAGGGGCTCAGGCCTAGCCAGCATGGATTTAGGAGGGGCAGGTCCTGCCTGACCAACCTGATCTCCTTCTATGATCAGGTGACCCACCTGGTGGATGTGGGGAGGCCTGTGGATGTGGTCTACCTGGACCTCAGCAAGGCCTTTGACACCGTCCCCACAGCAAACTCCTGGCCAAGCTGGCAGCCCGTGGCTTGGACAGGAGCACACTGCGTTGGGTTAGGAACTGGCTGGAGGGCTGAGCCCAGAGAGTAATGGTGAATGGCACCACATCCAGCTGGCGGCCTGTCACTAGTGGTGTGCCCCAGGGATCAGTACTGGGCCCCATGCTCTTCAACATCTTTATTGATGATCTGGATGAGGGCATTGAGTCCATCATCAGTAAATTTGCAGATGACACCAAGCTGGGGGCAGCAGTTGATTTGCTGGAGGGCAGAGAGGCTTTGCAGAGGGACCTCGACAGGCTGGACAGATGGGCAGAGTCCAATGGCATGAGATTGAACACATCCAAGTGCCGGATTCTGCACATTGGCCACAACAACCCCAGGCAGTGCTACAGGCTGGGGTCAGAGTGGCTGGAGAGTGGCCAGGCAGAGAGGGACCTGGGGTGCTGGTTGATTGTAGGCTGAACATGAGCCTGCAGTGTGCCCAGGCAGCCAGGAAGGCCAATGGCATCCTGGCTTGCATCAGGAACAGTGTGGCCAGCAGGAGCAGGGAGGTCATTGTGCCCCTGTACACTGCACTGGTTAGGCCACACCTTGAGTACTGTGTCCAGTTCTGGGCCCCTCAGTTTAGGAAGGATGTTGACTTGCTGGAACGTGTCCAGAGAAGGGCAACAAAGCTGGTGAGGGGTTTGGAACACAAGCCCTATGAGGAAAGGCTGAGGGAGCTGGGGTTGCTTAGCCTGGAGAAGAGGAGACTGAGGGGTGACCTTCTTGCTCTCTACAACTACCTGAAGGGAGGTTGTAGACAGGCAGAGGTTGGCCTCTTCTCCCAGGCATCCAGCACCAGAACAAGAGGACACAGTCTCAGGCTGCGCCAGGGCAGGTTTAGGCTGGATGTTAGGAAGAAGTTCTACACGGAGAGAGTGATTGCCCATTGGAATCGGCTACCCGTGGAGGTGGTGGAGTCACCTTCACTGGAGGTGTTCAGGAGAAGACTTGATGGGGTGCTTGGCTGTATGGTCTAGTTGTTGGGTGGGTTGGATTGTTTGATGGGTTGGACGCGATGATCTTGAAGGTCTCTTCCAACCTGGTGTATTGTATTATTTGTATTATTAGAGAGTTCTTAATGGCCACCCCACATGGCCAGATTGAATGGCACTATAAGGATTACATTTAAAAATATAGAACGTATAGTTATATAATGCAATTTTCCCTCAAAGACATTTTTATCTACACACTCAGTTTCATATCCTGCTTCAGAAAAATTCTCTATGTCAGATAAATTACCACTGTCAGTGAAATTCATAGAATTTAAGGGGTACATGCCCAACTGCATTAGTAAAGTTTTTATCCAGTCAAGCAGCATCTCTGTCACTAGCCACAACACATGATGTTGTTAGTTTACAGATATGGGTCCAAAAGATCCAGACAAAACCCCATGCAACATTAGTCTTCAAAATTAACATCTCTACTTCCAATCCTTTCTTTCCAAACAGAGTATTACTTTTCAAATAAAATATTATTTTCCAAACCCCACGTTGGAGTGCCAAAGTATTGTAGTGGAGTTTAAGAGCTCAGATGGTAGCAAAAAACCACAAGAATTCCTCCTCCTTCCTTTTCCCTGATAAGGAAAATGAGAGAAAGAAAAAAAGTGGTAGGGAAAAAGAGAAATAGGTAAATCTACCAAAAAATAATGTGGAGTCAGCTTGTCAGCAGGAGAAATATTTTAAAAAAAAAATTAAAAATATATATATATATCAGTAACAGGGAGGATTTACAAGGGTAAGGAAAAAAGATGAATAGGAAAATATACAAAACCAAATTTGGGTGGCCTTGTATCTCCCTCGATGTATATGGATTTCAGTCCTTCAGAGAAGCATTGATGCAGCAGGGAGAAGATCAGGCCTGACCATGTGGCAGGACCAGGAGACTAGTGGCAGCTGTTGGTCCTTTCAAATAGGTGAAGCAGGAGCAAAGAGCAAAGAGCTACAGTGTCTTCCTTTTTATAGGTTTGTTGGACAGGAAGGGGAGTGGGATAGACAACCTTTGGGAGGTAGGGTGAATGATGGTCAAAGTATAAGCATGGTGAAACATGGGAGATTGGTTGCATCACTCTATCTTGGACTTGGACTGGTAAAAAATGTGTGCTAGCTACAATAGAGGCAAGGGCAAGCCCTGGATGGTTAGAAACCTATCCAGTTCCTCATGCTGCTGCGTGTAACACTATTATGGGCCTGGAAACACAAATCGTATGGAGACATGGTACTCCAGAGAGAATTGAATCAGAAAATGGAACTCATTTTATGAACACCCTCCTAAGAAATTGGGCCAAAGAATATGGCATCAAGTGGATATACCATATCCCCTGCTATGCACCACCTTCAGGAAAGTTTGAATGCTACAAGGGCTTGCTGAGGAAAAATGTAGTGGGTTGAGGCAGCCCCCTCCCCACCACAGGCAAAATAACGACACTGGCAAACGGATTGCAGAAGTGATGGAAAAGTTTAAATAGAAAAAGGTGAAGGTGCACAAAAGAACCAGAAACAGTGAAAGAAGAAACCCCAAAACCGATACACCCCATCCCCACCTGAGGGTGGGCCCAAGACCCCCAGGGCTCGTTCTTCCCCCCACTGCTAGGCTAGTCTCAGCTGGCCAGGCCTAAGACCGCCCATCCCCTAGCCAGGCCCAAGGCCAGGAGACGTCTCCCCCAGTTACTGGGTGCTGGCGAGGGAAGAAAGAGAAAGAGGCGGACCCCACGCAAGATCTTATAGCGGTGCAGGGGATTGTGGTAGGAGATACACGGTTTTCCTGTGTCCACCCACTGGGCTGGACTTCTGGACACAGGAAGTGCGCCATGCAGCATAGGGCACCCAGCCCAAACCACCACACGCCACCCCTTATCTCATACCACAACCCCTGCACCCAAACACATCATCAAATTAGAAATCTCCTGATGACACGTCCGGCAAGGTCCATATCTTCTTCTGGGCGTCCACCCAAACAGTCTCTCTCAGGCTCAAGCATCAGTCCAGTCCAGTTCTTCCTCTCTCATCCAGTGGAACCTCCCAGCGATGCAGAGTTCACTCTTCTGCAGTGCAGGTTCTTCATGGATCCGTTGGACATCCTGGCCACCTGGAAAAGCCTCACAACCTCTCAGCCAAGCTCTTCTTCTCACTTACATTTAACTCAGCGGCATAACCTCCACCCCTGGGGCAAGCCAGTCGGAAAAATCCGGCTCCACGACTGCTTTTTTTTTCAATCCCCAGGGTGCCACAAACCAACCGCCTCCAACCACAGTCCAGGCTACGATCTTATAGCGGTGCAGGGGGTGTGGTAGGAGATACACGGTTTTCCTGTGTCCACCCACTGGGCTGGACTTCTGGACACAGGAAGTGCACCATGCAGCATAGGGCACCCAGCCCGAACCACCACAACAACCCTGGAAAAAGATAAATCCAAAAGCAGTGTGTTACCCTATTAACAAAAGGTAGGAAGTTCACAGAGATTTTAGGAGTATATCAGTTGCTCACAATGCTGCTTGCCAATTGTGGGAATTTCTCTTTTGTCTCTTTTTCTCCTAAAATCCTCCTGAACTGCTTTGTTGCTTATAATCCATGTGCGTGGAGGGCAAAAACCCAATAGAAAGAGCCTTGTGCTTTCTGCCCTCGTGCTCCTGCAGCTTACGTATTTTATCCAGCCAGCTAATTTTTGTCAGAATTGTTACCAGACAAAGGCTAGAACTGATAACCATTAGTTCTCTTTTTAATCATGCCCAAACATGTCCAGACATGACTCTGCATGCAGTCTATGCCCAGCAGGACATGTGGCTTAAGGGAAGGGCTTGTGTGAAATCTACTAATCCACAGGCCTGGGAAGGGAAAATGTCTCCTCTGACTTCCTTCATCCCAGCCTTTCTGTTTCCCCCACATCCCACCTTTGGGGGGGGGGAGGGGGAGAGAGATATTTCGGATTTTTGCCACAGACACATTTCAGTGTCTTAATGATCCTCATAGCCCTCCAATCAACTCTCCAGGAGTTCCCCATCCTTCTTGACCTTCGGGAGCTCAAAAGCAGACACAGTGTTCCAGATGTGGTCTCACCAGTGCAGTGTAGAGGAGAACTTTCATAAACCTGCTGGACACACTCTTCACAATGCACCCGAGGATTCTGTTGACCTTTGCCACAAGGGTACATTGCTCTCCCATGGATAACTTCTTGTCCAGCAGGACTCCCAGGTCTTTCTCCATGGAGCTGTTTTCCAGCTGGTCAGCCCCTAATCTGTTCTGATGTTATTCCTCTACAGGTGCAGGACTCTATACTTCGTATTGTTGAATCTTATTAGGCTCCCCTTTGCCCAGCTCTTAAGTTTGTCTGTATTTTAGTGCATAGTCACATGTCCTTATGGCTTATCAGCCAATTCTCCCATCATTGCATCATCAGCAAATTTGCTGAGGGTACATGTCATGGATT
Source organism: Picus viridis (assembly GCA_033816785.1). NCBI lineage: Eukaryota > Metazoa > Chordata > Aves > Piciformes > Picidae > Picus > Picus viridis. The sequence continues at coordinate 94,076,918 of CM066606.1, read as the reverse complement.
AAATTGAACCTGCTGTTGTTTATTCATACCATGCCACAGTCATGCCAGCTTCAGACTGCAATATGGGAGGCTTCCCATTCCAGCTGCTGCCTCTGGGTTCCGGGTTCTTGGTTGTGGTCTCTTTTCTGCAGGCATGGTGATGAAAAGAGTGGGAGTTGGTTTGCTGCTGTTTTGGCTTTCTGGTTTATGATGGATTTGTTTTGTTTTGTTTTGTGGTTTTTTTTCCCCTTTATTTCACTGTGTTTCTCCTGCATATAGGCTAAAATAAGGTAATCAGGCATGGCCTGACCAACCTGATCTCCTTCTATGATCAGGTGACCCACCTGGTGGATGTGGGGAGGCCTGTGGATGTGGTCTACCTGGATTTCAGCAAGGCCTTTGACACAGTCCCCCACAGCAAACTCCTGGCCAAGCTGGCAGCCCATGGCTTGGACAGGAACACACTGCGTTGGGTTAGGAACTGGCTGGAGGGCCGAGCCCAGAGAGTGATGGTGAATGGTGCCACATCCAGCTGGCAGCCTGTCACTAGTGGTGTGCCCCAAGGATCAGTACTGGGCCCCATGCTCTTCAACATCTTTATTGATGATCTGGATGAGGGCATTGAGTCCATCATCAGTAAATTTGCAGATAACACCAAGCTGGGGGCAGCAGTTGATTTGCTGGAGGGTAGAGAGGCTTTGCAGAGGGACCTCGACAGGCTGGACAGATGGGCAGAGTCCAATGGCATGAGATTGAACACATCCAAGTGCCGGGTTCTGCACATTGGCCACAACAACCCCAGGCAGTGCTACAGGCTGGGGTCAGAGTGGCTGGAGAGTGGCCAGGCAGAGAGGGACCTGGGGGTACTGGTTGATGGTAGGCTGAACATGAGCCTGCAGTGTGCCCAGGCAGCCAAGAGGGCCAATGGCATCCTGGCTTGCATCAGGAAGAGTGTGGCCAGCAGGAGCAGGGAGGTCATTGTGCCCCTGTACACTGCACTGTTTAGGCCACAACTTGAGTACTGTGTCCAGTTCTGGGCCCCTGAGTTTAGGAAGGATGTTGACTTGCTGGAACGTGTCCAGAGAAGGGCAACAAAGCTGGTGAGGGGTTTGGAACACAAGCCCTATGAGGAAAGGCTGAGGGAGCTGGGGTTGCTTAGCCTGGAGAAGAGGAGACTCAGGGGTGACCTCATTGCTGTCTACAACTACCTGAAGGGAGGTTGTAGCCAGGCAGAGGTTGGCCTCTTCTCCCAGGCATCCAGCACCAGAACAAGAGGACACAGTCTCAGGCTGCGCCAGGGCAGGTTTAGGCTGGATGTTAGGAAGAAGTTCTACACGGAGAGAGTGATTGCCCATTGGAATCGGCTACCCGTGGAGGTGGTGGAGTCACCTTCACTGGAGGTGTTCAGGAGAAGACTTGATGGGGTGCTTGGCTGTATGGCCTAGTTGTTGGGTGGGTTGGATTGGTTGATGGGTTGGACGTTATGATCTTGAAGGTCTCTTCCAACCTGGTGTATTGTATTGTATTGTATTAATTTTTAGAAGGATGTAATCAATATCATTGTCATCTTATAATATCCTTCTGTGTTCCTGTGATTTATTACATTGCATCACATAAACTCTGCAATGGGAATTGTTTGCTATTTATATCTTTTGGTGTTTTTCTTTTGCTAGGAGATGAGATGGTTTCCATCAGTCCCTTTCAATTCCCTCATGCCCCTTTCAGGTCTCTTGTACCCGGTTCAATGTTTGCAACATCTGCAACAGCTTTTATCTTTGCCACCTCTTTTTTTCAGTTTCTCTCTTCCTGTAGAAATCTCACAGGCATAGATTCTTTGCGTTATTCAGACATGGATATGATTTTAAAAAAAAATCAGCAGTATATCCATTTTTCAACACATTTTTCTTAAAAATTTCCAACATCTCTTCCTCTGGTCTATATGTGGTGTTAGTACAGCTGACTATCTTCTCTGATATGCTTCTTTAAGAAGTATTTATATAATTTGAGGTTTTATGTCACCATTTCTTACTTTTCTTTATTCCACTGACCTTTTTACTTAATAAATCAAAAAATGCATGGTCAAATCAGCTGTATATTTCCACTCTGACATGAGTCTGGATTGCCAATCATATGGTTTAGCTTATAAAGAAATAATTTTTCTTCTATCTTTTAATTCAGCTTGTCTGTCTGACAGAGCCAGCTGCCACTTAAATCCAATTTGACCAGTTTTCCCCCCTACAGAGAAAAACCATGGCTAACTCAGTCAGAGAAGCAAAAAAATGGATAAGCTATATTTACAAGCAGGATGAAGTGCAGTGAATACATACACAATATACATTATTTACAATATATACAAAAATATACAGCAAAGAACGTAATAGAGAAATCCTTCCCTCCTCTACAGAGGAGCGTCACCCCAAAAAAACCCTTCTCACTCTTCCTCCCTTTTTTCCCAAAAAGGGTTAGAGAGAGAAAAGGTAAATATTAAGGAAGAAATTCTGTTAGCTCAAAGCGTATGCAAGAATTAGTTTCTTATCTGGTTAGTTGAAGGGTCAGCACCCACCAGCACAGACGGAAGACAGCTGTCCAGGGAGACTGAAAGCAACAGACTGAACTGACTGAGACTCAAACTGAACTAAAGCTAAAATTTAAAGTTGCATTCTACCAATCTACCAATGAAATTTGTTTTGAATTATCTTTGTTTTCATTCTTACACCAAAACATTCAACCAGAGTGTTCCAGTTACTATCCTCTTCTTAAAGGCATAGCCTAAAATGGTCACAATTGCAAAACCTTGTTTTGCAAAAGATGAAAAAGTTATCTTGTAAATCTTCAGTAACAGCTGTGTTGAAGGATGTTTACAACCAGAATTATGCCCCAAATATTGCAGGACATATCCCCCATTCCCCTTCCTTCTGGTGTGTGAGGGATTTTGGTGCCAAATTGACAAAGGAACAAGGCATCAGTGTGTCCAGCAAACAACCCACATGGGCATGTTTTCCATCTTTGTGGTAAACAAGGTTCACGCAATTTACCTGTGCTTACCTTGCACGCTGTGTATGCATATACTAAATTTGGTAAACTGCCATATTATTGGTTAATTACTCTGTGTACAAATTTTGCTATTGGTCCAGTATTCATTGTGGCAAATGTCAAACCGGGATCGTTTTGGTAAACAAGTGCATGTGCTTATGCTTGTGCTGTGTTTTCTCCATGCAGCACATTGCCAAAAATTCTGCTTTGCCCGCAGTCTGTGAACTTTTTGCCTGAAGATTTTAACTGTTTGTCCCCGAGTGCTTCAGTTCAGACCATAAAGCTGCTTGCCTGAGTGGATTGCTGCACCGTCAGGGGCTACCACTGTTGTTTGGCTGTGGGTGATGCCATACTGGGTGCATGCTCCATAGACTGTATCCCATGAATGGAGCCAGTTGTTGCCTAACTCATTGCTGGGCAAAGGAACCATGGTAGCATGTATGCACCACTCATCCTGGACTGCTATAGCCCCATGAGCAGGGACATCGCTTCGTCCAGTTGACAGCCATTCCAGATGAACCCTGTGAGCCGCTGATGTCATGCCCCCTGCTCTCACTGAGAAGCCATTTTGCCATGCCATACAAACCCTCAGCAACAAGGCTTTCCCCTGAGCAGGAAAGCCTTTCGCAGACAAAACACCCCATGGATTAAGCTGCAAAAGCCTCTGAAAGTTTCTCCTAGAAGGCACCAGGAATTTTTACTTTGGCAAAGGCAGCAGACATGTGGCACAGCATACCATGCAGGTGGCACCATTTGGCTTTGCTTAGTATGACAGATCCGTGGTATAATTTCTCAATTACAAATTCATTACCTAAGAAAAATTCAGCAAAAATTCTAATTTGTGAGTAAACCAAATATTTTCTTATAAAAATTTCTGTTAAGGTTTGTTCCAAGCTGCTCTGTTTTGTGGACTTGCTAGTCACCAGCCGGTCCTCTTTGAAAGTAAGAGCTGTTCCTAAATTTTCTAATTTGTCTAAATTGTTTGAATTACATATATATATATATATACACACACACACACACTATGTATATATATACTATCTCTACAGAATATTCTGTAGAGATAGTTCTTTCAACTGAGTACTTGCACATGTAAATATTAACTGTAAATTATTTTTGCATAGTTTGCACATTAATACATTATTATTATTTTTATTAATATCTCTGCCAGTCATTCATAGCTATAATATTTTATAATAACTTCATAGCAGGTTTGAAGGGTTTGAAAGATCTTTTTACCTTTTAGAATTGTTCAGCAGCCAGCAGTTCTTGCAGGCCACTCTTTTGCATTGAACACTCCCCTCTGCTCAATATCAGCCATGCAATTCCTTGCAGGTATCTTGGCTAAATTTGAGTAGTTGGAGTATTAAATCCATGTGAAATTACCAGACACAGCTTCAATCAATAATCACACAGTGGAAAAACAAGCTCATTAATCATTTAATGAAATCACAAACAATCACCACTTTGTAATTAGTGCTGATTTCTGTTAGTAGGTCAGTGCATTTGGTAAAGAGTACTTGGGATTGTAGGCCACCAGGAAGACTACGATATAGTTGCCATTTTAGAAACATGGTGGGACAATTCACATAATTGGAGTACTGCACTGGGGGGTTACAGGCTCTTTAGGAGAGACAGGTGAGGGAGAAGAGGAGGAGAGGTGGCTCTGTATATTAGGGAATCGCTTGATGCCACAGAACTTGGGGTTGCAGATGAAAGGATTGAGTGCCTGTGGGTTAAAATAAGAGGGCTAACAAAACTGACATCCTGGTTGGAGTCTGTTATAGATCACCCAACCAGGATGAGGAAGCAGATGAAATATTCTACATGCAGTATCATAGTATCACAGTATTGCCATGGTTGGAAGAGACCTCAAAGATCATTGAGTACAACATGTCACCACAGACCTCAGGACTAGACCATGGCACCAAGTGCCATGTCCAGTCCCCTCTTGAACACCTCCAGGGACAGTGACTCCACCACCTCCCCGGGAAGCCCATTCCAATGATGAATAACTCTCTTGGTGAAGAACTTTCTCCTCACTTCGAGCCTAAACTTCCCCTGGCACAGCCTGTCGAGGTCCCTCTGCAAAGCCTCTCTAATCTCCAGCAGATCAACTCCTGCCCCCAGCATAGTGTTGTCCGCAAATTTACTGATGATGGACTCAATGCCCTCATCCAGATCATCAACAAAGGTCTTAAAGAGCATGGGGCCCAGCACTGATCCTTGGGGCACACCACTAGTGACAGGCCGCCAGCTGGAGGTGGCACCATTCACCACCACTCTCTGGGCTCGGCCCTCCAGCCACTTCCTAACCCAACGCAGTGTGCTCACATCCAAGCCATGGGCTGCCAGCTTGGCCAGGAGTTTGCTGTGGGGGATGGTGTCAAAGGCCTTGCTGAGGTCCAGTAGACCACATCCACAGGCCTCCCCACATCCACCAGGTGGGTCACCTGATCATAGAAGGAGATCAGGTTGGTGAGGCAGGACCTGCCCTTCCTCAATCCATGCTGGCTGGGCCTGATCCCTTGGCCATCCTGTAAGTGCTGTGTGATCACACTCAAGATTGCACACTTGCAGCCCGGAAAGCCAATCTTGCAGCCCGGAAAGCCAATCTTGCAGCCCGGAAAGCCAATCTTCCAGCCCGGAAAGCCAATCTTGCAGCCCGGAAAGCCAATCAGATCCTGGGCTGCATCAGGAGAAGTGTGACCAGCAGGTCAAGGGAGGTGCTTCTCCCCCTCTATTCAGCTCTGGTGAGACCCCACCTGGAGTACTGCGTCCAGTTCTGGAGCCCATATTACAGGAGAGATGTGGACGTGCTGGAGCGTGTCCAGAGAAGGGCCACGAGGATGATCAGAGGGCTGGAGCACCTCTCCTATGAGGACAGACTGAAGGAGTTGGGGCTGTTCAGTCTGGAGAAGAGAAGGCTCCCAGGTGACCTCATTGTGGCCTTCCAGTATCTGAAGGGGGCATACAGGAAGGCTGGGGAGGGACTTCTCAGGATCTCAGGTAGTGATAGGACTAGGGGGAATGGAATGAAGCTGGAAATGGGGAGATTCAGGCTAGATGTGAGGAAGAAGTTCTTTACCATGAGAGTGGTGAAGCCCTGGAATGGGTTGTCCAGGGAGGTGGTTGAGGCCCAGTCCCTGGAGGTGTTTAAGACAAGGCTGGACGAGGCTCTGGCCAGCGTGATCTAGTGTAGGGTGTCCCTGTCCATGGCAGGGGGTTGGAACTAGATGATCCTTGTGGTCCCTTCCAACCCTGACTGATTCTATGATTCTATGATTCTAAGATGACCTGTTCCATAATCTTGCCTGACACTGAGGTCAGGCTGACAGGCCTAGAATTCCCTGGCTTGTCCAACCATCCCTTCTTGTGGATGGGCACCATGCTGGCCAGCTTCCAGTCTTCTGGGCTCTCTCTATTGAGCCAGGACTGTTGAAAAATGATGGAGAGCAGCTTGGACAGCTCATCTGCCAGCTCTCTCAGCACCCTAGGATGGATCCCGTCTGGTCCCATGGACTTGTGGGGATCCAAATGGCTGAGGAGATCTCTAATTGCCCCATCCTGGAACAAAGGAAAACTATGCTGCTCCCTGCCTCCATCTGCCAGCTCTGCAGGCCAGCTGTCTGGAATGCATTCTGTCCTGCTTGTAAAAAATGAGGCAAAGAAGGTGTTAAGTACCTCTGCCTTTTCCTCATCCTTTGTTACAATGTTCCCCTCTGTGTCCACCCAGGAGTGGAGCTTGTTCTTGCCCTTCCTCTTGCTATTAATATATTTATAGAAGGACTTTTTGTTGTCCTTCACAGCAGAGGCCAGTCTGAGCTCCAAATGTGCTTTTGCCTCCCTAATTTTCTTCCTACGTGACCTAGCAACATCCTTAAACATTCCATGGGTTGCCTCCCCTTTCTTCCAAAGATGGTACACCCTCTTTTTTTCCCTTAGTTCTATTAGAAGTTCAGTACCCATCCAGGCTGGCCGTCTGCCCTGGTGGCTCATCTTCCGGCACATTGGCACAGCCTGTTCCTGCGCCTTCAAGAGTTCTTTCTTGAAGTAAGTCCAGCTCTCCTGGACCCCTTTGTTTTTAAGGGCTGTTTCCCAAGGAACCTTCTGAGTTAGTCCCTTGAGTAGCCTGAAGTCTGCCCTCCGGAAGTCCAGAGTGGAGGTCTTCTTGCTGCCCCTCTTAGCTTGACTGAATACTGAAAATTCAATTATCTTGTGATCACTGGTGCATAAACACCCTCCGACCACCACATCACCCACCAGCCCTTCCCTATTGGTGAAGAGGAGGTCAAGCATAGCCTTACCCCTGGTAGGCTCACGCAAGGCCTCGGATAAGAAGCTGTCCTCCATGCACTCTGAGAACCTCCTAGACTGCCTCCTCTCTGCTGTGTTGAGATCCCAAGAAGGCTGGAGAGGAACTGGGTACAAAGACCTGTAGTGATAGGACATGGGGCAAGGTTTTAAATTCAAGAAGAGTAGATTTATGTTAGATGTTAGGAACCAGGTCTTCAGTATGAGGGTGGTGGAACGTGGGAACAGGTTGCCCAGTGAGCTGAGCTGTTTGAGGCCCCATGCCTGGAGATACTCAAGGTCAGCCTGGAGAAGGCCCTGAGCATTCTGATCTAGAGGACATTCCTGCTTACTGCGGGAGGGTTGGACTAGATGATATTTGGAGATCACTTCAAACCCAATCCATTCTATACTTCTATTTGAAATTGGTTCTTTTGTTCTCTTTGTAGTCACCCATGTTGTCTATTTGCTTAATTTTTAGAAGACTAAATTTAGATGTGAAAATGCCATCTGTTTTACAGAGTAGTTTGACAAATTCATTAGAAACACTCAGTGGTAGAGTTGGAGCAATTGGCTTCAAAATAGTAGAGCTGTCTGGCATTAATTTTGACCTTTTTTTTTAAACTTTCCCCCTATCTATTATTAAAAGGTCCAAAGGAACTTTTAAATTCCTAGAATTAAAAGTTGCACTCCTGGAACATACCAAGTACTGCCCCCCAACTCCTTTCCCAAGTGGCACATGAGCACTATCTGGAGTTTCTATGACCTAATCTGAAACCAATAGAAAACAGATTATCACTGCTAAACCTAATGGAAATGCTGTTTCACAGCATTCTATAAAGATCAGGGCCTTCAGTCATGAGCACTTATAGCAGTTTTATTGACCAGTAAAAGGAGCCTGAGGAATTTTTTTCCCTCCTGAATCCATATGCTCTTTGTATTTTTCAAAGTTATTGGGACATTACATTTAATCAAAATATACAGCCCAATTATGGGTACATACAGGAGGCATCCAAGCCCAGATCACATTCTGTGCCCTTGTGTTTTGAAGGACCTGCAACTACACAATTTTGCAGGGAAGCCACTTATCAGGAATATGTGCTCCTTGCTGCGGAGAGGCAATGCTTACACCTCCTTGCACCCTAAATCCAGTACATCTACTCTTAGGACCTCTGGGTGATGACTGCCTGGATGGGATGCTTTTATTTTTCCTACAGACCTCATGCTGCTGATGCAGAGCATAGGTCCAGTACGTACCAGGACATCTCAGCCAGAAATAAAAATAAGAATATTTGTAGTTGAGCTTGGTTTTGTCACAGAGAAAAGACAAAGTTCCTTTAAAAAATCTTTTGTCATATCATGACGATACTTGCCTATGGAAGCAAAACTTGCTATTGAATCTAGAAAGCCCTTCTTGGATTTGATGAACTGGATATGATAACATGGGATAATTTTAAATCTCAAAAATACAATGAGAAATAGACAAAAATGTGGAAAAAGCAAGGGTGTAGAAGATTTGACATGTATAAAACACATTTGCAGCTTGCACAGTTACACAGAGCATTCATAAATTAATATCATAAAACTGCAAATGCATTTATTAAGGTATGTTCCCTACTGTGTCTTCATTTGATTCTTTCACTAGGATGACAGATATCAATGAGGCAGTACAAGCTCAGTACTAAAGTTGGGAAAATGCAGGAGTCATTTAACAGATACTGCTAGAGATGTTTAACATTTTTTAATATATTTTTCCTCTCACATTTTCTTCCCCCTCTCTTTTCCATGCATCCTGCGCTGTCACTGATCTTTTCAGTCATGAGAAAATATTACATCTGAGCCAGGAAAACATGACGTCTGCATCAATATATTCTCTATGCATGGGAATTAAACCAAACTGAAGGATTTCCAAAAGCCTCTCTCCTTCCTTTTCTTGTTTTTTTCCACCTTGTTTCTTCCAGACAGTGAGTTTACAGGAGCAGATAGAAAAGTAATGACTGAAAGGTTGCCAGAACTGAAACTTTTATTGCCAACTGATTGTATTCACCTGAACAGAAGTTGTAGCACTGATATATGATGTCAGCAATAAATATGTTAGGAGCAAAAAAATGTTGAAGAAAAAGGTTTAACACAGCTTAAAAGTTTTCCACCATCTGTCCACTGTGATAAGGTCATGTCCCTTGGAGCTGGTTGACTCCACATTACAATGGCTGTGATTAGCATTAAATGAACAATTTGAGACTCAGTTGCTGCATACTTGTGATTGTGGGGATTTAATATTGTTCAAGAAAATCCCATATTCAGTCAAAACATTTTTATTTTATGGGTCAGTGCAGTTAAAAATATGTCTAAAACTCATTGTAATTGGACTAGTAATTTTCAGGTTCTAAATACTGCAACAGTCATGTAATTACAATATATATGCTCCTTGGAATTCCATTATTAAATTCCATCATTACTGAAACTATTCCTGACATGGTGGATATTTTACAATGCTTTTGTTTATCCCAAACATCAAGTTCAAGAATGATTATTTGAAATTAGAACAATGAAATAATTTTGAACATGAAGGTTCTCCTGTCTTGAATTTGGAGCTGATGAAACCACTATTTCTACTGTCTAAGACTCATCCCCTTCTCAAATCTATGATAAAAAAAAAAAAAAAGTAAATTTCTAAACTTCTTGGCAGGGCTTAAATATTTATTAATTTGAAAAGTTTAAGAAGAAATCTGTAAGTCACCAGAAGAACAGCAGATATATGCATTTATCTTTTCAAGAAGGTGATATTCAGGAATATTAAGTATCTGGTCTTTTTTATTTTTCAGGGCTTGTATACAGATCTATTCAGTTGTGTGACACTCAGTTTTGTGCTCACTTTTGCACTTGAAATTTGCTCTGTATAGTTTTCTGTACTCTGTAACTTATGATACATATACATTTTCAAAGCTGATGACATGAAAGCAGGCTTTCATAATTTTTCTCAAGCTAGGTTCATTCATAAGAAATTATTTTCTTCTGAGTAATTATTGTCTTGTCCAATAAAGACCAGTAAAGTTACAGAAGCTTTTGTTCTTGTCCATGATAATATAAATAATTTGGGGAATTTTAGGAAAATACAAATTTATTCTTCTCTGCAACTAAATATATCAAAAAGAGAAGTTTACCCATTCACTGAGACATTATCACTACTGACATTCTGACACTTTCAATAAGAACAGCAGCAGCACTATAAAATCTTCTTTAAAAATTGCCAAGTTTATATCAGCAGTTACCAGGAGAAAGCCATAATCATCTTTCAGGACCTTGTTGGCAATTCTGATTTCCTTTGAATGGTTTTAATTGAGGTCATCAGGTGCCATTAAATTTAATATAAATACAGTTTAGGAGAATTCTGCTCTGTTTAAGAATTACACAGTTAGCAGAACTGACCAAGGCCCTTTTGGCCCTGATAGACCTTTTGTTCATTCAGGGACTTAGCTAACTTAGGCACAATAATGTTGCTCTGTAATTGATGGCACACTCTGCTTCATCCTAAATCAGTTCATCAATTAAACATGACTCCTACAATCTTGAGGAAGGACTGCCTGTTATGTGGGAGTTGGATTTGTGAGTCTGGCATTTCTTTGTCCTCTGCCATTACCTCTGTAGATTCAGAGAAACCTTCTTATTGTCTCAAATTTTCCAGCTGTTAAACAGGAACAACCACACTTCATTTGTCCATTTACATCAGACATAATATTTGAGTGAATATCATGTACTGAATTAACTTTCAGTATTCAGAAAAGGTGGGTAGCAATGGTGCATAAGACATATGCTGGGGACATAAACACTTTTCCTAGGGACTGTCACTCCCACACTGTGAAAAGAAGAACAATGTGTGTTGATCACAAGACTTCCAAGAGGCTGAATCATGGACAGGAGAGAGTTCTGCCGAAGTACAGCCTTGGATGATTTTTTTTTTAACTAAGTGCTAGCTGAATCATTAGGTCTCTGACCACAATTGCTGAAGCAACTCACGTGAACAGATGAATCTTTAGCAATGTACTCTCACTTCATCAGAACTCTTACAACCTCTATGTATTTCTAGTCAACTTCTGGAATTTGAAACTTGGTTGATTTGTGACATAATAGGGTGTTTTCTTCCATTGTCATGCTGTTCAGGTCAGTTTCAGTGAAGTGAAAATGTTCATAAATTATTCCCCAAATCATAAACTCTTCCAAAGTATCTTTGTAAATGGGATTTTTCTAGCAATCTATCAGTAAACACTTGGTACCCTGAGTTAGAAAATTCTTATACCTACAAATGATTGGAGAGAGATCTCCATAATTTTCTGGAATGCAAAGGGATAGAGGTTCTTTCTGCAGATAGGAAATTCTCATCTACAAGAAAACATTTTATGGATCAAAGAACCCCAGGCTTTATTCCCATATGGGATATCGATAAAGACAGATTCTAACCAGGACTTTGGAGAATAAAACAAGAAAAAAGAGTTTTAAGTCTGTTTTTAATTTACTAGTTAGGCATCCATTCCACAATTACCACCTATTTAGGGAAACTGAAAAATGTAACCCAGACTTGGGAATTTCAAAAGTGTAGTAATTAAGCTCAGTCCATAATAGAATTACAACAAACTATTATTTTAACTGGGGGTATAAGTACAGCAAAGAAACATAAAAGCTACATTTTCTGCATCACAGCTAAGGGGAAACATCACAGATATCATTTTGGTCTTCACATTATGCTCACAACTCTAGAAATCACAAAATGGGAAGAGGTACTGACATATAACTGACATTGTTTATTTTATTTTTAAAACGTAATTTTCTTAGAATATCATAGAAGGCAATACTTCCACCCATTCTTCCTCTTCTGTCCCTCTGAACAGCTCCTAGTCATCGATAGCCACACTATAGTCACAGGATTCATCCCACCAAATTTCCATAATTGTCACAATGTCGTGAATGCCTGCATGTCAGTCTGGAAACCAGGAGCTGTACAGCTGTACAGCAAGGTATGCAGGTCTCCAAGAAGGCTTGCAGCTCACCAGAGAAATTCTTTATTAGTTCTATAGAATAGAATAGAATAGAATAGAATAGAATAGAATAGAATAGAATAGAATAGAATAGAATAGAATAGAATAGAATAGAATAGAATAGAATAGAATAGAATTAACCATGCTGGAAAAGAACTTTGAGATCATCAAGTCCAACCTATCACCCAACACTATCTAATCAACTAAACCAAGGCACCAAGTGCCTCATCCAGTCTCTTCTTAAACACCTCCAGTGATGGTGACTCCATACCTCCCTGGGCATCACATTCCAATGCCCAATCACTCTTTCTGCGATCCTAAGATCCAGCCTAAACCTCCCCTTGTGCAGCTTGAGACTCTATCCTCTTGTTCTGTCACAGGTTATCTGGGAGAAGAGACCAACCCCAACCTGGCTACAACCTCCCTTCAGGAAGTTGTAGACAGCAAAAAGGTATCCTCTGAGCCTTCTCTTCTCCAGGATAAAGAACCCCAGCTCCTTCAACCTCTTCTCATAGGGCTTGTGCTCTAGACCCCTCACCAGCTTTGTTACCTTTATCTGGATATGTTCAAGTGTCTCAATATCCTTCTTAAATTGAGGGGCTCAGAACTGGACACAGTACTTAAGGTGTGGCCTAACCAGTGCTGAATACAGGGGCACAATGACTTCCCTGCTCCTGCTGGCCACACTATTCCTAATGCAGGCCAGGATGCCATTGGTCTTCTTGGCCACTTGGGCACATTGCCAGCTCATGTTCTGCCTACTATCAACCAGTACCCTTCTGGTCCCTTTCTGCCTGGCCACTCTCCAGCCACTCTGACCCCAGCCTGTAGCACTGCATGGGGTCTTTGTGGCCAGTGTGTAGGACCCGGCACTTGGATGTGTTAAATCCCATGCAGTTTGACTCTGCCCATTTGTCCAGCTCATCAAGGTCCCTCTGCAGAGCTCTCCAATCCTCTAACTGAACAACATCTACTCCAAACTTGGTGTCATCTGTAAATTTACTGATGACTGACTCAATCCCCTCATCCAGATCATCAGTGAAGATATTAAACAGGATGGGGCCCAGCACTGATCCCTAAGGGACACCACTAGTGACTGGCCACCAGCTGGATGTAACACCATTCACCATCACTCTCTGGGCTTGGCCTTGCAGCCAGTTCCTAAACCAGCACAGAGTGCTGCTGTCCAAGCCAGGGGCTGACAGCTTGGCCAGGAGTTTACTGTGGGATGGTATCAAAGGCCTTGCTGAGGTCCAGGTAGACCACATCCACAGCCTTTGCCACATCCACCAGGCAGGTCACCTGATCATAGAAGATCAGGTTGGTGAGGCAGGTCCTGCCCTTCCTAAGTCCATGCTGGCTGGGCCTGATCCTTTGGCCATCCTCTAAGTACTGTGGGATTGCACTCAAGATGACCCTATCCACAATCTTGCCTGGCACTGAGGTCAGGCTGACAGGTCTGTGATTTCCTGCTTCCTTATTCCCGCCCTTCTTGTGGATGGGGATCACGCTGGCCAGCTTCCAGTCTTCTGGGACCTCTCCAGTGAGCCAGGACTGCTGAAAAATAATGGAGAGCGGCTTGGACAGCTCATCTGCCAGCTCCCTCAGCACCCTAGGATGGATCCCATCCAGTCCCATGGACTTGTGGGGATCCAAGCCGCTAAGGAGGTTTCTAACTACTTCCTCCTGGATCATAGGGGAACTATACTGCTCCCTGCCTCCATCTGCCAGCTCAAGAGGCCAGTTGTCTGGAGGACAGCCTATCCTGTTATTAAAATTTGAGGCAAAGAAGGTGTTAAGTACCTCTGCCTTTTCCTCATCTTTTGTTACAATAGTTGTTCCAGTCTCAGACAGGTTTTAATGTGACAGGTAATATCTCCTGGTCACTTTCTAAATGCAGTTGTGGAATTCTGTATGCACACACCTTTAAAATCTGTTTCTATCCAAGAAATTATCAAAACTTTGTTAAAAATATATAAATAAAAAAGAATAAAAACACATGTGCACTCACAAACACCACTGAATACATATGAATGTGGACATGCACGTAGAAGTAGGTCTCTGTATTCTAGATGCCTTTAAAAAAGGAGATCTCTGGCAGGGTTTGGCTCACCTTATTTCCAGTGCTGTCAAACATACTGAACCAATTCAAACTGATCTTGCATGCGTCTTTAAAAAAAGCTCTCTGAGTTTATAGAAATTAGTACCAAGTTTATCACACTTTGAGTTTAGGGCCTGAACTATACAAGAGCAGGCACACTACTGGCATGGGTATTTCTGCTGTATACCAGGTCTCTAAGGAGGAAATAGATCATCACTGCATAGTCATTGAATCACAAAATGGTTTGTGCTGGAAGAGAACTCCAAAGGTCATATACTCCAAACCCCTTGCAGTGAGCAAGAACATCCTCCACTAGACCAGGTTACTCAGAGGCTTGTCCAACCTGACCTTAAGTATCTCCAGGGTTTGGAGACTCAACTACTTCCCTGGGCAACCATTTCCAGTGTTCCACCACTCTCAAGGTAAAGAACTTGTTGCTAACATCCAATCTAAATCTACTCTTCTCTAATTTCAACTTATTGCACCTTGTTCTATCACTACAAGTCTTTGCTATACAGTCCCTGTACAGCATTCTTGTAGGCCCTCTTCAGGTACTGGAAGGCCACTCTTAGGTCTCCGGGGACCCTTGCATTCTTCAGGCTGAACAACCCTAGCTCCCTCAACCTGTGCTTGTACGGCAGGTATTTCACCCCCTGATCATTTTTGTGGCCCTCCACTGGACCCTCTCCATCAAGTTCATTTTCTTCCTCTATTGAGGGCTCCACAGCTGGATGCAGTACTCCAGGTGAGGCCTTATCGCAGTAAAGTGGTCAAATTGCCTGTCTCAGTCTATTGTAATCCAAAAGTAACCCATAAATGAAGTTTATTTGTCCAGTTCCAAACACACAAATAAGACTGTAGGCGTCCTTTGAAAAAGATAACAAATTTATATGAAATTGCCCTCTATGTGTAAGATACTAATAAGTGGAACAAGAACATATCATTGCACATCTTATGAGGAACATCTGAGGAAATTGGGGTTGTCATGGATTGAGTTGAAGCTGCTGCTGTTATTCATACCATGGTGCAGTCATGCCAGACTCAGAAATGAAAGTGCTTACTGGATCAAAGTATTACAGGGTTGAAGTTTAGATTGCAACATGGGAATCTTCCTGTTCCAGTTGCTGCTTCTGGAATCTGCCTTCTTGGCTGTCGTCTCTTTTCTGCAGGCATGGCAGTAGAAAGAGTAGGAGTTGGTTAGCTGCTGGGTTAAGCTTTCTAATTTATGATGGATTTTTTCTATATTTCACTCTGTCTCTTCTGCAAATAGGCTAAGCTAAGTTAATCATGCATTATACTATCTGATAGTTACACCTTCATTGTATTATAGATTATTAGATTAATTAGATTATTAGGTAAGTTAATTATGCATTGTGCTCAGGATATCTCATATTACGTTAAATTCGTATCTCTTTATCTCAACCCTGAGTTCTGTGTGTTACTGTTCTCCTGCTTTTATGTTGGGAGAGCAGGAAGTTTAGCCCTTGTGCTAAACTGTTAACAAGTCTGGAGAAGAGTAGGCTGGGGGAGACCTTCTTGCTCTCTACAAGTACAATAGGGTGGCCAGCCGGAGCAGGGAAGTCATTGTGCCCCTGTACTCAGCATTGGTTAGGCCATACCTTGAGTCCTGTGTCCAGTTCTGGGCCCCTCAATTTAAGAAGGACATTGAGACTCTTGAACATTTCCAGAGATGGCCAACGAGGCTGGTGAGAGGCCTCAAACACAAGCCCTATGAAGAGAGGCTGAGGGAGCTGGGATTGTTTAGCCTGGAGCAGAGGAGGCTCAGGGGAGACCTTGTTGCTGTCTACAACTACCTGAAGGGTGGTTGTAGACAGGAGGGAGTTGGTCTCTTCTCCCAGGCAGCCAGCACCAGAACAAGGGGACACAGTTTCAGGCTGTGCCAGGAGAAGTTTAGACTCAAGGTGAGGAGAAAGTTCTTCACAGAGAGAGGTGTTAGCCATTGTAATGGGCTGCCTAGGGAGGTGGTTGAGTCACTGTCCCTGGAGATGTCCAAGAGGGGATTGGATGTGGCACTTGGTGCCATGGTCTAGTAGTCATGAGGTCTTAGGTGACAGGTTGAACTTGATGATCTTTGAGGTCTTTTCCAACCTTATTGATTCCATGATTCTATGAGCTACTTAAAAGTTGTATTGACGTAGGGGTTGGTTTCTTGCCTGTAGTAACAAGTGATAGAACGAGATGAAATGGACTTAAGTTGTGCCAAGGAAAGTTCAGGTTGGGTATTAGGGAAAATTTCTTTACTGAAAGAGCAATGAAACAATGTAATGGACTGCCCAGAGAGACGAGAGAGTCACTGTCCCTAGAGGTGTTAAAAAAATGCATAGATGGGGCACTGTGAAACATTGTTTAATGCTCATGGTGGTTTTAGGCTGGTGGATGGACACAACTATCTTGGAGTTATTTTCCAACTGGAGGAATTCTATGATTCTATAATCACAATAGAAATAAATGCAATTCAATGGTCAGTATATCAGAAAAGATAATTGCACATAACTCCAAGTCAAGTGGAATTTAGCAAAAATATTATATTATACCATTCACTGCATTGCTTGGAAGGCTCTATCAAATAATCATGAAACCTCCATTTCTTGGAAATGGAAGTAAAACCAAAGTGAAGCATCTGTTAGCCTCAAAATAAATGCACTGATATTCAGCAAAAATGTGAGATAGTGACCCCAAATTCTATATTCACTAGGGAAATTCAGTGTACTCAGAGATTAGATTTCAATGCTTAGCTATGTAGGTTTTCTTCTGCTATCTGCAACCATTGTTAGTCTGACATGATGAATCACCTCCTCAGGTCTCACAAAGGATAATTTTCTCTGAGCAACTCACACAGCTGTCATCATCACACACAGAGAGAATGGAAAAGTCAGAAGTGTTTGGCAAAAAAAAAGGGAGAAAAGAAAAGGTATAACACCCAAACAAGCACAAAACCTTCAGACTGCTTAACCTCAACAGGTGACTGAATTCAAACTGAACAGACAAACCTTTCTGCAGAGCAGTGCAAAGCCACATATGCATATGTTTATTTTTTGGCCTCACCCTAAGGTGAGGACACATCCTCCTCGGTAGGATGCAGACCTCCTGTGCTACTGGATATATATTTCCCATTCACCCAAACTGCCATGTGTGTGAGAAAGTCAGTCCTTTACATCTCAGCAAGAGGGTACACAGTGGTTACAATAAATAGGATAAATTATACCTGCTGAGCCCCTTGATTTCAAGTGAAATGGTTTCCCTTCCTCAGCCAAGCAAACTAGCAGGCAGCACCAGTGCTCACAGTATGGAGGTGACAGTCTAAGAGAAGGAGTAAGAAGGAGAAAATCCAGCAGCACAGAAAGGGAGAGATAACCCAGTATAGATTGTAGCATTCTTGTAGTATTTGCTTACAAAACAGAACAAACTGAATTTTCTATTTTCCAGTGTAAGCCAAATGTAAGAAAATGTTTTCTGAATTGCATATGTAATTGAGGAAAACCAGCCAGTCTGAACAGTGTTCATTGCTCTCTACAACTACCTGAAAGGTGGTTGTAGCCCGGAAGGGGTTGCTCTAGCAACCAGCACCAGAACAAGAGGACACAGTCTCAAGCTGCACCAGGGGAAGTTTAGGCTCGAGATGAGGAGAAAGTTCTTCACAGAGAGAGTCATTCGTCATTGGAATGTGCTGCCCAGGGAGGTGGTGGAGTCACCGTCCCTGGAGGTGTTCAAGAAGGGACTGGATGTGGCACTTGGTGCCATGGTCTAGTCATGAGGTCTGTGGTGACAGGTTGGGCTTGATAATCTTTGAGGTCTCTTCCAGCCTTGGCGATACTGTGACACTGTGATAACACCACTGTTGCTGCTTTTTTTGTTTGTTTTGGTTTGTTTTTTTTTGTGAAAAATTTTCAGATATTGTGAAAGGACTGTATTTTAAAACCAATACACAGATAGACATACAGATCACAGTATCACAGTATCACAGTGTTACCAAGGTTGGAAGAGACCTCGAAGATCATCGAGTCCAACCTGTAACCACAAACCTCACAACTAGACCATGGCACCAAGTGCCATGTCCAGTCCCCTCTTGAACGCCTCCAGGGATGGAGACTCAACCACCTCCCCAGGCAGCCCATTCCAATGACGAATCACTCTCTCAGTGAAGAACTTTCTCCTCACCTCCAGCCTAAACTTCCCCTGTTGCAGCTTGAGACTGTGTCCCCTTGTTCTGATGCTGGCTGCCAGGGAGAAGAGGCCAACCCCTTCCTGTCTACAACCACCTTTCAGGTAGTTGTAGAGAGCAATGAGGTCACCCCTGACTCTCCTCTTCTCCAGGCTAAACAGCCCCAGCTCCCTCAGCCTCTCCTCATAGGGCTTGTGCTCAAGGCCTCTCACCAGCCTTGTTGCCCTTCTCTGGACACGTTCAAGTGTCTCGAAGTCCTTCTTAAACTGAGGGGCCCAGAACTGGACACAGGACTCAAGGTGCGGCCTAATCAAAGCAGAGTACAGGGGCAGAATGACCTCCCTGCTCCTGCTGGCCACACTATTCCTAATGCAGGCCAGGATGCGGTTGGCCCTCTTGGCTGCCTGGGCACACTGCAGGCTCATGTTCAGAATCCCATCAACCAGCACCCCCAGGTCCCTCTCTGCCTGGCCGCTCTCCAGCCACTCTGATCCCAGCCTGTAGCACTGCATGGGGTTGCTGTGGCCAATGTGCAGAACCCGGCACTTGGATGTGTTAAATCTCATGCCCTTGGACTCTGCCCATCTGTCCAGCCTGTCGAGGTCCCTCTGCAAAGCCTCTCTGCCCTCCAGCAGATCAACTGCTGCACCCAGCTTGGTGTCGTCCTCAAATTTACTGATGATGGACTCAATGCCCTCATCCAGATCATCAATAAAGATGTTGAAGAGCATGGGGCCCAGCACTGATCCTTGGGGCACACCACTAGTGACAGGCTGCCAGCTGGATGTGGCACCATTCACCACCACTCTCTGGGCTCGGCCCTTCAGCCAGTTCCTAACCCAACGCAATGTGCTCCTGCTCAAGCCATGGGCTGCCAGCTTGGCCAGGAGTTTGTTGTGGGGGATTGTGTCAAAGGCCTTGCTGAAGTCCAGGTAGACCACATCCACAGGCCTCCCCACATCCACCAGGCAGGTCACCTGATCATAGAAGGAGATCAGGTTGGTCAGATAAGTTAGAGGAGACTGAATTTTCACTTTTTTTCCCCCTTAGTTTTATCAGTGGGCTTTAAGGGCTCAAAATACCGAAAAACTCTCAACTTAAACAGCTTCTGAATTTCTGAGGGCCCAATATGTTCCAAATACCCCTTTTTACCTAACTCCCTCATTAATATCTGTACAATAGTTCACTAAGGACCTCTGACACTGGAATTGGCCCCATTTACAAAATACTATTCTGTCACTGATAAGAAGCTCAGCCTAAGAACTTGTATAAATGTGATATGGTCAACAAAACTGTAACAGTAATGTCAAATTTTATCTCCATCATCAGGGGTAAAGTGACATAGAAAGGCTAAGTGATTTTCTCAGCCTATAGAAGAGAGGGGACCTAAACACATCAAAACCTTTCCTCTGAACCAGAGAGGTTCATGCCATGTGTTAACTAGTAAGGATGGGGATGCGCACTGAGATGGATGGATGTACTAGAGATCTGGAAGGAACAGGGCCTTCTGAAAGGACTAGGTTAATTACTTTTGTAATGTTGCCATACTTGAGGAACAGTTGTCTTTCTGGACCCTCTGACACTCTACAACTGAGAAGGTTATAAACCTGCTATTTCCTGGAGGTAAAGTGGAAAAAAGCTCTTCAGTCAGTAAGTTACCATCTGAAATCCTGCTTTGCACAGTAAACGTTCTCTAGCTACATGTCTTTAGAAACTTACATAAAACTCCAACCCTCAAAATGTTTTAAGAAACAGCAAACAAGCAAGATTGTCCTTTCTTAATTCTCCACTCACCACACCCTCAAAAACCAGTTTTGTAAGAGTCCAATTTTTTACAAGTCCTCAGTACTCATACAGCAGTTGCATCACAATTGTTTGGAATAAATATAATGCAAGCTGCTGCCATCTTTTTATTCTACATGCAATATGAAACTGAAACATATGCAAAATGTTTAAAAGTGTTAATTCTTTGTAAGGAGCTGGAAAAGCTAATGATGCAAAAGAAATAATAGTTCCTTACTCCAGCTTACACATTTATACTAAATTATAAATGTATAGCAAAAATTTGTGGAGAGCCAGTGTCTCAAGTGCCTATATATGCCAGGTTAAATACTCAAAATTTTCACTCACAGGTAGGTTGTAAAGCATATAGAACAGAGTAAGAGTCATTAAAAAATCAAAAAATATTCAAGGAGCTATTAATATTCTACACACATCTTTTCTTCAGACTTTTTTTCCCACCGAAGCACATTCTGTCTTTCCTTCAGTTCTCGGAGCATTAGTTTCTTTGCATTGTCTACAGATGTGATAATTCAGAGGTCTATTCATCTAACATTTGATTAGATCTTTTGTAATTTTGCTCTTTACTCCCAACACCTTTCTCACTCTTCTTTTGCATCCACTACAGAAATTTTTTTTTATCATAGGGCATCAGGAAAATGCAGTGATAAGCACTCGATTACTGACATCTCACCAGCAATAATGCATTTAATGTGAAGTATTTATTAGAGGGAAATGAAAGATCCTGCCTTTTTGAGGAATGGTAGCCAGCTTTCAAGATTAACTGACAAGAAAATATATTATATATTACTAATGGGAGAGGTGTCCCCTACTGCTGCTATTGAAGCTGCCATGGAAAATAATGAAATATTCTACAAAACATGTCTATAAAGTAATTTATACAGAGCCAACACTTGTCATAGTGTTTGGTAGTGTGTGACCTATGTTGTTCTGTTGTGCTCCACAACCTCATTAGTTTTAGTGACTATGGGGAGCAATACGGACAGTTGTCCTGGGGCTGTGTGATGGAGAGGAAAAGGATCACAAAGCCATATCCGTGCTGACTGCTGCCTAAGACTATTACAGGGAACATTTTTAAAGTTCCAGAAAAAGTTTCTATACAGAATTGTCATAGCTAACATACAACCCTGTATGCTGCCCTCAGACGGAATACAAAGGGAAAAGATCCATGACTCATTTCACAAGCCACTTAGCTCCCTGTCTGCAGGGAATGACAAAAACTGAGTTATGCATGCTTATGAGATTTGATGGCATATCTCTCCCCTTTCCCTTCCAGATGGGAACTGAAAAGGTACAATAGGGCTCTCTTCAGATTATATCCTATTTCAGTGTCAACACTAACATAAAAATTGTTTAGTCCATCAGAATATCTGAGATAAAGGATCCTGTCTCTTTTACATAAGTACTTTCCCACTCTTTTCACTCTCTGTTATATTGAATGGTAAAGGGAGTATATGATGAGCTGAAGACAGTGATGGGGATCTTGGTCTGTGTGGCAGGTACTATGTCACTTCATAAGGGAGAATGTATAACACCAGCAATTAACAATAGCAAAGAACAGGGGAAGTCTTTTTCACTCTTTGGAAAGTCAACATCTAAGCAGTAAAGAGATTTCTAGACATGATTCTAATATTTCAAGTTACTTGAAATTTATTTCTTTCCAGACCTAGTTGCATGACTGTGCGCAATGTCTTAAGACCAAGGGCGTGAAAATGAACAAGCAAACCAGTAAAAAAGCTTTGCTGATGCAGAAATAAAACCAAGTTCAAGTCACATTAAAGTTATCATTAGGTAAGTATTAGATTATATTTAGATATTACAGAAAGATTTCTGGGAATGTGCTTAGCTGAATAACTATAAGTGGAACTCTGCTGCTTGACTCTTAGCAATTTTGCAAACAACTTGAAAAAGGAAAATGCAGTACTGATCAAAGTACATGTGTAAGTAATTACTTGATTTGCCATCCTTCCTTCCCTCTGCACAGACATTAATGATGAACATGAAACAGAAGAGTGAGAGAAGATCAAAAGAACATTACCTGAATGTGGATGAATTTCTTTTATACCCCCTCCTTGACCCCCCTTTTCTCCCAAGACTCACATTTTTCCTGCTTTCAGATGCTATTTCACATCTATTATTCTTTTTAGTCTACTTTTGATAGGATTGCATAGCACATACCGAGGACAAGACCAATGTCTATTTCAGTGTGTCACCTTTCAACTGATTTTAGCTATCCAGGCTTGCAAAATTTGGACACTGAATCTAAATTTGATTCAAAAGAAGAACTAAGGGTTCTGTTAGATTGCATATCAAGATTTCTGTCTTAGTTTGAATGTGGCAGCCTAGGGAGCTTAGGAGATACTGGAATAACATTCTAATACCTTCTGGGCATTTTTATTCCCTTCGTGCAAGCCAAAGTCTCATGGGAACATCCATCTTTATGGCAACACTGCTATCTTTTCCTGGAACCCTATAAATGAATGGCTTGTCTTGTGGGATTTCAACTGCTTTGAAACTACAACCAACAACAATCTACTTCCCCAGCAAAACCCCACATAAAACTCACAACAAGAAAAAGCATTTGATACACATTCCTTAACTTTATAAAAGCCAGTATACTGACCAACACCACAATGTGTTCACCCAATTTGATTTCTTTTTTCTTGGCATTTTCCCTTCCTCTGTGCCCTCCAGATGGATCAGATGGTCTTTCAGGCAGTGTTACACACAAGTCACAATCTAAGGACCATTCACTTATGCATTTAAAATATTTAGATAGTCTCCAAAAGCTTGAAAATCCTCTCTTCTATGTACTCTGAATTCAAGTCAATTACCCATTTTTTTCAGTTCTTTTAAGTATCTTTTTTTCAGAACCTTCCTAATGCTGTTACTGTTTTGTGGATTTATATTTTACAAATACAAATTTGTGGTTTTGTTTTTCTGCACAGTACCTCTTTGTTTCTGTTAATCTTAGCACTATTGGTCTAACATATTTGTTTAACCATGGACCTTCCTTGTAACAAAAGTCCCTGGCTGGGTTGCCTCTATTAACCAAGAATAACTGTCAATTACTTTAAAATCCTAAAGGCCTCTCATTAGCTTCTTTTGAACGTCTCAACGCTTTTCCAGGTATTTGATTGCTTTTAGGCTGACACTTCCTAACAAGCCTTTTGATGTAAACTTCATGCCACTGTTACTATAATAGTGTAAGGCTGCAACAGAATTAATTGGAATTTTGATTACTTTTTTGCTCAGAAGACTCTATGTTTTAATAACTGTTTCAACAGTTCTTCAGATCAGTTCTGAAAGGCAAAGCTGAAATAATTATTTCAAGTAAATTTTGAATTAAGAGAGCCACTAAAGAGACAAAAATAGAAGATGGTAGTGGCGTTGTATCAACACATTAAGTAGTGCTGTTTATATGATTCACGACAAGTAGTCCTTTTATAGAAAATACACAAATTTTCTTTCATGCTAGGACACTCATACATACCTCTACATAGCTGTTCAGTGGATAAGGAATTGACTGGGTGGCTGCACAGAGAAGGTGGTGCTCAATGGCTTGAAGTCCAGATGGAGAGCAATCATAAGTGGTGTCCCTCAGAGGTCTGTACTGCGACCTGTGCTATTTAATAGTTTATCAATTATATAGACGGCAGGGTTGAGTGCACCATCAGTATGTTTGCAGATGACATCAGGCTGAGTGATGCTGTTGATACACCACAGGGATGGGATGTCATCCAGAGGAACCTGGACAAGCTGGAGAGATGGGCCCAGGGGCACCTCGTGAGGTTGAACAAGAGCAAGTGCAGGGTTCTACACCTGGGCTGTAACAATCCTCACTATTGATATAGACTAGGGGATGAGGTGATAGAAAGCACCCCTGTGAAAAAACACTTGGGAATTCTGGTGTCTGAGAAGCTGAATATGAGCCAACAACATGTGCTTGCAGCCCAGAAGGCCAGTGGCATCCTAGGCTGCATCAAAAGAGGCATGGCCAGCCGATTGAGAGAGGTGATTCTGCCACTTTACTCTGCTCTGGTGAGACCTCACCTGGAGTACTGCATACGAGGAGAGGCTGAGGGAGCTGGGGTGGCTTAGCCTGGAGAAGAGGAGACTCAGAGGTGACCTTATTGCTCTCTACAACTACCTGAAGGGAGGTTGTAGACAGGCAGAGGTTGGTCTCTTCTCCCAGGCAGCCAGCACCAGAACAAGAGGACACAGTCTCAGGCTGTGCCAGGGGAGGTTTAGGCTGGATGTTAGGAAGAAATTCTATACAGAGAGAGTGATTGCCCATTGGAATGGGCTGCCCGGAGAGGTGGTGGAGTCACCATCATTGGAGGTGTTCAGGAGGAGACTTAATGGGGTGCTTGGTTGCATGGTTTAGTTGCTTAGGTGGGTTGGACTGGTTGATGGGTTGGATTGGTTGATAGGTTGGATGTGATGATCTTGAAGGTCTCTTCCAACCTGGTCTATTCTATTCTATTCTATTCTATTCTATTCTATTCTATTCTATTCTATTCTATTCTATTCTATTCTATTCAATCCAGGCCTGAAGTCCTCAATACAGGAAGGGCATGGCAAGGCTCAGGCCCTCATGACAGCCAGGGGCCTGGACACCTATGTGTCTGCACAGAAGCTCTGTCTGGATACCGACAGTTCTACAAACAGCCCTCAGCCTGGTTGTAACCATAGCTGGATCTCTATTACCGACTGAATTCACAGGCTGCAGGGACACACTGGTACGACTCACCATGTTTGTTGATTGACCTTGCTCAGTGAGCAGAGATCACAGATACCAATGAGCTGCAAACCACTGCAGCACCCACACCCCCAAGCCCCCACTTCCCACCCCACCAACCTGCCCCACAAGGCACACACAGTCACTGTTTGCTTACCCTGTGGGCAGACACCAGTCCCAGAGATGTATTGTCACCTGATCAAGGATGGGTGGTACCAGTTCCACCCACATGAGTGGGTGGTACTGAACTCCCCAGCAAATGGCAGTTTGGTGTGTTAATGCCTCATTTAAATCTGGGAGGTGCTGGTTCTGCCCACTCTATCTCAGCACCCTACCCACAAGCTACCAGCCCCTGGCACAGTAAAGCTGCTTTTATTGGCTTTAAAAAGCCCTAAAAAAGAGTTTTTCAATGGGGTTTTTTTGGCTACAGATCCCTTGTCCAGCACAACATTACCTGCACTGAAGCTGATCTCTGCAAAAACACAAAAAAAAAAAACCCAAGGGAGAACAATACAGGCATGAAGTATACAAATATCTCAAATACCTATTTAGTCCGTATAAGGTAATTTTTCTAAGGACAGAAAATCACATAGACTATCACCTGACAATTCAGGTGTGAATTTTATGTGTGCATTTTATGTGTGGGCACAAAATAAGTCTGTGCTGTCTGTATACTGAATCTGAGTCAGAGGACTTCAAGTTTAAAAACAAAATGAAATAAAAAGAAATAATAATAAAAAAACCCCTCACCTAAAGCCTCTGTACCAAAAGGAAGAGAGGAAAAATTATTAAAAGGGAAAGGAGATATCAAAATTTTGACTTTTTGTGATGTATATAATCATAGAAAAATTACAGTATCACAGTATATTAGAGGTTGGAAGAGACCTCAAGAGATCATTGGGTCCAACCCCCTGCCAAAGCAGGATTACTTAGGGTAGTCCACACAGGAATACAGCCAAGTGGGTTTTGAGAGTCTCCAGAGAAGAAGACTCCACAACCTCCCTGGGCAGTCTGTTCCAGTGCTCAGTCACCCTCACTGTAAAGAAGTTTCTCCTCATGTTGAGGTGAAATCTTCTATGTTCAAGTTTGAATCCATTGTTTCTTGTCATCTTAGTGTGCACCAGTGAAAAGAGCTTGGCCTCCTCCACTTGACAACCACCCCTCAGATGTTTATACACATTGATCAGATCCCCTCTCAGTCTTCTCTTCTCAACACTAAACAGCCCCAGGGCTCTCAGTCTCTCTTCATCAGGGAGATGCTCAAGTCCCCTCATCATCTTCAAGGCTCTCCATTGGATTCTCTCCAGCAGGTTTTTGTCTTTCTTGAACTGGGGAGCCCAAAACTGGATGCAGTATTCCAGTTGCAGTGTTACTAGGGCAGAGTAGAGGGGTAGAAGAACCTACACCTGCTGGACACACTTTTCTTGATGCAGCCCAGAATACCATTGGCTCTCTTGGCTACAAGGGCACATTGTTGTTCCATGGAGAACTTACTGTCCACCAGCACTCCAAGGTCTTCTTCTGTGGAGCTGCTTTCCAGCAGGGCAGCCCCTAACCTGTACTGGCACCTGCTCTTATTTCTCCCCAGATGCAGGACCCTGAACTTGTCCTTACTGTATTTCATGAGGTTTGCCTGCACCCAGCTCTCCAGTCTGTCCAGATCTCACTGAATGGCTGCACAGCCTGATGGAGTGTCAGCCAACCCCCCAGTTTTGTATCATCAGCGTACTTGCTGAGGGTACTCTCAGTCCCCACATCCAGGTAATTGCTAAAGATACTGAACAAAACTGGATCCCTGGGGACCATCATTGAACACAGGTCTCCAAGTTGACTCTGTGCCACTGATGATGACTCTCTGAAGTTTTGTTGAGCCAGTTTGCAAGCTATCTCACAGATCAGCTGTCTATGTCACATTTCCTGAGCTTTTGAAAATGGATGTCATGGGAGACAATATCAAAGTATCAACCAGTACCTGGGGGTGCTGGTTGACAGGCACCTAAACATGAGCCAGCATTGTGCACCTGTACTCTGCATTGGTTAGGCTACACCTAGAGTCCTGTGTCCAGTTCTGGGTCCCTCAGTTTAGGAAGGACATTGAGACACTTGAATGTGTCCAGAGAAGGGCAACAAGGCTGGTGAGAGGCCTTGAGCACGAGCCCTATGAGGAGAGGCTGAGGGAGCTGGGCTTGTTTAGCCTGAACAGGAGGCTCAGGGGTGACCTCATTGCTCTCTACAACTACATGAAGGGTGGTTGTGGTCAAGAAGGGGTTGGCCTCTTCTCCCTAGCAACCAGCACCAGAACAAGGGGACACAGTCTCAAGCTGCAACAGGGGAAGTTTAGGCTGGAGGTGAGGAGAAAGTTCTTCAATGAGAGTTATTCACCATTGGAATGTGCTGCCCGGGAGGTGGTGGAGTCACCATCCCTGGAGATGTTCAAGAGAGGATTGGACATGGCACTTGGTGCCATGGTCTAATCCTGAGATCTGTGGTGACAGGTTGGACTCGATCTTCAAGGTCTCTTCCAACCTTAGTGATACTGTGATACTGTGAAAAGCTTTACTGAAGTCAAGGTATATGACATCCACTGCTCTTCCCTCATCTACCCATTTGGTCATCATTTCATAGAATGTGTGGTGGTTTGAGGCTTAACTGGGACTTAAGAGCTCAGATGGAGGCCAGGCTGAGAATTCCTGCCCCACTCCCCACTCTCTCTCCCAATAGAGAGGAAAAGAAAGGAAAGGAGCAAATCCTCCAAGAAATAATTTGAATTTGGCTTGGAAGTAGAGATGCAAAGAATTTTCTTTAAACAGCATTTATATATTGTCGCTGTATAGGGACAAGGGTAGGGATAAGGTGACAGTCTGTGCCACAAGAATCAAATGCAAGCAGAGCATATAGAAGGCAAAAAAAAGGGGCGTTTATTCCAACACACAACTCAGATATTGTGTGTATTGTTAGTGTGGCTGCCTGCAATTGGCTATTGAACTTGTCTTTGGATTCTTATGGGTTATCAATAGCATTTCTATAGCTACTTGTTAAGCTAGGCCTCCTATCTTATCTTGCAGTTTCTCATTCTCACTCAGTCTGTCCAGGGAATTTCCAGATTCTCATGGGAGCACAGTGATGTTTTCTCACCAGAACTCTTCTGAGGGTTCACAGATATATCACAGTCCCCCACAATATATATATATAATAACTGGTGGGATTCACAAGGGTAAGGAACAAGGATGGACGGGAAAAAAGAAATATGAAATACAAAACCAGTCCTTTGCAAAGGCGTGGGTGCAGCAAGGAGGACCACGTGGCAGAGAAGCAGGGGAACCTGTGGCAGTCCTTTTCCAGACAAAAGGCAGGGGCCAAGAGAGCTAATGGCCACAGTGTCCTCCTTTTTATAGGCTTGGTGGACAGGGAGGGGAGTGGAACAGACTAAACTCAGTTTCCTCAGGGTTCCTAAGGACTGGTCATAGGAGTAAACACTGAGGCAAAGAAGGTATTCAGCAACTCTGCCATCTCTGCATCATCAGTTACCATATCTCCCACATCATTAAGTAGTGGGTCTACCTTTTGCCTGCTCTTCCTTTTATCATTGATGCATTTGAAAAAACTTTTCATGTTTTCTTTCACCCCTCAGGTGAAATTCAGTTCCAGGAGGGCCTTGGTATTCCTTGTTGCATCTCTACGTTCTTGGCTATATCTCTATAATCCTCCCAATTAAATAGTCCTTTCTTCCACATATTGTAAACCTTCTTTTTATTTTTGAGTTTTACTAAGAGGTCCTTGCTTATCCACGAAGGTCTTCTGCTTCTCTTATTTGAATTTTTTCAATTGTGTAGCAACTAATTCTCTCATTTGTGAAGATTAGACACCATTTTTGGGGTCATATTTGGTTAAATATCTTGAATTATTTGTATTACAATCCAGAATGTATGTTATAAATGGGTCCAGTCTGATTAGTGAATAGTGTCTCTGTTCAGACATGGGTCTCTCTGGTGCATGTTGTTCAATCATTGCTTCATAGAACTTCACACAGGTTTGGGGTGTTTTTGTAGCATTAAGAAGACATCACCTTTTTTCTTATTTATCTTGGTTTATCAACAAAGTTCAAACAATCATTATAAAATAAAATATAACTAAAAATCAATATCTATTGGTTTAAAACCTTTGAAACAGTGATATATGACATAGGATGACACTAAAAATATTCTCTTCACTAACTGGCTCAACATCAAAAGGAAGTTTCATAGATAGCTACACAGCCATAGTCGTTGAGAAGTCCTGATGCAATATTCACCAAAGCTTGTTCAAATGTGATTTCATTAGAGTGCATATCAAACGAAGACTGACATTCCAAACATATATGAATGGTCAACAGTATCTCTGGTCAATTAGCAAGAAATAATCCTCCAGATCCACCCATGTATCTCAGTAGCAGTGTGGATTTTCATCTGAAATGTCTTGTTTTATTATTTTATTTGGAACTTGATTTGGAAAACTAAGTAGAAATAAGAATATATTTTTTTCCTATTTCCATCAGCAAGTGTCTTAACAGACATTTTCTGTAGTATTTTTTATTTTCTTGTAACAGCCATGAGTCCTTGCTTGAGGAAAACACCAGGTAATTTAATGGATAATTAAAAGTAATGTTATCAAAATTGTATCTATTGATATGAATATGTGAAAATTTCAGCACAACCTGCTTTCTGTCTTGGGTAAAGTTAGAATGAAAGATACTGTATTCTGAGATGTTCTGCATCTCTGAGACTAAATAATTCTGTGTAGTCTCATGGAACAGAAAGTTGTAGTGAGAATGCTGTTTTGACTTTGCTGTTTTGTGACTTGGACTTACAGATAAAGGGGGTGGGGGGATGGGAATAATATGCTTGCAATTTTATCTTCTCACTAAATTCAATCCAAATGTAGCCCTACATTTCAGTAGACATGTCTATGAGGCTTGAAATAAGTTTTTCCTTACTTTAATTTATTAACCTCTCGCTATTTTGCTCATAGATATCTTCAGGAATGTTATGTTGAGCACTTATGAGACACACTTCAAAGAGAATAATGGAGTTTGCCCGAAATAGGTAGCTGGTGAGCCTGCAATATGAAAGATATAAGAATTGCTTCTAAAAGAGCGCAAAACATCTAGAAATATGTTAAAGTACACTCATGAAAAAGGACTCTTACATGAGAAATGTAGTAGAATTTCTCAACAGGTTCATTTTTAAATTGTAGCAACCAAGAAAAAATGATGAAGATTACATAAATTTTAGGAAAGCACACACTAAAATTTTTTCACATTGAAAAAATGCTATATAAATATAGAAATCTACTGAATGAACTGAATTAGATATAATACATGAAAGCGAAGGAAAAAATAGCATAATTTAAACAATCTATAAATAAAATACACAAGAAAACTTTGAGTTTGGTCCTGTACAATTTGTTCTTGAAGACTGGATTTTTTTTTCAAAGATTCCTGAAGGTGTTTTTGTTACTAGTCTCTCTCAGATAAAATCAGACACATCATTAAGTGTTAAACGGTTTCTTTTGAACATCTGGTACAGTTAAGATTTTTGTACAAAACAGTATCTGTTACAGATGCTTAGAAAGCTAGATCTCCATGCATCAATAGATAGTGGAAATCTTTGGCAGTAAAAATCACAATCAGCTGTGTCTTGCTGCACTGGCTGCTTTACTCTTCTGTCAGGTAAATCACTGTTAGTGCATTGCTTACTTGCCTTTTTAACATAAATGCATGCAGGATAAATACCTAGGGTGAAAATGCAGTATCAGGACAAGATTCCAGAAAGCTGCTGAATCATAAACTTCTAATTCCAGTATTTGCCAACTGATGGTATTGGTCTCTGTAGAGACCAATAGAAACTGAGTCTAAAAGTATTTTCTCTCAAATTCAATGGATTGGAAAAAAAAAACAAACAAACCACCACATGCCACCCCTTATCTCAAATCACAATCCCTGCACCCAAACATATCATCAGATTAGAAATCTTCTGATGACATGTCCAGCTGAGTCCATTATCTTCATCTGGGCATCCACCCAAACAGTCTCTCATTCAGGCTCAAGTATCAGTCCAGTTCAGTTCTTCTTCTTTCATCCAATGGAACCTCCCAGTGATGGAGAGTTCACTTTTCTGCAGTGAGGGTTCTTCATGGATTTGTTGGACATCCTGGTCACCTGGAAAAAGCCTCACAACTTCTCAGCCAAACTTTTATTCTCAAGCGGCATATTCTCCACCCCTGGGGCAAGCTAGTCAGAACAATCTGGCTCCATGACTGCTTTTTTCCATCCAACAAGGGTGCCGCAACCGACCGCCTCCAACCGTGGTCCAAGGCTACACAGATGCATGTCAGGGTACTTCACCCCCCACTAGGCGTTAGCGTACCGTGGCATGACAGCATCCGGCTACACAACCCTCCCCCAGAAGAGGGAGGGGCTGCACCACAGCCCACTGAGAAGAAAGGAGGTGGGACCAGGTGCTCAGTGCCATTTTTGGAACTCATACAAAAAAAAATCAGGGAAAGAGATCAGAGCTGGCCCCACTGCAGCCTGAATGCACAGCCGGGCCCGGCACCGCCGCCACCACTCAGTATACAGCAGGGCTCTGGCCACCCCTACCGCCACAGTACAGAATCAAAATCACCTCCACCCCTTGGGCATTCAAATGGCTTCTCCAGCGAAAGCCATAAACACGTTCTCAGAGCCTTTGAAAATGGCTTTCCAGCTGGGATCCCCATTTGCCCTCTTGGGTTTCGGGAGCTGGCTTGCCCACTCGCCGTGGCTGGCTCTATCCTCACAGCGAGAATGGACCTGACTTTGATCTGCTCGCCACTGTCCCTCCCCTACTTCACTCCCCACCGCTTCTACCGCCTGCAGAGAGCAAAAGGTGGAGAAAGGGCAGGTTTCGCATTCCCAAGTGGTACCCCAGCACCGATGGTCAAGAACCACCCCTGTTTAGAACAGCAGGAGGGGCTCTGTGCCATCAGCCATGCACCAGGTGTCCCCCTGCAAGCCACAAGAACTCACACAATTGCCCCGGCAACAAAACTTGAGCCCCACCTTCCCAAACCCAAACCGACACCCAGAACTAAATTTAAACCTTCGATCTTTTGCAATCCAATCTGCAGAGTGGCCACAACAACTAACTCCTGGCTGGCTATGCCAAAAAATGTCGTGGGTGGAGGCAGACCCCTTTCCCTACCATGGGCAGAAATAACGACTCTGACAAAGGGATTGCAAAAGTAATGGAAAGTTTAAAATAGAAAGCAGTGAGTGTGTACAGAAAACCAGAAGCAGTGAAAAAAGAAAACCCCAAAGCAGAACCAGGAACATCCCATCCCCACTTGAGGGTGCACCCAAGACCCCCAGAACTCCTTTTCCCCCCCCCCAACTGCTAGGCTAGTCTCAGCTAGCCAGATCTGAAACTGCCCATCCCCTGGCCTTGGGCCTAGCCAGGCCCAAGGCCAGGAGCTGTCTCCCCCAGTTACCAGGTGCTGGTGAGGGGAAGAAAGAGGAAGTGCTAGATCCTGTGCTAGAATTTATAGTGGTGCAGAGGATTATGGTAGGAGATACCTGGTTTCCTGTGTCCACCCACTAGGCTGGACTTGTGGACACAAGAAGTACACCACATAGCAAAGGGCACCCAGCCCAAACCACCACAAGCAGCAAAAAACACCAACCAACCACTACCACCAAAAAAAACCCCAAAAAAACCCCAAACCAAACAAAGAAAACAAACAAAACCAAACCAACAAACAAAACACCAAAAAAACCCAACCCACCAAAAAAACCACAACAAACGAAACGACCACCAACAAAAAAACCCAAACCAAGTAACAAATTATCATTCCCCTCTACCTTATTTTTGCTTATTAGTATCATAAAGGATGAGATATTAGGGAAAGAGATCTGAGAGACATTGACATCTTCAGACCATTACTACTGTCTTTTTAAAGTGATTATTTATTTTTGTTCAAATTACAGAGGTTGAAATGTGAATCAATCCTTGGGTTGTGATAAAATAGGAAAATCTTTCCATATTCCTTCCTGAAAAATCAAATAAATAACAGAAACGATTTGTAAGAGGTATTCTTGGCTTTCTTCTTATCTATTACACTGTTTTACAGTGTATTAGGCTATAGATTATTGCAACTATTACTGCTAGGGCAGATAACACCCTTGACTCTAATAGCACCTGACTCACAGTACATCACATTAATTGTTTTCTATTATCTGATTCTTTACATTTATGGAGAAAGCAGAGGGGAAGAGATGTCTAACTCTACAGTTTTTCTGTGTATATTGTACTATTTTTTTTCCCTTCTGTAGTTTCTTGATGGCAAAACCAAATACTTTCCTAAAAATATAAACTAAGATTTCAGCATTAAAAACGAACTACATGGTTTAATGTGTGTTTACAACATCTCACCAGTGTCCAGTTTGACACTACTTCTGGTCTTTTTCAGTACAGCTAGCTTTTATTAACAGAGTATTCCTCAGTTCTCTATGATTTATTAAGAAGTCCAGTAAATTTAGCTTCATTCTCAATTAGCTGATTGAAAATTTAGACTTGTATAAACAGCACTAGATCAATGAAAGATCAATGTAGAATATATCACT
The DNA here is from genome assembly GCA_033816785.1 of Picus viridis. Classification (NCBI taxonomy): domain Eukaryota; kingdom Metazoa; phylum Chordata; class Aves; order Piciformes; family Picidae; genus Picus; species Picus viridis. Next base: position 94,043,117 of record CM066606.1, on the reverse strand, counting down.
GCCTTGGAGTTATTTTGATCAGTGAAGAATTTTGTGGGTTTTATCTGACTAATACGTGCAATGAGATTAGAAAATTACATTAAAATAACTAATCAAAAGGTAATATTGTATTAAAAATTAGAAAAATATTTAAAAATCACAGAAAAATTCCAAAAAGTAGAAGTCTGGAAGCTGATTTTCAGAAAGTAGGCTCACTAATTTAAATGATAGCAGGAAAAATTAAGGGTTTTAGTAGGCTTCATGCTTCAAATCTTACTCAGCCCACAAGCCAATGCAGATTTCTTTGCTTAAAATATCATTACAGGGTGTGCAGTTAACCCTTTGAGCCTGTAAAGCACTGTCTTAAAATGCTCTATTTTTCTGTATTATATCTGTTATATCCTAGTACAATTGCAAGCTGGCAGGTAATTTTCCTGTAGAAATCTTTTCCTCCTAGTAAGTGCTATCACAGTAATATTCACCCACAGCAATATAGTTAAAGGAAATTGAAAGGCACTTTGTGAAGATGACTTTACCAATGCAGAGACAGGCATGCAGTGTGGGATAAATTACTTTTGGAGGTACTTCCATCACTTTGCCAATTAGAAAGCAGACTACAGATCAGGCTTTTATGTGCATAAAGCTTGTCGGAATAAATCTTACCTTAAACATATGTGATAGCAAATTCTAGTAACAATAACTTTCCGTTTCCTGAGTTAGAGATATATTGGAAACCAGGAATTGTTGCTCTCAGTATTAAGTGGAAAGGATGATTGGATCATGTCCAATTTAACTCTATATATGATTCAAACTCTCACAGTCAAGATTAAGGAGCAGAGATGTATCTTGAATTTCTAGGATGTGTCCAGAGAAAGTCCAACAGTACTGATCTAACAAGTCATGTCACTGCCCATGGATATTTAAATGTCCTGATGCCAGTATCCAGCCCGTTAGAGTAACCTATTTGGAATCCATCAGACAGGAAGTGTACTTCTACTGATGCCTCAGGAACTTCTGAAAAATATGTTTTTAATCTTCTGAGTAATTGTAGAACATGGAAAGGAAAGGAAAATAAGAAGATACCTACTCTTAAGGCAGCCTCAGCTGCTTCTACACTACCACTACACTAATTAAATTCCTTACTTGTTAAAATACTTGTATACATTTAAATGCATATATGTGTGTATAGATAAAGCACACATTGCTACATATATTTCTGCTTTGGTTTGAAATGCAGGTTTTGTGATTAACTGTTCATGTTACCTGCCTCTGAAAAACATGCTTAGTAGTTTTGACTATAAAAGCAATAATGTATTTAAGAGGTCTTGAAGTCTGTTGTAGGTTCTTACTTTGTTTCTTACTTTTATTTTACCTTGTCCTTCTTCAGGGATGATATTGTGTGTAGAATAGCCTGAATATTGCTACCAGATGTTGGATTCCTTAAGCAAGAATTCACCTCCAAAGTTGAGTGCTTGTCTAGGTTTTAATCATCTCTGAATCTGATTATAACTTTGACACCTTGAATCAAGGTCAGAGCACAGTGTTTGTTTGCAGCTCAAAAAGCAAATTATGACTGTATCCTAGGAAAATAAAGATTATTCTCATATTACTACTGCACACAAAGAACTCTGCCTCCAGACAAAATCATTGGTTGATGTGAGGAGCAAAGGAGCTCTATCTGACAAGAAAATACATTTATCTGATTTGGTTATAAGAGTGTTTTTCTTTTTAATTAGTATAAAAGATCCACCTTTGCAAATCATCAGGGTGCACTGTGGTAACAGTAGATTCATGTTTTTTGTCACCATTTCCCACAACAAAAATTGCTATTCATAATGACTTTGCATTTCATTTAAAAGGACTTTACAGGTCTGACAGGGTATTGACTGTGTCTTGATAGTTGTGATGCCATGGTGTTCACATCTACTCAAATGCCACCATTTTAATTGGAAGTATTTGTTACTGATCAAACTTTTTCTAGTTTTCACTTTCCTAATCTCTTTAAGAATAACAAAATAGTAATTAATATTTTTGCTGAACAATTATGAAGTTTGTAAAATTTTCAGCATTAATATCATTGGAAGTGTTTTATGCTACCAAAAGAATTTGTCTAGAATTGCTAAAGGTATGAAAGATTATATATACTCCATATATATATACATATATGTATATATACTGCTTCTTAAATGTTGAGCATTTTTCTTTAAAAATCCATCCATTAAAGCATATTGATATAGTTACTAGATTTAAAGGACTTTCTCAATAATCTACAGCTTTTTTATCTTTTGCCTACTAGAGTTTATCTTGATTCACTGTCAGTGAGAAGAAGTCAAATACATAGGCAATGATGTGACCGGTTCAGGGTAATACTTTGAGTTTGTTATCATAGTTTTGAGAAAGTCTGCTTTGAGATCAGGACAACGAGTTTGCTTTTGTTTCATCTGAATCAGGGGGAGAGGAGAAGAGGGGGAGGGGAGGTTCGGAGAGGAGAGGTTCGGAGAGGAGAGGAGAGGTTCGGAGA